>JBCNJP010000023.1:53331605-53627865 GCA_039602395.1 Deinandra increscens subsp. villosa
GTCCAAAATCATAGTAACGTGGTTTAGTAGAATTGATGTTCGTAACATACGTTATCGGGTATGAACTAGTTTTGTATAGTTAAAGTGCTCAACCGATATCACGGGTAGCTAATCCGTTGTTCCATGCACTAAGGAAGTTTGTACCAAAGCTGACTAATATTGTAGTGGCAGCGCCATCATGTTTTGCGGACCTACGTCATCGCGGATTTGCCTCCCCCGTGTCCTCTATGGATCACGGTCAGATAGGCTGATATTGTACCTCCGTGCACTCCCCGTGCCACAGGGCGGAGTTTGTCAAACTCCAGTAGATCTACCCAACATCCCCTCGCTTTACAATTAATGGTACAATTTAGTTGAGGACTTTTTTTCAATTATAAGGCAATCCTTAGAAATCATGTGATATCATGTGGTCAGACTTTAACCTACTCTAGCCATATTAAAACGGTTTACTTTGGGTTCTCATGAATCCCGAAAACATTTTCAGTTTTGTTTAGAAATAGTTGTTTAAGTATTTCACAAGTGTCTCCCATAAAACACTCCCAGTTCATCAAGTGGGTGCCGAGCACTCCTAAGTTTTCAAGTTCATCAGAGAGGTGCATAGCACTCTTAAGGTTGTCAGCATTGTTTTCCATTAAGTTATTCAGCGTGACCCAACCGGGTTCACGGTAATTGGGTTAGTGACACTCACCTTGGGTTGCTTGCTTATCGAAGACCTAAGAACACGTTTAGGTCTTAAGTATTAGTTTTGTGTCTAATCTTTACTTAACGCCACTATGGCCCATAACATAGCACGTTGGAACTATGACACGACATACCGACACACGACACCGATGGTTGATCATAAACAAGGGTTCACATAATTCAGAAATCAAGCATGTTTCATTATTGCATAATCATGTAAGTCATGGCATAACATTTAAACAGGTTGCACAAGTTTGGGTTTAGGTCTGGTCACAGTTTCGCTAGTATAGATTCGCTAGGCAGTTTCGCTGTGTGCACGGGCAACACTTTCGCTAGGCAATACCCGATGACACAGTTTCGCTAGGCTAGTTTCGCCCGAAACTATTGGCACAGTTTCGCTAGCCTAGTTTCGCCCGAAACTGGTTTGAACTTTCGTTCAGGAAATTTCGCTCGGTAGTTTCGTTCGGACAGGTCTGGTTGGTTTACCCGGCGACACTACAGTTTCGCTACATAGTGTTGCTGGATGAAGATATACATAATTTTGCTACATAGTTTCGCCCAGAGAACAGGCTAGTTTCGCTGGTCGCGAAAAACACATAAATCAGCCTAAAAATCAATCTAACAGCTTCCATATTTCATGTAATTCAATATCTAGCATGCATAATCATTTACCAACATCAAACAACAAGTTTTAACACCTTAAACATGGGTTTTCACATTCAAATCACCAAAAACACATTTTAAACTTAAATGACCTAAATAGCATAAATCTTCATTATGGTTTGATTTCAAACGTAAAGTTACTGACTTTATGATAGATCTAGCATTCCCAAGCAACATATCAAAAGATCAAGTGATTACATGAAGATCTAAGCATGCTTTTTAAGAAAACACATAGAAATACATAAAGAATGGTTTTGGGACTCACGATTCAATCTAGGGCCTGAATGGATGAGATGAGATGATGGTTCCTTGATGGTTTTCTTGACTGACCAGAAATCTCGAGTGAGCAGATGAGAGTGGTGTGTGTGTTTTGTATGAAATGAGGCAAAAATGAGATCTCTAGGGTTTTATGTTATTATATAACAGGGGCTAGTTTCGCTGGCTAGTTTCGCTGGCCAAGCGAAACTGACTCCGTAAGTCAAAGGTTAAGCTAGCCGGGCGACACTATAGTTTCGCCCGGTAGTTTCGCTGGAACCCAAAAGTGACCAATTTACATTCTAAGCAAGATAAGTACGGTTCATGAATTTCACGCAATTACACAATTAATCAACAAACATGTTGCACATACTTCCTCAGAGAGACAATTCAATAAATAAACACATATGGACGGGTTCGGTGATCAACCAAAGGTCGTGGACGTATTCGGCCTAGTTAAGCATTAGTTACTAAGTTAATACTTATAACGTAACTAACGGAGATTGTCTAACGGAAGTAAACCTTGAAATTCTCGGATGTCACAAAAATGATGGCTTGGACTTTCATCTGGCGGTTCATCTACTCGCAAGAACGGTGGCATTCTCACTAAAATGTAGCAGTCGGAGCATAATGGGGACCATCGCTAATTCTTCACCATACAGATTGAAGCCATCCATCATTGTAACAGAAATATTTATCCGGATTATTATCCATCCTTGAAATACGTCTCAAAGAAAGATAGATGGGTAGGAGAAAATAAAATAAAAAAAATAAAATAAAGAAATTAAATCTAAAAATTAAAACAAAACTAATGGCTAGGCTGCTAACTTGGACTTTTCTCAAAATCCTTGTTTGTGTCCCTGGCAACGGCGTCAAAAAGCTTGGTGTGTGCTGAGGTGCATATAAAATATAGCAATATTTTTTGTACCTTTTTAGCAGTTTTAAGCTTCTAATTTATAAACACGATTTACTTGGCGACTACTATTTCACCATATTACACGGGCAAGTGCACCAATTGTGGAACAGTATAATAGTAGTAAGTTGAATCAGGATCGTTCAAGGACACAATGGAAAGGGAGGTCTCTGGGCACTCAGTTCGTTGTCAACATCTAGCGAAATCTATATTTTAGTTTAATTAATCTAAGAAAGAAAAAGAAAGTAAAATACTAATAAGATGGTGTTTTTAAGAAATATAATCGAAGTTAATATTACATGGGAGAACGTACCGACGGTTGAAGAAGGTTGAATGAGTATTTATAATCCTTTCTTAAGATTGTTCACTAGCTGGCAACTAGACCGCCTCTCATCCTCAAATATAGTATCACTACTCTCCCGGATGATTGTCTGCGAGGAGTAGAAACCCCGGGAAACTCGGTTAGTAGTGAACAAATGCAGTGGTGTAATGCCATTTACTTATGGGGCCACCTCTCGGGTCAGCACACCATACTCGACATGCCATCATGAACCAGCAAGGGAACAACCCTGCATGCTAAATATTTTATTATGAAAATTTTCCTTTTAAGGGACTAAGGCCCGTTTCTTCCATGCATTGCTCTCGTGCTTGCACATCCGGCGTAACCAGAGCTAAGTTCGCAAACACGTACTACAGTGGCTTCCGTGAAGTGAAAAAATATTACCAACCCTCATTCCCAACCAAATACTTTCGGCCTGCACATGCGTAGTCATGTAGCATGGGATGCGAGTCACCTGAAGGTTCACGCATCGTCCCCCAACCGGGTGTCACAAGTCTGGTTGATGAGATTTCGACTCCTCAAATGGTCTGTGATACGTAGAGCACGTTTGTTTCAAAATATCAATAATAAACTTTCAATAAAAAGGGTTTTCATAAAGTCACTAAACACACCTTAAGTGAGTTTATAAAGTTTTTAACCAACCCACCAAATGTTTGTTACTTCCCAAGTAAGTATAAGAATTTAGCCAAGTATGGCTTTAAATATTTTCATAAAAGAAAAATAAGGATTCATAGACAAATACTCACAAAATCTTACTTAAGTTGAAGTTCTTATAAACTTGGTTACAAAACATAAAAACGACAAATGGCTCAACGAAACTATAAGAAGAGAGGAAAGAATTGAGCAAGTTGAAATGAGGGAGGAGGGCTCCATTTATAGGCAGTTGGGAAGAATGGCACGGGGTGTGCCTGTCATAGACACAGTTTGTGCTATGCAGGAGATCATCTAGGGAGTCTTCTACTGGTGGGCACGGGGGCGTGCTAGTCCAGGCATGGGGCCGTGCTGTGTGGAGGTCAGTGGCACGGGGGCGTGGCAATCAGAGCACGGGGCCCTATTGTGCAGAAGTGAGTCAAATTTGTTTCTTGAGGATGGATACAGGGTGTGCTATTGTTGAAAACGGGTCGTGCCTAAGCAACAATCTTGGAACTTTCATGTTTTTGATCTCTTTTTGTTCATGATTTGTTCGTTTTGTGATTTTTGCTTTGTTTAACTCTTGAAATTCGACATATCACTCGATGGAAGTTTCAGAATCTAGATCATTTCTTCAATGGTTTTTTTTCATTCTTCAAAAAATAAACTGATACGTAAAGTCACCGAATAGAAGGGGATATTCAAATGACTTTTATTGCAATGAACTCCATGCATCTACCCACTTTCATCATTCATCCCATAATTATGTGAATCATGAACTAGGTTTTCCACGAATGAGTCTGGAAACAAATGAACTTCCAACGAATGAGAGAAGGTCACGAATGAAGCCGTGAATGAGGTACCCCGCGAATGAGTAACCCTGTGATTGAGCTTGTTCCTGAATCTAGTTGTGCGAATAAACAAATCCCATGAATGAACCAAAAAAAGAGCTGCAAATGAAACAGAACTCACGAGTGACTTCATTCGTTGCTCGTGAATGAACACTGATTAGACGTGTTCTTTCAAAAAAAATCTTCCAAATACTTTAATTTGTCGAATTTTAGTCTCTAATGAAACTTCATTAGGTGAAAAATAGATAACATAACCCTCATTAATGATCAATTTGATCAGAAACAAAGATTTTGATCGTCAACTTGCTGATCCGCACCTTGTTTTCACGTTTTAATGTCTGTTCACTAATTCTTTGTCCAAAAATCTTAAGAGTTAATTGATTAACCTCTGTTAATCACACCAACAACTTTGATACTATTTGTAAGTAAAGTTTTTGGATTGATAATCAGGTAAAAAATATTAATAGATGGAAGTTTAAGATTTAGAAGAGCTGTAAACTAAATCGCATGTATTAATTTATGTCAAATGATTACATAACCGAAGGAGCATACATCACTCATTGAAGCGCCGGGGAGGTCGGGCATGACCTCCCCTCTTGCAAACACTAAGATCAGAAACTTAAACATACACTTAACAAATAAACAAGTTAAACACAATATATACCAAGCGTCATTCATTGACGCTATAGCAACGAATGGGCTTCATTCGTGAAGACTATTCAATGAATGAGCTTCATTCGCTAGCTCATTCACCACTTGCGAATGAGCCTCATTTGTGACTTAAAGAATGAGCAGCTCTTCATGTGTTATTTCATTGTCTCATTAGTAAGCTCATTGGTACACTAACGACCACATATAATCATTCCCTAACAAATGTTTCGAACCTGACCGGTGAATATAACATCCCGAGTCTTAAATTACACGATTTTGTTAAATTGTTGTTAAGGGTGATAAGTTTAAGGTTACACTAAACGTTGTGTGCAAATTCTAAACATGTGAGAAAGTTAAGGCTATTATGAAAATATAGAATTTTGATTCAAATTGTCCAAAACCTGAAATATGAGGGACTATAGTAGTGATTATGCCTAAGACTAATTAAATAAAAATAGAGAAATAATGGGGGGGGGGGTCGTATTTGGTCCATGGAGAACAAAAAACACCCCCTTCTGAGCTCTAGAAATTGAAACCTCAAACTAAAGGAGGAATAGTTGCGATTTTATGAGCGGAAACAACGATTGAAAGCCTTAAACATAAAGTAATTAATTGGTAATTATCGTGTAAGTTTTCTACCATGAATGCTTGCTTGAATTCGAGATTTATATGTTGAAATCGGTGTTTTAAAGGTAAAAATTAATGTCAACTGTTATGAATGATGTTTGTGATATGATTATAGGCGCTTGATATGCCAAAAATCATGAGAAAAACATCAGGATTGGCATGAAAACCGTAGGTTGCGAATTTGGGCACTTGGAATTTTGGGTTTTTAGAACCTTGATGTTAAATGGTTGGAATATATATGTGTTTTCTTGCATATTGATAAAAGATTGTATGTAAACATGAGAAATTGCGATATGGTCATGTTATGCAAGTTATGGCTTTAGAACCTAAGTAAATGTGTTAAAATAAGTTTGGTATGAGTTATGCCCATCAAGTGTTCAACAAAATGTCTAAGTGAGTTTTTAATGAAAGGAAAACAAAGTTGTTAGTGATTAAAAATCAGTTTCAGCCATTTTTTAAAAATTCATAGTAAATTACTCGAGCATAAAATAAGGGTGTGGCTTACATGGTTGGAAAGATTATCGTGACGACTTCAGTTATATTTTAGAAATCAGAAGCTGATTCGGACATAAAGTGGGTCAAGACTGATGATTTTCACGGCTATGCAGATTACTCAGCATGTTGTTTGGAATAAATTAAGTTGTTATCATGTTTTTAGAAAAATGTATAAAATCATAGAAAAATCATTAGAAGACTAGATATTCCCGAAAAGGTCTTTCAGTCTACTACATTCCATATTTGAACAGGGAATGCTGAAAAAATTTATAGAGTGGTCAAAATGGAACATTACATCCGCATTGCTGAAAAATGTTGCACAAGAATTCATTTTTCTAAAAGCTTGTAAGAGTGATCAAGTTGAATTGTTTTTGTACTAGATTGTATATTGATGATTATTGATAATGTGACATCCGAGAATTCAAGGTTTACTTCCGTTAGACAATTCCGTTAGTTACGTTATAAGTGCTAACTTAGTAACTAATGCTTAACTAGGCCGAATACGCCCACGACCTTTGGTTGATCACCGAACCCGTCCATATGTGTTATGTGTTCATTTGTTGTTGTCAGTTTGTGCAATGTGATTTAAATACATGAGTTAGTATTGTGAATAGCATGACAATTTATGAATCGTGTTTATCTTGCTTAGAATGTGAAATTGACAACTTTTGGTAACCAGCGAAACTACCGGGCGAAACTATAGTGTCGCCCGGCAGTCTGTTGGCTCACTCGTGATCAGAGCCAGTTTCGCCAGGCCAGCGAAACTGCCAGCGAAACTGCCAGCGAAACTAGCCTCTGATATAAATAATCTTAATAAACCCTAGCTCTCCTATTTGCCTCATTTCACACAAAAACACACACACTCTCCTGAAACTTCTAGACCAGCTGATTCCAGCCAAGAACCATCAAGAATCAGCCATCACCTCGAGTTGTGAAGATCATCCATCGATCCTAGATCAACCGTGAGTCCCAAAACCACCATTTTTATGCTTTTCTATGTGTTTCTTCATAAAGCATGCCTAAATCTCTGTGTTATCATTAGATCTTCTGTAGGAATGCTTAGGAATGCTAGATCTACCATAAAGTTGATAACTTTACGTGTGAAACTGATCCATGATAAAGATTTATGCTATTTAGGTCATTTTAGGGTTTTGAATGTATTTTGGTCATTTGATGATGAAAATGCATGTTTAAGGTGTTAAAGCTTACTGATTTATGTTGGTAAATGGTTATGTATGCTAGATAATGAATTACATGTAATATGGAAACTGTTAGATGGATTTTTAGGCTGATTTATGTGTTTTTCGCGACCAGCGAAACTGTCATGTTCTCTGGGCGAAACTCTCCAGCGAAACTATGTATATCTCCTTCCAGCGACACTATACAGCGAAACTATAGTGTCGCCGGGTAAACCGACCAGGCCAGCTCGAGCGAATCTACCGAGCGAAATTCCCTGAACGAAAGTTCAAACCAGTTTCGGGCGAAACTAGGCTAGCGAAACTGTGCCAACAGTTTCGAGCGAAACTAGCCTAGCGAAACTGTGTCATCGGGTATTGCCTAGCGAAAGTGCTGCCCGTGCACACAGCGAAACTGTCTAGCGAAACTGCTAGCGAAACTGAGACCAAAATCCAAACTTGTGCAATTTGCTTGAATGTTATGCCATGACTTACATGATTATGCCATGATGATACATGCTTTGATTTCTGTTGTATATGAACCCTTGTTTATGATCAACCATCGGTGTCGCGTGTCAGTATGTCGAGTCATAGTTCCAACGTGCTATGTTATGGGCCATAGTGACGTTAAGTAAAGATTAGACACAAAACTAATACTTAAGACCTAAACGTGTTCATAGGTCTTCGTTAAGCATACTTGGATTATTAACAAGTGTAGCAGTGCAACCCAAGGTGAGTGTCACTAACCCGATTACCGTGAACCCGTTTGGGTCACAACGAATAACTAAATGAAAAACAATGCTGACAACCTTATGAGTGCTATGCACCTCCCTGATGAACCTGAAAACTTGGAGTGCTCGGCACCCACTTGACGAACTTGAAGTGCTTTATGGGGAGCACTTGTGAATTACTTAAATAACTAATTCTGGAATGAAACTGAAAACATTTTGAGATTCGTGAGAATCCGGTAAACCTTTTAATACCCACATGATATCACATGATTTCTAAGGATGCCTTGAAACTTAAAAGTCCTCAACTAAATTGTATCATTAATTGTAAAGCGAGGGGATGTTGGGTAGATCTACTGGAGTTTGACAAACTCCGCCCCGTGGCACGGGGAGTGCACGGAGGTACAATATCAGCCTATCTGACCGTGATCCCGAGAGGACACGGGGGAGGCAAAACCGCGATGACGTAGGTCCGCAATACTGATGGCACGGCCACTACAATAATTTATGGTCAGCTTTGGTACAAACTTCCTTAGTGCATGGAACAACGGATTAGCTACCCGCGATATCGGTTGAGCACTTTAACTATACAAAACTAGTACATACCCGATAACGTAGGTTACGGACAATACCTTTACTAAACCACAATACTACGATTTTGAATATCGCAAAGCATTGCTTTTTTTTCACAAACAAATACTACATGAGTATATGTTGACACGATTATGATTATTAGACCGGGCCACTACGTGACAAGCCCACTGTGAACTCACCAACCGTTAGGTTGACACTTGCGTGGTTTAAACTTTTGCAGATCGCTGAAGAGTATCCGGAGCAGGTTGACATGGCACATGAAGATGTTTATTTTTATTTAAACTAAATTTGGGAATTTAAAACAATGTTTATGTAAAGCACGTGGTTAGTGCTAAAGATAATGTTTTCCGCTGCGTACTGTTAAACTGTTTTTATTAATGTTTGGACTTTACTCTGATTCGTTTAGTATTTGTAACTAATAGTTGTGGTCCTGGTTTGCTCGCACCCCTAAACGGTATAAACTCCGTTAGTGGTTAATTTGGGGGTGTGACAGATTGGTATCAGAGCCATAAGTTGCAGAGAACTGGAATCAATTTTGAAAAACGATTTGGAAACTGCAACTTGAAACCTTAGTTACAAACGAATAAACAAATTCCCAAAACAAAAATTTTTACGTGCCAACCTGGGATACTCGCTCTGCTCTGTAAGTAAAAGCTTAGTACGTATGTATATATATATAGATATAAATATATATATATAGACCGTGTCTAGGAAGTCTAACGGAAAACCTTAGGAAAATTTTCACACACGAATACGAAACGCGAACGCTAATGCGCGCACTACTCTGGGGAAAGCGACAACGAAACGATGATACGCGTTACGTCCTGACTTCTACTACGATGACTACGCCGACGGTGACTTTTATGGGAAAGCCGACTTTCGACGATAGCTACTTACGACTTACGACGTTCTCCGACGACGCCTCGATTTTGCACAAACATTTTCTGGACTAATAGTGGGATAACGGGAATTGTTAATATACATATTATGGGATATGTATAAAGTATAACTGTGACTGAACAGTGGCTACTTTAACTGTTCAGCAAAATGGCTGGAAGAGCGGGAAGAAACAACATTAACTTGACACCTGCGCAACTGCAAGCGATGATTAACGAACATGTGCAAGCTGTCGTGGCAGCCGTCCAAGCTACAATTTCCGCGCATGGTAATTATTGTGCCGGTTAAGGCCCGAAGCGATTATATTTTGAATTGTTTAAAACTAGAACTATTTATTGCATCAGGAAACCAGCATCACTGTACGTTTAAGTCTTTCATGGACTGTAAGCCGATGACGTTCTCCGGCGAGGAAGGAGCGGTGGGACTCCTTAGATGGATCGAGAAGTCTGAAAAGGTTTTCTCCATGTGTAACTGCCCTGCTGGAGACAAGGTGAAATTTGCGACTGGTACTTTCGAAGGAGCTGCTCTCTCCTGGTGGAATGCCGAAATCCAGATGATTGGGATTGATGCGGCTAATAACATGCAATGGGGAGCATTTAAGGAACTGCTTATGGAGGAATACTGTCCCCGTGACCAAGTCAAGAAGTTAGAGGGCGAATTCTTGAATCTAAAGATGACTGGGTCTGAAATCGAACAGTATACTGCGCGTTACCATGAGTACGCGGTACTATGCCCCACAATGGTGGATGCTGAGTTCAAACGCATCGAGCGTTACCTGGAAGGCCTCGTGCCTCAAATCAAGGGACTAGTGACTGCCAGCAACCCCGCAACCGTGCAGCAAGCCATTCTTCTGGCTCACAAACTTACCGATCAGGAGGTTGAGAAGGGTACACTTCCTGCAAAGGCCACTGAGAAGACTGCCCTTAGTGGCAAGAGAAAAGCTGATGATGAAGCTCCTGAAAACTCACTGAACAATCAGAGTGTTAGAAACAGCACTGGGAGGTCCTATAACTCCCAAGGTCAAAGCAAGAGGTCTGGGAACACCAGTGGTAACTACCGCCAGGGCGGTAATGGGCAAAGCAACTACAGGGGTAACCTGCCTCTGTGCAACAAGTGTGGGAAACATCATGCTGGTGTTTGTAGAAAGAACCTGAGCTGTGAAAGGTGTGGAAAGAAAGGCCACGAAGCAAAAGACTGTTGGGCAACTCTACCTGAGCAACAAAACCGCCAAAGGCAAAACAACAATAACAACAATCATGGCAACAACTATGGGAACAACCGTAACGGGCAAGGAAATAATCAGAACAATAATGGTGGAGCCCGTGGCTGTTTTGAATGTGGTGCTCAAGGCCACATTAAGAGGGACTGCCCTCAGCTGAGAAGACAGGGTAACGGTAACCAAGGAAACAACGGTGGGAATGGTAATGGCAATGGGAATGGCAATGGTAATGGTGGGAATGGTAGGGGTCGAGCTTTCGTCATGGGTCAAGGAGAAGCTCGCAACGACGCCAACGTCATTAATGGTAAATTTATATTGAATGGTTTCTTTGCTACTGTGTTATTTGATTCTGGTGCTGAAAGAAGTTTATTTCCACTAAGTTTGCTAGACTAATAAATGCTAAACCAATTGCCTTAGACGCTAATTATGTGGTAGAGCTAGTAAACGGTAAACTTCATGATACGACTCAGATAGTTAAGGACTGTAAGTTAGAACTAGCTGGCCATACATTAGGAATCGATCTTATGCCTTTCCCGATTGGTAGTTTTGATGTTATAGTAGGAATGGATTGGTTATCCGAAAATCGAGCTGAAATCTTATGTAAAGAAAAAGTGGTTCGTATCCCACTCGAAGGAGGTGAAGTGTTAACAGGTCAAGGTGAAAAAGGTGGAGCAGTCACCGGTATTATCTCTTTCCTCAAAGCTCAAAAGTGCCTTCGCAAAGGTCACTTCGCGATTCTTGCAAACGTCACCGATTCGACACTTCCCGAGCGCAGAATCGACGACTACCCGATAGTCCGCGACTTTCAAGATGTATTTCCTGATGATCTGCCTGGTTTGCCTCCATTTCGACAAGTAGAGTTTGGGATCGACTTAGCTCCTGGAGCCGCTCCGATTGCACGCGCACCCTACCATTTGGCAGTAAGTGAACTCAACGAACTCTCCTCACAACTTCAAGAGCTACTCGACAAAGGGTTCATTCGTCCAAGTTCGTCTCCGTGGGGAGCACCGGTTTTGTTCGTTAAGAAAAAGGATGGAACGTTCCGAATGTGTATTGACTACCGAGAGCTTAACAAGGTTACGATCAAGAATCGGTATCCACTTCCTCGAATCGACGATCTCTTCGACTAGCTGCAAGGTTCGAGCTACTTTTCAAAGATTGATCTACGGTCTGGATATCACCAACTTCGTGTTCGCGATGAGGATGTCCCCAAGACTGCTTTTAGAACTCGGTATGGTCACTACGAATTCCTGGTTGTGCCGTTTGGGCTAACCAATGCACCGGCCGTATTTATGGATCTGATGAATCGAGTGTGCAAGCCGTACCTCGATAAGTTTGTAATAGTTTTCATTGATGATAGTTTGATCTACTCCAAGACAAAGGAGGAACACGAGGAGCACCTGCGACTTATCTTGGAATTGCTCCGCAAGGAACAACTTTACGCCAAGTTTTCAAAGTGCGATTTTTGGATTCGCGAAGTCCAGTTTCTTGGACACATTGTTGACCAGAATGGAATTCACGTCGACCCAGCTAAAGTGGAAGCTATCAAGAATTGGTCTACTCCAAGAGCGCCGACCGAAATCCGACAATTTTTGGGACTTGCCGGATATTACCGAAGGTTCATTAAGGGTTTCTCGCAATTGGCTCAACCCTTAACAGCTTTAACGCACAAAGGAGTGCAATACAGATGGGGTGAAAAAGAAGAACGTGCGTTTCAAACTCTTAAAGATATGTTATGTTCAGCTCCAATTCTCGCGTTACCCGATGGGATTGACGACTTTGTAGTCTACTGTGATGCATCCATCCAAGGACTCGGTTGCGTGTTGATGCAACGGGATAAGGTGATTGCCTATGGGTCCAGGCAACTGAAGGATACTGAAAAGAATTATACAACGCATGATTTGGAATTGGGAGCCGTTATTCATGCACTCAAGATTTGGAGACATTACCTCTACGGAACAAAGTGCACAATATTTACCGACCACAAGAGCTTACAACACATCTTTAATCAGAAGGATCTCAACATGCGACAACGAAGGTGGGTCGAGCTATTAAATGATTATGACTTAGCAATCAAATATCACCCAGGAAAAGCCAATGTTGTGGCTGACGCATTAAGTCGGAAGGAGTATGAAAAGCCTCGACGAGTACGAGCGCTGCAACTTACCATCCACACGGGATTGCCGGATCGGATCCGCGATGCCCAACAAGAAGCTCTAAAAGAAGAAAACTTCGCAGCTGAAGCACTGCGAGGGGTAGATGGTAACTCTGAAATTAAATCCGACGGACTCAGGTATTATAATGATAGAATTTGGGTTCCCTTACTTGGAAATCTTCTTGAGCTCGTGATGGACGAGGCTCACAAGTCAAGGTATTCGGTGCACCCTGGATCGGATAAAATGTACCAAGATTTGAAGGGTTTGTATTGGTGGCCGAATATGAAAGCCGACATCGCGCAATATGTGGCTAAGTGTTTAACGTGCTCAAGAGTTAAGATCGAGTACCAAAAGCCTTCTGGGCTATTGCAACAACCAAAGATCCCAGAATGGAAATGGGGGGATATCTCCATGGATTTTGTAACGGGATTACCTCATCGATCGAATCGACCGGATGCGATTTGGGTTATCATCGATCGATTAACCAAATCTGCACACTTCATTCCAATGAAAGAAACTGATAATATGGATAAGTTAACGAAGCTGTACATTGACCGAATTGTGGCACGTCATGGAGTGCCTAAGACTATTATCTCTGATAGAGATCCTCGATTTACTTCCCGACTATGGCAATCTATGCAAGAAGCATTGGGAACCAGACTGGATATGAGTACAGCTTATCACCCGCAGACCGATGGTCAGACGGAACGAACTATTCAGACTTTAGAAGACATGCTCCGAGCTTGCGTTCTCGACTTCGGTAAAGACTGGGAAGCTCATCTTCCGTTGGTGGAGTTCTCCTACAACAACAGTTATCATTCAAGTATCGGTGCAGCACCTTTTGAAGCACTTTATGGCAGAAAATGTAGATCGCCCGTGTGTTGGGCCGAAACGGGTGAGAAGGGACTCACCGGACCAGAGCTCATTCATGATACAACTGAACGGATTATTCAGATCAGAAAGCGGATAGCCGCAGCACGTGACAGACAAAAGAGCTATGCCGACAAACGCCGTAAACCTTTGAAGTTCGAGGTAGGCGACAAAGTGTTATTAAAGGTATCTCCCTGGAAAGGTGTGATACGCTTCGGAAAGCGTGGAAAGTTAAATCCTCGCTACATCGGTCCTTTTGAAATCATCGGGGAAGTAGGCCCGGTGGCCTACCGATTACGACTCCCTGCAGAGCTCGATGGAGTTCACAACGTGTTTCACGTTTCTAACTTAAAGAAATGTCTAGCTGAAGACACTGAAATAATACCTTTGGAGGAATTGGAAATTGATGAACATTTGAGATTTATTGAGCAACCGGTAGAAATCATGGGACGCGAGGAGAAAGCCCTCAAACGTAGCAAGATTCCGATCGTCAAGGTGCGATGGAACTCAAGGCGTGGACCTGAATATACTTGGGAACGAGAGGATCAAATGAAGAAAAAGTATCCTCACTTGTTCGAGCTAACGTCCACAAAAACTCAAGGTATGATTTAATTTTGGGGACCAAAATTCCTTTAACAGGAGGAGGATGTGGCGACCCTAAAACTTTTGCTTTCTTTCCCCAGCAAATACAGCAACGACGACAGCCGAGGCTGCAAACGCTACGACGCAAGAATAATTTTCGGGACGAAAATTCCAATTACAAGAGGATGATGTGACATCCGAGAATTTCAAGGTTTACTTCCGTTAGACAATTCCGTTAGTTACGTTATAAGTGCTAACTTAGTAACTAATGCTTAACTAGGCCGAATACGCCCACGACCTTTGGTTGATCACCGAACCCGTCCATATGTGCTATGTGTTCATTTGTTGTTGTCAGTTTGTGCAATGTGATTTAAATACATGAGTTAGTATTGTGAATAGCATGACAATTTCTGAATCGTGTTTATCTTGCTTAGAATGTGAAATTGACCACTTTTGGTAACCAGCGAAACTACCGGGCGAAACTATAGTGTCGCCCGGCAGTCTGTTGGCTCACTCGTGATCAGAGCCAGTTTCGCCAGGCCAGCGAAACTGCCAGCGAAACTAGCCTCTGATATAAATAATCTTAATAAACCCTAGCTCTCCTATTTGCCTCATTTCACACAAAAACACACACACTCTCCTGAAACTTCTGGACCAGCTGATTCCAGCCAAGAACCATCAAGAATCACCCATCACCTCGAGTTGTGAAGATCATCCATCGATCCTAGATCAACCGTGAGTCCCAAAACCACCATTTTTATGCTTTTCTATGTGTTTCTTCATAAAGCATGCCTAAATCTCTGTGTTATCATTAGATCTTCTGTAGGAATGCTTAGGAATGCTAGATCTACCATAAAGTTGATAACTTTACGTGTGAAACTGATCCATGATAAAGATTTATGCTATGTAGGTCATTTTAGGGTTTTGAATGTATTTTGGTGATTTGATGATGAAAATGCATGTTTAAGGTGTTAAAGCTTACTGATTTATGTTGGTAAATGGTTATGTATGCTAGATAATGAATTACATGTAATATGGAAACTGTTAGATGGATTTTTAGGCTGATTTATGTGTTTTTCGCGACCAGCGAAACTGTCATGTTCTCTGGGTGAAACTGTCCAGCGAAACTATGTATATATCCTTCCAGCGACACTATACAGCGAAACTATAGTGTCGCCGGGTAAACCGACCAGGCCAGCTCGAGCGAATCTACCGAGCGAAATTCCCTGAACGAAAGTTCAAACCAGTTTCGGGCGAAACTAGGCTAGCGAAACTGTGCCAACAGTTTCGAGCGAAACTAGCCTAGCGAAACTGTGTCATCGGGTATTGCCTAGCGAAAGTGCTGCCCGTGCACACAGCGAAACTGTCTAGCGAAACTGAGACCAAAATCCAAACTTGTGCAATTTGCTTGAATGTTATGCCATGACTTACATGATAATGCCATGATGATACATGCTTTGATTTCTGATGTATATGAACCCTTGTTTATGATCAACCATCGGTGTCGCGTGTCTGTATGTCGAGTCATAGTTCCAACGTGCTATGTTATGGGCCATAGTGACGTTAAGTAAAGATTAGACACAAAACTAATACTTAAGACCTAAACGTGTTCATAGGTCTTCGTTAAGCATACTTGGATTATTAACAAGTGTAGCAGTGCAACCCAAGGTGAGTGTCACTAACCCGATTACCGTGAACCCGTTTGGGTCACAACGAATAACTAAATGAAAAACAATGCTGACAACCTTATGAGTGCTATGCACCTCCCTGATGAACCTGAAAACTTGGAGTGCTCGGCACCCACTTGACGAACTTGAAGTGCTTTATGGGGAGCACTTGTGAATTACTTAAATAACTATTTCTGGAATGAAACTGAAAACATTTTGAGATTCGTGAGAATCCGGTAAACCTTTTAATATGGCTAGCGTAGGTTAAAGTCTAAACCACATGATATCACATGATTTCTAAGGATGCCTTGAAACTTAAAAGTCCTCAACTAAATTGTATCATTAATTGTAAAGCGAGGGGATGTTGGGTAGATCTACTGGAGTTTGACAAACTCCGCCCCGTGGCACGGGGAGTGCACGGAGGTACAATATCAGCCTATCTGACCGTGATCCCGAGAGGACACGGGGGAGGAAAAACCGCGATGACGTAGGTCCGCAATACTGATGGCACGGCCACTACAATAATTTATGGTCAGCTTTGGTACAAACTTCCTTAGTGCATGGAACAAGGGATTAGCTACCCGCGATATCGGTTGAGCACTTTAACTATACAAAACTAGTACATACCTGATAACGTAGGTTACGGACAATACCTTTACTAAACCACAATACTACGATTTTGAATATCGCAAAGCATTGCTTTTTTTTCACAAACAAATATTACATGAGTATATGTTGACACGATTATGATTATTAGACCGGGCCACTGCGTGACAAGCCCACTGTGAACTCACCAACCGTTAGGTTGACACTTGCGTGGTTTAAACTTTTGCAGATCGCTGAAGAGTATCCGGAGCAGGTTGACATGGCACAAGAAGATGTTTATTTTTATTTAAACTAAATTTGGGAATTTAAAACAATGTTTATGTAAAGCACGTGGTTAGTGCTAAAGATAATGTTTTCCGCTGCGTACTGTTAAACTGTTTTTATTAATGTTTGGACTTTACTCTGATTCGTTTAGTATTTGTAACTAATGGTTGTGGTCCTGGTTTGCTCGCACCCCTAAACGGTATAAACTCCGTTAGTGGTTAATTTGGGGGTGTGACAGATAAATTATAGAATATGGGGATGAACCTGACATGGGTGATAACTGTCACACCCCAACCAACGGTGGAAGATGTCGAGGCGCGATGATTGTCCAGATGCACACAACACTAAGTAAATGTTATGATATTCTTAATTAAACCATTTCATACCATTCAATGTTTACATAATAAACCAAATAAAATACAAAAAGTAATAACATCATATCTTGATTAATTTAGGTCTCACTAAGTCCACATGCATCCTAAAGTGTCATCAACAAGTAACCATCATCTAATAGCAGAACCTGCAACATGTACAAAATAAAGGTCAACTACGAATAAACCAGATATGAGATAGAGCAAATAAGCATGCATGAGCGAACCCTGACAATAAGGCTCCAAATCACCCAGTGCCTAAGCCAAGGCAGACCGAGTGAGCTTATTAAGCCAGTAGATCTATTATCATAACCCCAGCCTTTTAAAGCTAATGTCACGCTAGTATGAGTATGAGTCCAACCACAACAATACTCCACACAAGTTTAACATACAAGAATACACATAACAATCTTAGAGTCGCATATAGTTTTTGAGTTGTTGGAACTTAAAATCTTGGTGACTGACGCCATCAAATCTGTTTACCGAAGCATTCAACTGAAGAATCCATGTGAATCGATTTAGAGACTGGGTTGTGATGCTCGAGGCTTGCAGTTTGGACCGAAGACCGTTTTCTGGAAAAGTCAACCGTTCGGGTCAACGGTCAACGTAAAAGTCAACGGAAGATCGGTTCGAGCGAGTCAAGCTTCGGATTAATTTAATCAGCTTTGATTTAATTATCAGTTTATGTTATTTACTTTACTTGTAATTTCATTTATTCAGTTATGTTTTTCTGTCGTTAGTCACCCTCACTATATATAGTGAGGGTGCCCATTACAAGTAAAGGAGTCTCCGAATGTGGAGATGATGATTTTCTTGTAGAGTGTGAGATTTCCATTCTAGAGAGAGAGTGAGTCATGGATTTTCTAGAGAGAGATTGTGTGTCGTCATGATTTCTTGATTGTAATCATTCGGTTATATGAAATCATTCGATATGTTCTTCATCTTTCTTGTTTATGATTATTCATGATTCATCATCATCATCTTCTTCATTTGTTTTTTTTTTGTTTTCGAATCCGAAACTCGTTCTTGCTCAAGATCGAGATTCTCGTAGTGAAAATCGGTCCTAACAAATGGTATCAGAGCGGGTACCGATCAGATTCATCTCACCGTGAATCTGGTCACTCGAATCTGAGATTTTGAGCTTGAATGGTGAAGATGAGAAAACTTATTTTTAGAGACTTTTTTCTATTTTTTCTTCATTTCTGGATGGATTCTGATGATATGGATGATGGATTCATGTTTGGGAGTTCATTTAGATGTGATTCTATCTTCTACTTGTTCAAATCTGTGAGAAAATTGAAGATCCGAGCTCATTTTTTCGTAACTTTGGGGTTTTTCCCGTATTTGGGGTTTTTGAAGATTTTGGAGCTTGATTCTTCATTTTCTGGGTTTTTCTTCATGTTTTTGGATGAAGTGAGGTATGATTCTCAGTGGAAAACGCGTTCCGGATCCATTGGAAGCATCCGTTTCGTCTGAATCTCAACGGTTTGAGCGGATCTGGAAAAACACACACTGACGGTGTAAGTGTGTGTTCTTCGTGTTCTTGAAGATTTCCAGATTTTGGGAGCTGATTTGATCCGATTAGCTGCTGTTTATGGGTTGTTGGTGGCCACAACGTTCTCGTAGATGGTTTAGCTACATATCTCGTGCATCATTATGGGTTTTCCGATTGTTTCTGTGCAGATTTCAAGTTCATCAAGTAAGTTCTTCACTGTTCATCGATTTTCCAGAATTGTTCATCAGCTTTGAAGTTATGAAGATTGCCCTAGCGGACTTGTTCAAGTCTTAGCGGACTTGTTCTCCTCTTAGCGGACTTCATCAGTTTTTAGCGAACTTGAAGCTTGTCTTAGCGTACTTGTTCTGTGCTTAGCGAACTTGAGTCCTTAGCGGACTTCAGAGGTGCCTTAGCGGACTTCTGGAAAGCTTAGCGTACTTGTTTGCTTAGCGAACTTGTTTACTGGGTTTTTATCCGAGTTCGTTTCAGAAGATTCTGTTCGTCCAGGATGATAGAGGATGATCATACGAGTCTGTGGGTACAAGAATCATCAAATTTCATCAAGTATTATGCCAGATATAAGCAGAATACGCTTTTCCGGTGAAGGGTTACGTTTTTCCGGCGACAGATTAGGGTTTACGGGGCTGGTCAGAATTTTTTTTAAGGAAGATGATGACGTGGCGCTTGTTTAGTGGCCAGAGAGGAATGTTCTCTCTCCTGTATCTCGGTCAAACCCCACATTCCATTTGTGTTGTCGAGTTTTGATTGGATGAGGATAAAGCGAGTGGGTCCCAGCCTTTTTAAGGAACCGTTGAATCTCCTCCGGTGTTAAATGCTGATTTGTTGTTTCAGTCTCGTGGGTCCCAGGCACAAAAGAATCCGCTGTAGGCATGTTCGCTGTTGAAATTTCATTGGCGAAGACATTCTCAGGTGGGTCCCAGCCAGCCCATAGAGCCGTTACAAGCACAGGTGTTGTCACGCTCCCATTGGCCTGATGCCTCTCACGCGGATCCCCTTTTCCCAGCCATCAGATTAGACTTATCTCAACCGTAGGATCCGAATGTGTGCTTTCTGCTGCTGAAACCTCATTGGGCAGCCACCTTCTCACACGGATCGCAAATTAACAGCCCTTGGATATCATCATTTGCAGCCGTTAGATGAGAATTAAAGTCAAACCTGATTGGTCTATTTCATTAAACAAGGATTGTGCTTCTTTATGGAGATTTTTTAAATAACTAATTAATTTTCAGCAATATTTCGTCAAACGCGGGTATTTTTTTATCAGTTTCTTTTCGAGACATACGAGATAACGCCGCGACGGAATTTCAGAAAATATTTTATTGGTCTCGGATTTATTTCATTTTAATGGGGTTCTTGTTTATTGACGTCGCGCGTAACGTTTGCTATCGATCACTGACGGGTTAGCTTTATTATCCGGTTAATTACTCCGCTTTCTCGTTATATCTCACGGTTTATTTTTAGTGGATGCAGCGCTGTCGTCAACTAACCGGATTAACTGGAATCTCAGTTAAATATTGGAATTTATCCGTTTAAATCTCTCGGATGACCGTTTCTTGAAGAAATTTGGCAGTTTATTTTATTTTCTCATCCAACCTCAGTCACGCGAATTATTCACAACTGTCAGCATCCGGCTTCCGGTTCTTCGTAAGATTGTTCGATTTCAAGATTTTTTATCCGGTTTCTCTAGGCAACCGATCGCGACGGTTCGACTCTCCGCATCAGATTTTACGCTTCCGACTTGATGTTTTTGGGGAGATTTAGAGAAATAAGAGGAATTATTATGAATTTGGATATCGGGTCGATTATTCGGAGTTGGAGAATTTTCAGTGTTTGATTGGTTTATCTGATTCAGTTTGTTGCGGTTATGACTCCGAGATGTAGCATTTTCTCAGTATTGTACCCGACGTGTGAACCGAGTGAGCGGAACACTTGGATCTCGAACTGGAGCAACAAGAAAAGAAGAAGCTTATTCAGAGGGGGAATCTCTACGACAGATTGTCTCCGGTTTATCAGTTTCTCATTGAAGATGTACGGCAGAGCGATTCTTCAGCAGTTGAACATATTTGAAAGCGTCAGTCAAGGGGGAAATTGTTGGAACTTAAAATCTTGGTGACTGACGCCATCAAATCTGTTTACCGAAGCATTCAACTGAAGAATCCATGTGAATCGATTTAGAGACTGGGTTGTGATGCTCGAGGCTTGCGGTTTGGACCGAAGACCGTTTTCTGGAAAAGTCAACCGTTCGGGTCAACGGTCAACGTAAAAGTCAACGGAAGATCGGTTCGAGCGAGTCAAGCTTCGGATTAATTTAATCAGCTTTGATTTAATTATCAGTTTATGTTATTTACTTTACTTGTAATTTCATTTATTCAGATATGTTTTTCTGTCGTTAGTCACCCTCACTATATATAGTGAGGGTGCCCATTACAAGTAAAGGAGTCTCCGAATGTGGAGATGATGATTTTCTTGTAGAGTGTGAGATTTCCATTCTAGAGAGAGAGTGAGTCATGGATTTTCTAGAGAGAGATTGTGTGTTGTCATGATTTCTTGATTGTAATCATTCGGTTATATGAAATCATTCGATATGTTCTTCATCTTTCTTGTTTATGATTATTCATGATTCATCATCAACATCTTCTTCATTTGTTTTTTTTTGTTTTCGAATCCGAAACTCGTTCTTGCTCAAGATCGAGATTCTCGTAGTGAAAATCGGTCCTAACATGAGTAAAGAATATCGAGTAAGGGTTTTGAATACGGTACATGTTGAACCCCAAAAAGTTTAAACGAAAGAGGGGATATGAATACTCACCTTATATGGAGACACAATTGAAAGTATGACACCATGCAACGGTTAGACTCGAAGACGACCTCGAAGACTAGATGAAATAAAGGAAAATAAATAAATAAATAAAACAAATAGTTTAATATCACGACACGACCGACTCGACGACTTGATAGGGATTTGATGAGGTGATACGTACGTTATGATAGATGGGTCTATCCAAAAGCTAAGGGTATAATCATAAGATTCAATATCAAAGTCAACATAAGTCAAACTAATTATCATGCATCAAGATATATCATTTCAACTAATCAAACCCTAGATCTATCATGGAAATCCTAGATCTAGACATGTTACACCATTGAATCAATGGATCTAGTTATACATGGAATGTCTCTAGCCATGTTTAAGCATTCATGGTATGGATATATACATTCCTAAGCATACATGACACGGATCTCTACATATCTAAGTATACATGGCATGGATACATACATTCCTAAGCATACATGGCGTGGATCTATATATATCTAAGCATACATGGCATTGATACATACATTCCTAAGCATATATGGCATGGATCTATACATATCTAAGCATACATATTGTAGATCTAACCATTTTAAAAGATTAAGGTCCAAGCTTGATGATCTTGACATTTAGGTCTAACCCTAGATGACATGCATTTTGAAGATCTAAACATTTCATGGCATAAAAATACAAACTTGATGATTAAAACCCAATATATACAATATAACAGTCATACAAATCATAGATGTAACCTAATTTCATCATAAAGTTGCAAACTTTGGCATGGATTCCATAAATCTACAGATTATCAACATTCAACATGAAGATCTAGCCCTAATCCGACATAAAGTTACCATCTTGATCATAAAGTACCCAAGATCCAATGATTATCAAAATGCAAAGTGTAAATCTTACCAATTAAGGTAAAAGCGACACTATTTTAGGCTTGGAAACACCCAAATTTAGCTCAAAACCTTTAAAAATAGGTTATCTTGATGAAACTCCGATGTTCCAGCCGTTTTTTGAGTATTGGTGGTGATTAAAGTTGAAGAAATGAGGCCACAAGAGAATAGGATTAATATATAGGCTGAATTTTAGGTTTCTGCTAGAAGTCTAGAGCTAGGCGTATCACCTAGGGAGTGTGATGCTCCAAGCTATATGCTTGGAGCTTCCCCGAACATTGGCTTGTCCAATTCCTCGTTTCGCATGCTCGATTCTTTGTTTTTAAGTGTTTTCAAGTCCCATTTTCACTCAAATTTACCAATTAATGAACCCAACATGCTAACCAAGTATAATCCACTCAAAATGAATATAAATACATCATGTAATTGTAAAACCATGGAGCGATGGATCGTTTGCTAATCACGTGATAATGAGATGAAACGAGATCAAAAGTAAATACAAATGAGATTTGTATTAATAAGCCTTGAGAGCACACACACAGAAACACACACAGAAGTGTAGAATATATCAAGAGTTCTCAGAAGTGTTAAACTCTCTACACAAGCTACCTATTTATAGGTAACTTAGACTGGCCGGCGTATCACCCAGCGTATCAACTGATACGCTGCACCAACTGGTCCGGCGGACCATGTGGTACGCTCAGCAGCCTAACTAGACTCACACAAGCTCTAAACAGATACAATACACGAGACACAATGTAGCATAGGAATATGCTCTAACAAACTCCCCCTTAACGTGTAGTGTATCTATTCTAACTAAAACTCTAGTCTTCAATCTTCAACAAAGCTGCATCCGATCGTCAACTTGAAATCTTGTCAGAAATAGAGCTAGCATGGCTGGATCATTCTTGAATAAAACTTTGACCTTCTAGATCCACTTGTGAAAGATATAACAAACTCCCCCTTTCACCATGCTTCAGTCTTGACACACAAAAACCTGCAACTTTAGAAGACAAAAGTGCGGATTTTCTTTGAATTTCCAAAAATAATTTAATCTTGGTGCAAAACTTCTCTTTGAGAATCCAAGATATTGATTTTGAAATTTTGATTTTGTATCAAGTGTTGATCAATCGAAAACAACTAAGAAATAAAATCTTTTTGGCTTTTAGAAACTTTAGATCAAAACACACCTAAAATCTTTTTGCATTTTACAAAAATGGAAATATAAAAGCAATACAAAATTACACTCTATTTTTGGTATTTTGCGAGAAAGATCACGACACGAGATCATATCAGACATAATGCATCTAGCACATTTCAATTTTGGTCTTAATCAGCATGCAAGCCAAGATAATCGCAAATATAACATTTATGTTTATTTCAACATGCACCAATCATTTTTTATCGTTTTCAGATACGCTTAAGGTAATTTTATCATGCACTGATAACTCGGCCTCCACTCTATCAGAAATACTGGCAAATCATCATTTTTATCATATAGAATCAACTTTCTTAAAGATTTAATCATCCTTGATGAGTCATGCAAAAATAAAGCAGAACCTCAAATACCTAGCAATCAGGTCGGTCTTGAGGACACGCAGAGAAAGCCCAAGTATCTGAGAAAATAAAAAAGCAAAACAAGTTGAAATTGTATAATCCCACAACAATCAGGTCGATACTTCCGTATACGCAGAGAAAGTCCGATGGATTATACGAAACACCAAAGAAAATAAAGCAGAGCGTCAAACGAACAACAATCAGGTCGATCTTTCGATACGCAGAGAAAGTCCGATCGTTTGACAAAATAAAGAAAATCAAACAAGTTTAAATCTTTCAAAATGAAAACATGCATTGATCAGGATATCTCTTTATTCTATTTTTGGAATCATCACACAGCATTCATCAAGAAGCAAACAACCAAAAATCATCAGGCAAGCTTTATGTTTATATCTTACTTGCAGATATCAGATTAGTCATGCACATTCACAGATTATGCAAGTACCTACAGCCTTTAGACTTAATCTATCCATGGCAGATAACATATATGCTGATGTACCATCATTTCTCGCTTTTGTCGGATCAATTTCTCAATTTTCCATTTTTTTATATTTTTCCAATTTCTCCCCCTAAAATTCAAACAAACACTATTTTTTGAATTTTCAATTTTCTCCCCCTAAAAATATGTACAACTACAAAAATGTAAACATATGAACAAGAAAGAAAATTGATCGACCAACACTGACACGTTGCAGTTTAAGTTTTGGAAAAATCGGTTGAAAAACATTTGAAAATGATATGTCGTTGAAATACTAAATTAGGCAAGTTCTTCACTATTAGCAACACACGCATAATAGGTCTTCTTGAAGAAACCTGCAGACACCAGATAAAACATTAGTGGTTTCGGGATCGGCCCGAGTCAACAGCCTCGGGTCGCCCGGTGTCTTCAACATGGTCTTTGTTTGCCAATGAAACAACTCGTGGTTTCCACATCTTGGGCGATTGAAAATTTTTCAATGAATCCACAAAATTATCAACTTGCGTCTTTGCCCAAGACGGCTTACTAGCTGATTTGTGCATCGACTGTTGTGGTTCATCAAAAATATGACCATTTAAATCCACATATTTAGCAGTTTTGTTCACATAAGCGTCAGTGCTCGCATTCGTAGGACATTGAGCAGCAAGATGTCCTAGTTTACGACATGCATAACACTTTCTGTGAAAAACATTAAGGGAACTGCTACCCAGATTTGATTCAAAAATTTGTTTGTTATCAACAAAATTCTTTAGATTTCTCTTGTCCTGTTTGAACACATCATGATAACCAAAAATATTTTCTGAACTGAATGAATCAAAGAAATCATCAAAAGTATCATACCTTGGAGATGGACTTCGTTGAAAAGAACCAGAACTATAAGAAGATCCTCCAGAATAGTAATCAACATCCTTTGATTTGAACACCATTTGTTTCTTCTGCTGTTTGAATTTGTTCTTTTGATTTGAACCAGCAACATTCTTTGCTTGTTGTGTTCGAGGAATTGATTCTTCTTTAGCATCATAACCAAGACCTTTATGCTTGTAACCCTGGGCTTTTGAAGAATTTAATGAAAACTCTGGAGCTTTTCTTCCTTTAGCTTCGCTAGTAAATTTAGCTTTAATAGCCTTCAATTTGTTATTCTTAATCAAAGCTTTTTCTTCTTCATGGGCTGAAGAAGCAGCAGAATCAACTTTCTCAAAAATCTTTTCCTCTGCCAAAACTTTGGAAGTTGAAACAAACTTTGGAGCTTCACCCAATTTCTTCTCCACTTTCTTATATTTGTTTTTCTTCTTAGTTGTTGGAGTTGCAAATTTAGAATAATCTTGCAATTCAGCTCTTGGATCAAGTGACACAGATGGAGGATTTAAGATAACCACCGGAGCTGGAACAGAATGCAAGTCCTCTAATTTCACACTATCGTCACTCTTCTCCTGATTGTAAATGTAATTCAGTTAAGTAGCAGACATAGCTGAATTCTTTACTTGTTTTTGAAGAACAAGAATCTCAATTTTCAACTCAGAGATCTTGACTTGAGCATCCATCAATTCTTTTTGAATATCAATAAATTGATCTGACAACTCATTGTATTCTGACTTTAGTTGTCTTTTTGTATCACAAATTTCCATTAACTCAGCATGAACTTTTTCCCACTTCTTTGTGTAATAAGCAACATCTTTTGTTAAATTTCAATTCTTCTCACGAACCTGAACATTTTCATCTCTAAGCTTTGAAAGTTCCTCTTTAAGTTCTATAACTCTGTCTTGTAATTCAGAAATCACTGCTTTATGAACATTTTCAGCAGCAGTAACGTCATCAAAAGCCTTTTGAAGTTTAACATTAGATTTCAGAAGAGATTCCACCCTAGCTGTTGATTTCTCGAATAGATTATCAAAATCTCCAATAACATCCTTTGCTTCAGTTTCCCATTTTTCAGCACTTTGAACCAGTTCTGTATTGACTCTTTCTAAATCAGCACATCTTTGTTGTGAACATTCTAATTCAGCTTTAACAGCTTTGAGTTCTTCAGAGATCAAACCATTCTCTGCTAACAAAGATTCATATTTTTCTTGAAACTCTTTTGTCACTTCTGCAGTACCATCAGTTTCATATGAACTTGTGTCTGAATCTGAATCATGTAATTTGTGACAACCAACTTCGGCAAGAACTGCAGATTCATCAGGATACAATTTAACATATTGTTTTAGATCAGCGTTATACACCATGGCAGGTGATGTCTTGTAGATAGAATCTGTAGAACCATCTGTATTGAGAGTTGCAGTTAATGCTATCTGATTCGGTCTCTCGTCAATTATTGCTATATCTCTTTCCCAATCATATCCTTCAGCCGTGTATGAAGTCAAAGCTTGTGATTTAGAATTGTTTGTTGAAGACGAGGATGCAGATACTTTTGAATTGTTACATTCACGAGCAAAATGTCCAACTTGTGAACATTTGAAACACTTAACTTTGGATTTATCCAATCCAAGTTTTCCTCCTGGAATAAAAGATTGTTTACCATGCTTCTTCATGTATCTCCTACCTCTTTCAACAATCATAGCAAATTGCCAATGTAAATCTAACTCGTTCAAATGATCATCATTCAACTCACCTAAGTCATTTGCAACCAAATCAACTTCTCCAAGTTTCCCGAAAATTGAACCATTTGACGATGATATAAATGCAGATAACAATGAAGCTAGATCCTCAGATGCCTTATCAGAAATTGTAGACTTTGATGATCGGTTTGGACTTGTAAAAGTACAACCTGGAGAATCACCATAACTCTCAGTTTTTCCAGCAAGAAATGCAGTACTAGGACCTTCAGTGTAAATGTTTTCCTTTTTAGCATTTATGGTAGAATCATTTTCACCACGATATGCAGCTGGATTCTGTACTTGTGCAGGCATGGATTTGTTGACACTCAACTCCATATCTCTTGCTTGTATCTGCTCAATCAAATTGATGAATGACAACCCTGAAAATTCTTTATCATGAGTAATCATCATTACATAATTCTCCCATTTTTCAGGTAATGCCTCTAGTATCTTCTCTTTCAGATCAACTTCTTCCTTTTTGATGCCAACTAAAGCCATTTCACTTAATAAATGTGAAAACCTAGTGATAAGCTTTGAAATATTCTCATTTGGATAATGCTTGAAATTGTCGAACTCTTTTCTTGGAACCTTTTGTTTGCTTTTCTTGAGTTGATCATTACCCTCACATCGTTTTTGAATTGCATCCCACAATTCTTTTGCAGAAGTATACGCAGAAAATTGATGTAATAAGTCGGAAGGTAATGCCATTGTTAAAGCACCATAAGCTTTTTGTTCTGCTTGATATGCCTTCTTTTGCTCACCAGTAAGACTTTGTTGCAAAACTGGCCTTCCGTTTTGTCCTGTTGGATACTCATATAGATTATTGTAAGATATCCAAAAATCAACATCATTTGTACCAACATATGCATTGAATCGCTTCACCCAACTATGATAATCTTCCAATCTGAGCAATTTCGGAACTTTCTGACTTGTTCCTATTTCATTATCATAGTTAATGATAGCTTGCACCGTGTTTTGAATCGCGGAAAACGCTTGAAAATCCGACATATTTTCCGAAATATGACACCTCAGAACTTCGAACTCAAAAACGGAGGTCTTCCAAACGGATTTAGTGGGTCAAAACTGAACGGTACTAGCCATAGGCCGGTACAAGTCCTAGATCTCGTCGAGACGAACGTTTTGACTGGTATCGGCTAACTAAAAAACGAAGGCTTTCTAAGCGGATTTAGGGGCTTAAAAATGGACGTACTGGCCTTAGGCCGGTACACGTCCTAGATCTCGTTGATACGAACGTTTTGGCTGGTATTGGGTTCCGTAACTCCTTACGGTTTTCAAGTTATGGCAGTTTTAGTGATGACCACTTTTCTGCCAGCGGCTCAAACCAAAATCAGCGGATCAGATTTGTATTTGCGGATCAAAAACGGACCAGATCAATCTCAGCGGACCCGATTATACTTGCGGATCAGATTTATAACCAGCGGACCAAAATTGTACTAGCGGATCAGATTGATCCGGCGGACCAAAATTGATACGGCGGACCAAATTTTTCCAGCGGATCACACTGATACGCTATAACTGCCACGGATCAGCTGATGAAGATTGCCTAGCGGACCAGACGGCGGACCAGATTGTTCATCCGGCGGATCAGTCGTTTTTCATGCAGATTTCGACTGATTTCGCAAATTTTGACAAATTGAACTTAAATTTGCTTCACACAGATGCGAAAACTTACCAGGAACACTCGAAAATCATTATTTATCTTGGAAACACCCGGAATTGGAAGAATTTGATGAAAAATGCTTCAAAACCCACTTTTTCTCTCTAAAAATCTCCAAAATCACAGAATATGATCAGCAAATGGAACCAGATAGCTCTGATACCACTTGTAAAACCATGGAGCGATGGATCGTTTGCTAATCACGTGATAATGAGATGAAACCACTAATACAAAAACAGGCATTCTTGACGTGCATTGCGCGTCAAGAAGGTGCCTTCTTGACACGCAAATGCGCGTCAAGGATGCGGGGGTCAAGAAGCTTCTTGACGCGCGAACAATGACACGCTATCCTTGACACTCAATTCTTGACACCCATTTTACGCGTCAAGAAAGGGTGTCATCTGTGATTAATATATTTTTATTTATAATATTTTTTTGTGTCGTCTGTTTATGACACGCAGATTTGCGTGTCATGCCTTTTATGACACTCATTCTTGCGTGTCATCCTTGTAAGTGTTTTTTTTTTATTTTTTTCTAAAATTACTGATTTCCCTGTTAATAAATCATATTTCACAAAACCAAAATACAGAATAGCTGCTGTACCAAACTGTGACATCCGAGAATTTCAAGGTTTACTTCCGTTAGACAATTCCGTTAGTTACGTTATAAGTGTTAACTTAGTAACTAATGCTTAACTAGGCCGAATACGTCCACGACCTTTGGTTGATCACCGAACCCGTCCATATGTGTTATGTGATTATTTATTTATTGTCATTACGTGCAATGTGATTTGAACGCATGATTTAGTATTAGGAATAAAATAAAAATTTGTCTTTCTTGGTTACCAGCGAAACTAACGGGCGAAACTATAGTGTCGCCCGGTAGCCGGTTAAACCATTGGATCTCATGAAATCAGAGACAGTTTCGCCTGGCCAGCGAAACTAGCCAGCGAAACTAGCCTCTGATATATAATGGCATAAAACCCTAGTTGCCTCATTTGTTGCACCATTTCTCTCAAACACACACACTCACTCTCCTGGAATCTGGTCAGCCAAGAAAACCACCAAAGAAACACCATCTCAGCCTCGATACAACATCTATTTGGATCCTAGATCGAATCGTGAGTCTCAAAAACCTTCATTTATGCTTTTCTATGTGTTTCTCTTAAAAAGCATGCCTAAAACTCTATGGAATCACTTGATCTTCTGATATGTTGCTTAGGAATGCTAGATCTATTATAAAGTCTGTAACTTTACGTTTGAAATCCATCCATAATGAAGATTTATGATATTTAGGTCATTTTAGGTTTAAAATATGCTTTTGGTGATTTGATGATGAAAACCCATGTTTAAAGTGTTAAAGCTTACTGATTTATGTTGGTAAATGACCATACATGCTAAATATTGAATTACATGAAATATGGAAGCTGTTAGATTGATTTTTAGGCTGATTTGTGAATTTTTCGCGACCAGCGAAACTGTACTGTTCTCTGGGCGAAATTACCTAGCGAAATTATGTACATCTTCATCCAGCGACACTATGTAGCGAAACTGTAGTGTCGCCGGGTAAACCAACCAGACCTGTCCGAACGAAACTACCGAGCGAAATTTCCTGAACGAAAGTTCAAACCAGTTTCGGGCGAAACTAGGCTAGCGAAACTGTGCCAACAGTTTCGGGCGAAACTAGCCTAGCGAAACTGTGTCATCGGGTATTGCCTAGCGAAAGTGCTGCCCGTGCACACAGCGAAACTGCCTAGCGAAACTGCTAGCGAAACTGAGACCAGAATCCAAACTTGTGCAATTTACTTGAACATGACTTACATGATTATGCTATGACGATACAAGCTTTGATTTCTGATGTATATGAACCTTTGTTTATGATCAACCATCGGTGTCGTGTGTCGGTATGTCGAGTCGTAGTTCCAACGTGCTATGTTATGGGCCATAGTGACGTTAAGTAAAGATTAGACACCAAACTAATACTTAAGACCTAAACGTGTTCATAGGTCTTCGTTAAGCAAACTTGGATTATATAGCAAGTGTAGCAGTGCAACCCAAGGTGAGTGTCACTAACCCGATTACCGTGAACCCGTTTAGGTCACACCGAATAACTAAATGAAAAACAATGCTGACAACCTCGAGAGTGCTATGCACCTCCCTGATGAACTTGAAAACTTGGAGTGCTCGGCACCCACTTGATGAACTTGAAGTGCTTTATGGGAAGCACTTATGAATTACTTAAACAACTATTTCTGAAACGAAACTGAGAACACTTTTGAGATTCATGAGAATCCGGTAAACCTTTTTAATATGGCTAGCGTAGGTTAAAGTCTAAACCACATGATATCACATGATTTCTAAGGATGCCTTGAAACTTAAAATTCCTCAACTAAATTGTACCATTAATTGTAAAGCGAGGGGATGTTGGGTAGATCTACTGGAGTTTGACAAACTCCGCCCCGTGGCACGGGGAGTGCACGGAGGTACAATATCAGCCTACCTGACCGTGATCCCGAGAGGACACGGGGGAGGCAAATCCGCGATGACGTAGGTCCGCAAATCCTGATGGCACGGCCACTACAATAATAGTCAGCTTTGGTACAAACTTCCTTAGTGCATGGAACAACGGATTAGCTACCCGCGATATCGGTTGAGCACTTTAACTATACAAAACTAGTTCATACCCGATAACGTTTGTTACGGATAATACTCTTACTAAACCACAGAACTATGATTATGGATATCACTAAGCATTGCTCTTCACAAACAAATATTACATAAGTATATGTTGACACGATTATGATTATTAGACCGGGCCACTGCGTGACAAGCCCGCTGTGAACTCACCAACCGTTAGGTTGACACTTGCGTGGTTTTCACCTTTGCATATCGCTGAAGAGTATCCGCTGGAGGTTGGCATGGCACTTGAAGATTTCTTATTTTGAACACAAACTTGGGAATTTAATAACAATTCATGTTTTGTAATTTAAGCACGTGGTTAGTGCTAAGATACTTATGTTTATTTTCCGCTGCGAACTTCAAACTGTTTTATGATGAATGCTTGGACTTAACTCTGATTCGTTTAGTATTTGTAACTAATGGTTGTGGTCCTGGTTTGCTCGCACCCCTTAACGGTATAAACTCCGTTAGTGGTTAATTGGGGGTGTGACAGATTGGTATCAGAGCCATAAGTTGCAGAGAACTGGAATCAATTTTGAAAACGATTTGGAAACTGCAACTTGAAAACCTTAGTTACAAACGAACAAACAAATTCCCAAAACCAAAATAATTACGTGCCAACCTGGGATACTCGCTCTGCTGTGTAAGTAAATACTTCATACGTATGTATATATATGTAGATATATATAGACCGTGTCTAAGTAGTCTAACGGAAAGCCTTAGGAAAATTTTCACACGAATACGAAATGCGAATGCTAATACGCGCACTATTCCGGGGGAAAGCGACAACGAAACGATGCTACACGCTACGTCCTGATTTCTACTACGACGACTACGCCGACGGTGACTTTTATGGGAAGGCCGACTTTCGACGATAGTACTTACGACTTGCGACGTTCTCCGACGACGCCTCGATTTTTTTGCACGAAAACTTTTCTGGACTAATAGGGGGGATAACGGGAAATTGTTATTATGCATATTATGGGATATGTATAAAGTATAACTGTGACTGAACACTAGCTACTTTAACTGTCCAGCAAGATGTCAGGAAGAGGACACGGAAGAAGCAACATTAACATGACGCCTGCACAGCTGCAAACAATGATTAACGAACACTTGCAAGCCGCGGTGGCAGCCGTCCAAGCTGCATATGCCGCACAGGGTAATTGTTATGCCAATTAAGGCACAAAGCGAATTATATTTTGACCTGTTAAATTTAAAACTCGAACTATTAATGCATCAGGAAACCACCATCACTGTACGTTTAAGTCCTTCATGGATTGTAAGCCAATGACGTTTTCCGGCGAAGAAGGAGCGGTAGGACTCCTCAGGTGGATTGAGAAGTCTGAAAAGGTCTTCTCTATGTGCAACTGCCCTGCTGGAGACAAAGTGAAGTATGCTACTGGTACCTTTGAGGGAGCTGCTCTCTCCTGGTGGAATGCCGAAATCCAAATGATCGGGTTAGATGCGGCTAATAACATGCAATGCGGGAGCGTTTAAGGAACTGATTATGGAGGAGTATGTCCCCGTGACCAAGTGAAGAAGTTGGAGGGCGAATTCTTGAATCTGAAAATGACTGGGTCTGAAGTGGAGCAGTATACCGCGCGATACCATGAGTACGAAGTCTTGTGCCCCACAATGGTTGATGCTGAGTTCAAACGCATTGAGCGTTATCTGGAAAGCCTCGCGCCTAAAATCAAAGGATTAGTGACTGCCAGCAACCCCACAACCGTGCAGCAAGCCATCCGTTTGGCTCACAAACTTACTGATCAGGAGGTTGAGAAGGGTACACTTCCTGCAAAAGCCACAGAAAAGACTGCCTTAAGTGGCAAGAGAAAAGCTGATGATGAAGCTCCTGAAAACTCCATGAACAATCAGAGTGTTGGAAACAGCACTGGGAGGTCTTATAATTCTCAAGGTCAAAGTAAAAGGTCTGGGAGCAACAGTGGAAACAACCGCCAGGGCGGAAATGGTCAAAGCAACTACAGGGGTAACCTGCCTTTGTGTAACAAGTGTGGGAAACATCATGCTGGTGTTTGTAGAAAGAATCTGAGCTGTGAAAGGTGTGGAAAGAAAGGCCACGAAGCTAAAGACTGCTGGGCAACTCTACCTGAGCAACAAAACCGTCCAAGGCAAAACAACAACAACAACAACCATGGCAACAACTATGGGAACAACCGTAACGGGCAAGGAAACAATCAGAACAATAATGGTGGAGCCCGTGGCTATTTTGAATGTGGTGCTCAAGGCCACATTAAGAGGGACTGCCCGCAGTTGAGAAGACAGGGGAATGGTAACCAAGGAAACAATGGTGGGAACGGTAATGGCGGAGGAAATGGTAACGGGAATGGCAACGGGAATGGTGGAAATGGCAGGGGAAGAGCTTTTGTCATGGGTTAAGGTGAAGCTCGCAACGATGCCAACGTGATTAACGGTAAATTCATACTAAATGGTTTCTTTGCTACTGTATTGTTTGATTATGGTGCTGAAAGAAGTTTTATTTCCACTAAGTTTGGTAAGCTAATTAATGCTAAACCGATTGCCTTAGACGCTAAATATGTGGTAGAACTAGCGAATGGTAAACTTCATGATACAACTCAGATAGTTAAGGACTGCAAGTTAGAACTAGCTGGCCATACATTAGGAATCGACCTTATGCCTTTCCCGATTGGTAGTTTTGATGTTATAGTAGGAATGGATTGGTTATCTGAAAATAGAGCTGAAATCTTGTGTAAAGAAAAAGTGGTTCGTATCCCACTCGAAGGAGGTAAAGTGTTAACAGTTCAAGGTGAAAAAGGTGGAGCAGTCACCGGTATTATCTCTTTCCTCAAAGCTCAAAACTGCCTTCGTAAAGGTCACTTCGCGATCCTTGCAAACGTCACCGACACGACACTTTCCGAGCGTAGAATCGACGACTACCCGATAGTCCGTGACTTCCAAGATGTATTTCCTGAAGATCTGCCTGGTTTGCCTCCATTTCGACAAGTCGAGTTTGGGATCGACCTAGCTCCTGGAGCCGCTCCGATTGCACGCGCACCGTACCATTTGGCCGTAAGTGAACTAAACGAACTCTCCTCGCAACTGCAAGAGCTGCTCGACAAAGGATTTATTCGTCCAAGTTCGTCTCCGTGGGGAGCACCAGTACTATTTGTTAAAAAGAAAGATGGAACGTTCCACATGTGTATCGACTACCGAGAGCTTAACAAGGTTACGATCAAGAATAGGTACCCACTTCCTCGAATCGACGATCTCTTCGACCAACTACAGGGTTCGAGCTACTTCTCAAAGATTGATCTACGGTCTGGATATCACCAACTTCGTGTCCGTGATGAGGATGTCCCCAAGACTACTTTCAGAACTCGGTATTGTAATTACGAGTTTCTAGTTATGCCGTTTGGGCTAACTAATGCACCGGCCGTATTTATGGATCTGATGAATCGAGTGTGCAAGCCGTACCTCGATCAGTTTGTGATAGTTTTCATCGATGATATTTTGATCTACTCCAAGACAAAGGAAGAACACGAGAGACACCTGCGACTTATCTTGGAATTACTCCGCAAGGAACAGCTTTATGCTAAGTTTTCGAAGTGCGATTTTTGGATTCGCGAAGTCCAGTTTCTTGGACACATTGTTAATCAGGAAGGAATTCACGTCGACCCAGCTAAAGTGGAAGCTATCAAGAATTGGTCTACCCCTAGATCGCCAACCGAAATCCGACAATTTTTGGGACTTGCCGGATATTACCGAAGATTCATTAAGGGTTTCTCGCAATTGGCTCAACCCTTAACAGCATTAACGCACAAAGGAGTGCAATATAGATGGGGTGAGAAAGAAGAACGCGCGTTTCAAACTCTTAAGGATATGTTATGTTCAGCTCCGATTCTCGCGTTACCCGATGGGGTTGACGACTTTGTAGTTTACTGTGATGCATCCATTCAAGGACTCGGTTGTGTGTTGATGCAACGAGACAAGTGATTGCCTACGGGTCCAGGCAACTGAAGGATACTGAAAAGAATTATACAACGCATGATTTGGAATTGGGAGCCGTTGTTCATGCACTCAAGATTTGGAGACATTACCTCTACGGAACAAAGTGCACAATATTTACCGATCACAAAAGCTTACAGCACATCTACGATCAGAAGGATCTCAACATGCGACAACGACGGTGGGTCGAGCTACTGAGTGATTATGACTTAGCAATCAAATATCACCCGGGAAAAGCCAATGTTGTGGCTGATGCATTAAGTCGAAAAGAGTACGAAAAGCCTCGACGAGTACGAGCGCTGCAACTTACCATTCACACGGGATTGCCGGATCAGATCCGCGATGCCCAACAAGAAACTTTAAAAGAAGAAAACTTTGCAGCAGAAGCACTGCGAGGGGTGGATGGTAACTCCGAAATTAAGTCCGACGGACTCAGGTATTACAATGACAGAATTTGGGTTCCTTTACTTGGAAATCTTCGTGAGTTCGTGATGGACGAGGCTCACAAGTCAAGATATTCGGTGCACCCTGGATCGGATAAAATGTACCAAGATTTGAAAAACTTGTATTGGTGGCCGAACATGAAAGCCGACATTGCGCGATATGTGGCTAAGTGCTTAACATGCTCAAGGGTGAAGATTGAATACCAAAAGCCTTGTGGATTATTACAGCAGCCAAAGATCCCAGAATGGAAATGGGAGGATATCTACATGGATTTTGTAACAGGATTACCTCATCGATCGAATCGACCGGATGCGATTTGGGTTATCATTGATCGATTAACCAAATCTGCACACTTTATCCCAATGAGAGAAAGTGATAACATGGATAAGTTAACAAAGCTGTACATTGACCGAATTGTGGCACGTCATGGAGTGCCTAAGACCATTATCTCCGACCGAGATCCTCGGTTTACTTCCCGACTATGGCAATCTATGCAAGAAGCATTGGGTACCAGACTGGATATGAGTACAGCTTATCACCCGCAGACCGATGGTTAGACGGAAAGAACTATTCAGACTTTAGAAGACATGCTCCGTGCTTGCGTTCTCGACTTCGGTAAAGACTGGGAGGCTCATCTTCCGTTGGTGGAGTTCTCCTACAACAACAGTTATCATTCAAGTATTGGTGCAGCACCTTTTGAAGCGCTTTATGGCAGAAAATGTAGATCGCCCGTGTGTTGGGCCGAAACAGGTGAGAAAGGACTCACTGGACCAGAACTCATTATGATACAACCGAACGGATCATTCAAATCAGAAAGCGGATAGCCGCGGCACGAGACAGACAAAAGAGCTATGCCGACAAACGCCGTAAGCCTTTGAAGTTCGAAGTAGGCGACAAGGTACTGTTGAAGGTATCTCCCTAGAAAGGTGTGATACGCTTCGGAAAGCGTGGAAAGTTAAATCCTCGCTATATCGGGCCATTTGAAATCATTGGGGAAGTAGGCCCGGTGGCCTACCGATTAAAACTCCCTGCTGAACTCGATGGAGTTCACAACGTGTTTCACGTCTCCAACCTAAAGAAATGTCTGGCTGATGACATCGAAATAATTCCTCTGGAGGAATTGGAAATTGATGAACATTTGAGATTTATCGAGCAACCGGTAGAAATCATGGGACGCGAGGAGAAAGCCCTCAAACGTAGCAAGATTCCGATCATCAAGGTTCGATGGAACTCAAAGCGTGGACCAGAATATATCTGACCGTGATCCCGAGAGGACACGGGGGAGGCAAATCCGCGATGACGTAGGTCCGAAAATCCTGATGGCACGGCCACTACAATAATAGTCAGCTTTGGTACAAACTTCCTTAGTGCATGGAACAACGGATTAGCTACCCGCGATATCGGTTGAGCACTTTAACTATACAAAACTAGTTCATACCCGATAACGTTTGTTACGGATAATACTCTTACTAAACCACAGAACTATGATTATGGATATCACTAAGCATTGCTTTTCACAAACAAATATTACATAGTATATGTTGACACGATTATGATTATTAGACCGGGCCACTGCGTGACAAGCCCGCTGTGAACTCACCAACCTTTAGGTTGACACTTGCGTGGTTTTCACTTTTGCAGATCGCTGAAGAGTATCCGCTGGAGGTTGGCATGGCACTTGAAGATTTCTTATTTTAAACACAAACTTGGGAATTTAATAACAATTCATGTTTTGTAATTTAAGCACGTGGTTAGTACTAAGATACTTATGTTTATTTTCCGCTGCGAACTTCAAACTGTTTTATGATGAATGCTTGGACTTAACTCTGATTCGTTTAGTATTTGTAACTAATGGTTGTGGTCCTGGTTTGCTCACACCCCTTAACGGTATAAACTCCGTTAGTGGTTAATTGGGGGTGTGACAAAAACACTGCATTTCATACAAATAGCAATTGAAAATAATTCAATTTCGTGTTCATCATACATGCAATTCGATCTCAATGACAAAAGTAAAATGTTCAAAGTTTACATGCATATATATTGGATCACTACTACTACTTCTCGTCCGTGTAAATGAAGTGGCAAGCGTAGGTCAACCATTCTTCACGAATCTCATCAAAATCAGCATCTGTGTAAACATTACTATCTCCACCAATCTGTGTAAAAGATAAATTACGAGAAAAAATGATCATCAAAGATAAAGTTAATTAATTAAAATATGAGAAAGCTTACTTTGTTTTGTTCAAGGACTACAAGTCCTTGCCGAACCACCTCCTTCATAAATTTCAACACATAATAGCCACACTCTGTGATTCCTGGCTGGAGTGGACACTACACAAACAATAGAACAAATGAACAGCAGAAAATTAAGAACAGCAACCCTATTCACTATATGAACAACAGCAGGCCAGCATCAAATTAAAAGATATATAGAACAACAGCAAATTAAAAATAACAGCAGCCCTAAGTTTCACTTAAAGATCTTGAAGCTAACACCTAACAGCTTTTATACCCTAAAGCTGGAAAGAAGAAGGATAACAGATACTTGAGGTGCAGTTTGGCCAAAAAACCTATTTTAGGACTTTCAATATCACATATTAAATATAAGAAGTTTTATAGGTTGATATTTGCTTAACATTTTAATGAACTAAAGTTATTTGCATGTATTTCTCATCTAATATTACTTCTACATCAATAACTGAAGCAAAACATCAAGAAACAAATATCAGAAAGTAACCACTGCTACAACACAAACAAAAGCAAGCATTAATGTGAGACCAGAAACATCTACTTAAACTTGTAAGCAAATACAATGATGTTTGCGGGTAAATTACAGCAGTAGCAGCAGATGATGATGATGATGATTCTATATTTATTTAATGAAAAAAAGGTAGGTAAATCACACAAAATCAATCAATCAATCAGCAATCTAAGATTAGAAATAGTACCCAGCCAACTAACATAACAGCAACAGCAGCAGTCATTATAAATGCATGACCAAACCAAGTTGTTCAACGCAATACATAAACACATAAACAGCAGCAGCAAAATATGAGACTATGGGTACATACACAGGAGCCCAAGGCATGGCAGCTGCAAAATATTTTGTCTCCAAAAACGCATTTGAGAGTACTAACGACTTTACTCGCCTTGGTCGGTGTTGTGCAAAAAGTAGTGCTAAGAATCCCCCTAGGGACGTGCCGTAAAGATGTATATGTTACAAAAAGACTCGTTCAACATATTGTTACAAAAATTGCTTGCAAAGATAAAATTAATAATATAGTGACTCGAGACCATTATGATTAGTTATACAATCAGCAGGCCGAAGACCATAGATTTTCCAAATAAAGATCAAGCCACATAGCATCAGTTTTATAACTTAAAGCACATAACTAAATCAAGCATCATCATCAGATATGAATAATATGCCACAAATGATATTTGTGAATATCAAATCAAATTAAAGCTGTATAACATTGCACCTGAAAAATAATTGAGAAGGACCCCTGCTGTAGTACTTACAAATGAAACCGCCTCAAATTCCCACACCTTGGTTTACTTATTAGATGATTTTTCACCTTTATCAATAAAAATTTGTTAACATGTCATAACTTGCATAATCTAAACAGATCAGAATGAAAGAAGCTTAATCTAAAATCCAACCAGTTATTAACGATGATTTGGTGGAGATAGACAAGCAATGAAGCAAAGTAACTTTACCCAAACACACTTGCTGTACAATCCTAAATAGTCCAATGAAACTTAGATTTAGTTCTGAACCAAACGACCTTGAACCCCAATGACTAAAAAAACCCCAACTGAAACTAAACATTATACATTAAAAGGTCTGATAAAATTAAATAACTCACCTGCTTGCCTTATTTCCGTCGTTGAATGGAGCGGGAGAGCAAATCTGTCTTGATAGGTCCAGCCGATCGATTTTGGTGGTTTTGGAGAACGATCCGCATCACGGAAGGCAAATCTGTCTTTGAGCAAATCTATCTTTGATAGGTCCAGCAAATATGTCTTTGATAGGTCACGAGTGTCAAACATTTAATTAGCACACAAAATAATGATTGAAACCAACAATATAGCAAAAGCACAGAGAATATACCACACAAAATAATAATTATTGAAACCAGCTGAAGCTACAGGACCTGAAACTTGAATGGTCCTACAAAATAACCCAAAAGATTTTATAGACATGTGAAATGCAACACCAGCAGGTGTATATTGAATTTAGTTTCATGCTAGTAAACTGAATATAAGATTGGATTACTACTGAAGACTGTTAAATCAAGGAGATCAGAACCACCTGACAGGGAAAACACTTGATTATAAGTTGCTGAACATAATCACAAGATAATGTTAGCTTAACCTCCCTCCTAATTGCAGGCTTGCAGCTTGTTTTTTTTCTTTCTAAAAAGCTCCAAATAATACAAGAGATTGTAATAAGGAAAAATAAACTTGAGAGCATCAAAAAAGGATTGTGTCATGCCAACAAAAATGGGTCCAGTCATCACTGTGACCCCTACCTGTTTGGGTCTAGTCCTCCCATGCTCCAATAGTTTCCTTCCACCTAAATGTGTTCCTTAGATACTCGGTTACAAAGATGATTTTTCATGCAATAATGTAAATTAAATATTAAATCTAATAGCATGCATACCAGCTCAACAAATTTCTTGAAAGCCCCAAAATCTGCAGTCAATTTGTCCTTTATTACCAACAAGAATATTTGCACCCTGCAAGAGCATTTGTCAGATAATAATAAATGATACACACACATACATGTCTAACTCCACACATTACAAATTACGAACACACACTCATATAGATTAGAATCTACCTTAATGTCCCTGTGCATTATGCCATTTTTCTGGAGATACTCCAGCCCTAACAATATTTGCTTCGTGTACATTCGTAGCACTTGTTTCATGTACAAACTAGAGATAAATTTAATGTTTCAAACATTATAAAGATCAAAGGACAGTTATAGAGTTCCAAGAGCAATTGCCCGGAATATATATTTTGTATATAGAGGAAAAAACAGTCTTTATCCCCATGAGCAATTCAAGAACCAAAATTTAAAATTCATAACATTTTAAAACCTTAAGCAAATTTCCTAATTAAAAGATTTAATCATCTGAGATTGAAAAGTGTGAATGCGGTATCTTACTGATTCAGGAAATAACCAAATTTTCCAAGGAGTGATGAGATGGATCCACCTGAAAAAAAACCCAAGAAGATATTCAAAGACTCCTCCTCTCTAGCAGTTCCTACGTACCTCTGTAATGTTATTTAATTAAAGAAATGGATCATTAAGCCTATGACAAGAATCACCGAACACAAAACGCAAGATGATAAAGAAAATGTTGACACTCACAATAATATTTGGAACACTATTTAATGTGTGTAAATAATGAATTCCTCTTCTCCCAATGTTCATCATGTTTGTAAAATAGGTATTTGTTGCAGCTATAGGAGTGATTCAGCTAAGTAAAAGTTTTTTAGTCATGTTAATGGATGCACAATTAGATGATGTAACTGCTCAAGTAAGTTGTATCAAATTCCTTAAACCTGATAAAGCTCACAACTCATAAAGTATTAATGTAAACTATAATCCCAATTCTCAAGGCTTTTAGTTATATCAATTATCAAGGAGAATTGGTACATATACTCCAAAAAGAATAACACAACCAAACAAGTCATTTTGATTTTCGAGTACTGTTCTTCTAATCATTTGCGAATGAACATGTAATCAGAAATGCAAAGTTTCACCTTAGATTCAATCATATCAAACCTCGATTTTACAACATAAAAAGCGATCATAAAACTTAGAGCACAATTAACAAAATTTGATACCAGCAGATAGTGTAATCGAGAGCGTATCTCTCTTCACAAAACAACACCATGTCAATCTATAATCAGTTTATGAATATCTTATTATTTAGATTTCATATAACCATTGTCAAACTAGCTAAGACAAAATTTACAAAACATACTACTAAGGGCTAAAGAAAAATCACTATATTAATATCTATTACTTTATTGAATAATCAGAACTTGCAAAGCCTCAATCACCATCAGAGAGTGATCATAACACATTTAAGCAGTAAAAGCATATACAAATACTATCAGTTGCACCACACATTGTACAGCTGATCATCTCAATCTAACTATTTGAGATATGTGCATTCTGATGTGTAACAGAGTGAATCTGGCCTGAAGCTAATAATTTCTAAATACAAATCATCATTAATGCAAAATTTTAACCACAAATTAAGGAAATCAAACATAAAATTAGTAACTCAGAATTGGTCGATATCAGTTAACTGAGCCAGAACCGGATTTGGCAGACCAGAGGCTTAAAAGAATGAAATGGCTTCAAAGTCGTAAATGGATTTGTTACCGTATCAGGATCTGAAACTCTAGGTTTTTGAATCAGTGGGAAAGCGAATATCTGGTGATGGTTCTTCTCTCCGGTTTGAATATCTAGTGATGGGTCGAAATGTAAGAGAGTCGTCAGATCCAGGATGCCCCAACAGTTGTTTCGTGATTTGAACGAGTACTTGTTTTTCTCCGTACTCTTTGTAGAGTCTTCGATTCAGAACCCCAAAGGCCCGCCCCCTCGTAAGTAGCAATAGAGAAGCAAGCACCACCATTCCATCGTAAATCGCCCGTCCCCAACCCATACGGATCTAATTTGTAACCCTAATTTGTCGGAATCTTTGTAGTCGGTCGATTGGTCGATTGACCCTAGTTTGTACTTGTTTGAGGGTTTGTCGGTCTAAGGAGGGGTGACGTACCTGAAATTGTCGCCGTGGAGGGTGGAGGAACCGATGAGGGAAGGAGGTTTAGAGGAGCGGGAGTGAATTTTCCTGCCCCAAATCGCCGCTGAAGTTTAGAATGGGAAGGAGCGGGAGTGAATTTTGAGAATTGGTACAAAAGTTAGAAAAATTTTGGGGAAAATTTTGGAGGGAAAAATTATAAAACGACGGAAGCTTCTTGACGCGCATATTTTAAGCGTCCTCCGTGTTTTTTTTTGAAATATGACAGAAATTCTTGACACTCAAAAATGCGCGTCATGAATTCTTAGGAATTACCTATAATTGACATTTTATTTTGACACTTCAGTTTTTGCACGTCAAGAATTATCGAGAGTCATCGTTCGCGTGTCAAGGAAAGCAGTTTTTGTAGTAGTGAACGAGATCAAAAGTAAATACAAATGAGATTTGTATTAATAAGCCTTGAGAGCACACACACAGAAACACACACAGAAGTGTAGAATATATCAAGAGTTCTCAGAAGTGTTAAACTCTCTACACAAGCTACCTATTTATAGGTAACTTAGACTGGCCGGCGTATCACCCAGCGTATCAACTGATACGCTGCACCAACTGGTCCGGCGGACCATGTGGTACGCCCAGCAGCCTAACTAGACTCACACAAGCTCTAAACAGATACAATACACGATACATAATGTAGTATAGGAATATGCTCTAACAGTAATTCATTAAGATGCATAAATTAGGTCAAATAACGCGATTTTGGTCAGTTTTGACGTACGTATCAATTTTGGGCAATTCACCAACATTTCGTGACTTGAAAAAGTGTATGATGATCGTGACATGATAATTGATTATTAGATTCATAAAAATATTGAAATTGAAATATGATGACCACATATGAGATTCTCGATAAACGACAAATCGCGTACCGAAATCGCGTAAAAACTAGAAATTGCTTTATTTTCAATTTGAGGAATCGAACTGATTGTAATTAAGTATTTTTTATTGAAAAATGATTATAAACCATTTAGATCCATTGATTGGGTATAAATACCCGAAAATTCTTCTGGTTCTCAATTATCGCAAATCGGTAAATCGTGAAATTTCAGAACGGGTCTGATTTTCTCAATTGGGTAAATTGCAAATGTTACAGTCTCCCCTAGTTTCGGAAATTTTGTCCCGAAATTAGAAGAGATTTATTAATATAAAAAAAATAAGGGCAGTTGAAAAGAGTTTTATTAATAACTAACACATTTTGACATTAAGGACCAACATAGCAATAACATAAAAGATTTTACCGAGGGTAGGAATACACCCTTGATTAATGAGTTAATTACGACGGTGCCAAAAACTTTACCCGGCCGCAAGGGTTAGGTTAGGAATGGCGACAAAGGGAAATGGTTGCAATATAACCAACCATCAAAGACATACCCACACAGACATACACTGTTCTTGGCCCGACTCCCAATGCACCCTAAAGGAATTACCGATGCTTATATATAGAGTGTACCGCAGCTAATCCACCACATCTTTAATACCTTTGTTGAGTATTATTTGCCTTCGGAAAACATCATATTCTATACAACAAATAAAAGATAATCGATCTTAACACAACAACTTAGGGCTATCAACAGAAGCTGAACAATAGGTCTGAGAAAAACATTATGACAATTCCAGAACTAACCACAAGACTAGCCAAGGATAATGGACCACAGTCTCCCCTACTTTAGGAGCGAGAGTGGGGGATTAGGAGACTCGGGTGAGTAATGGGTGCAACATGGATTTCTTCAAAGTTTCCCAATTCATAACACAACATAGATTCACATAGATTCACATATATTCACATAGAATAAACCAAAACCAACACTGATAATAATGATAAACAACGATTTGGAGTCTAAGACTTCTTATCCAAACAAAGCGTCAAGTTTTGGTGAACTAGATGGGTAGCAACCCACATCCGGTTTACCTTACGAGACATGATACCTAGACAGAATCTGAATCAGCACTCACTAAAACCTAAGACCTATACCCCACGACCAATATCGATCGCATGCTGAGCTAGCATCACATGCAATCGTTGGTAGTAGTACGTATGAGTCCCTGTTTAGCAAAAGTGGAGCAATGATCAACACTCGAATTAACGATATACAACCAAAAATTCCAAGCGATGAGCACAAATAGGTTTATAACAACTGATACCAAAAGAACTCCGAGTACCACAAATTTTAATAGAAAACCACGCAGTGCATGCCATGAGCCGATTAGCACTCGCTCGAGTGTTACATCTAGCGTGACCCGAATGGTTCGTTTCAGAACCACATGACTCCACTTACCTGGAATAAATCGTGTGATTCGTGGTATATCTATCCGATGACATGAATTGGATAACATGATCCGAAATCCATGAATCCGATAACATGAGCTGAAATGCATGTAATGATAGCATGAACTGAACAACATTTTGAGGTACATGTAGTGATAACATGAACTGAACAGCATGTTTTGAAATACATGTATTGATAACATAAACCGAACAGCATGACTCGCAACTCATGTATCTGGTGATATGAACCGGATACCATGACTCGAAATACATGGGCCCGATAACATGAATCAAACAGCATGACTCGAAATACGTGAGTCCGATAACATGAATCGAATAGCATGACTCGAAATACACGAACCCGATTACATGAATCGAATAGCATGACTCGAAATACACGAGTCCAACAACATAAATCGAATAACATGACTCGAAGTACATCAACCCAATAACATGGACCGAATAACACAACTTGAAATGCGAGAATCCAGATAACATAAATCAAACATAACTTAAAATACGAGAAACTTGATAACATAATCGATTAACATATCTTGGAATATGCGAACTTGCTAAAATATATGTTATGAGATAAACAATGACTTGAATAATAGTGATTACTGATCACATCCACCCATAGTACCCTAAAATGCGACCATAGATTAAGAAACGAATTAAATGCAATGCAATAGGTTAATGAATCAACAAGCGGCCACATAAAGATAGACTGAGGAAAGACTAATCGATAATCAGAACAGCATCAAGGAGATGCAATAGATAAGGGCCGAATCCAAGGATCGAATTCATGAATGATGGATATTGAGTAAAAAATTAGAATCATGAGTTAATGGTAGAGTAATGCCAGGAACATATGGGGATGACATGGACAAAACTGTTTTCGTAAACTGACTTTTGAAAATCTGCTTTATTTTCTTTGGTGTTTCGTATAATTCATTGGACGTTCTCTGCGTATACGGAAGTATCTACCTCATCGTTTTTGAACTATACAAGTTCAACTTATTTTCTTATTTTGTTAAATCCGAGGCCTTATTAAGGTAGACGATTTAACGTTCTTATTTCTTTTTGCATGGAACACAGTTTACGGTATCATGATGTCAAACACTATGTGATAAACACAAGTGTAATCACACGAGAAAAAGAAAGATGACTGAATATGTCTGATAGTGTGGGGTCCACGGGTCAAAAAAATAGTACCTTATCATATCCAGATGTTATGAGTATGATTTTGCTTGAGTTTAAGATGGACAAATTATACCATTAATGTAGAACCACGATACGATCTTACTACAGCATGATTTGGTAATCGAATAGCAACGAGAAGGTAAATAAAGCTTTGCTTTATTGATTCACTTAGAGGTTACAAGCTAGAGAGAGATTACACCTTCTGCTACACACAGTTAAGAGATAGAGAACTGTAAGAACTACTAAACACTCTCTCTAACAAGCTATTTATAGTCACTTAGTAACAGGCCAGCGTACCACCTGCGGACCATCTGGTCCGCCCGGACCATCTGGTCCGCCCGGACCATCTGGTCCGGCGGTGCATATGGTACAGCCAGTGACTATATTACTCACACAGATGCTCTATATTAGATACAATACACGAGACACACGCTAGCATAGGAATATGCTTCTACAAACTCCCCCTTAACGTGTAGTGTATCTATATTCTAACTAAACTGCAGTCTTCAATCTTCAGCATTTCTGCGTCTGATCTTCAACTTGAAATCTTGTCAGAATTAGAGCTTGCATGGCTGGATTATCCTTGAATAAATCTTTGAACTTCAAGATCCACTTGTGAAAGATATAACATACTCCCCCTTTCACCATGCTTGAGTCATCTCACATAGAAACCTGCAATTTCAGAAGACAGAAACGCGGCTTTCTTTTCTTTTGAAAATTAATTTAATCTTGGCGCAAAACTTCTCTTCGAGAATCCAAGATATAGATTTAAATTTTTAAATTTTGTATCATTGTATCGATCGGTCGAAAACAAATAAGAAATAAAATCTTTTTGGCTTTTTGAAACTGTATGCTAAAACACACCTAAAATCTTTTTGGATTTTTCAGATATGAAACATAAATGCAATACAGAAATGAAATACTGAATCACACACTATTTTTGTCTTTTGCGAGAAAGATCACAACTTGGGATCATATTGATCATGACATGCTGAACTACACTTCAATTTCAATTACTTCAGCACACAAGTCATGTCGATTACTGATATAGTTTGTCCATTCTTAAACTCAGGCACAATCATACTCATAACATCAGGATATGTTATTGAATTGATTAGATTTGCTTTGACCAGTGTACCCCACACTATCAGACATACTCAGATATGTTTTTGCTTTTTATATCACACTTTGTGATTTCATTTGTGATTTAATCACATAATGATTGTATTCATGAATAGTCAACTGTGTGCCATGCAAAAAGAAATAAGAACGTTAAATCGTCTACCTTAAGGTCGATCTTTCGATACGTAGATAAGGCCTCAGATTTAACAAAATAAGAAAATAAAACAAGTTGAAATTGTATAACCCAACAACAATCAGGTTGGTACTCCCGTACACACAGAGAAAGTCCGATGAGTTATACGAAACACCAAAGAAAATAAAGCAGAACGTCAAACAAACAACAATCAGGTCGATCTTTCGATACGCAAAGAAAGTCCGATCGTTTGACAAAATAAAGAAAATCAAACAAGTTTAAATCTTTGCAAAATGAACACATGTATACACAGTGACTTCTCATTTTCTTTTTCACATATCTTTTCTTGATATATCATGAGATATGCATCAAGATGTTGTCCACTTGGTCAAGCATTAGTATTTAATGTTTATCACATCTGAATACTTTCTGATTTAATGCCGAGCCTACCAAGTACATCAAACAATGATCTTATGGCTTTTTCATCTATTTTATCCATGAGTCAGACACGTAAGCCAATGTACCATCATTTCCCAAACATGTCAGATACAATTTCTCATTTTTCAATGTTTTTGTATTTTTCATTTTCTCCCCCTTAAAATGAAAACTCTATTTTTGGATTTTCATTTTAACAAAAACACAAACACACTATTTTTGATTTTTCAATTTTCTCCCTCTAAACTACAAACAAAATGCATTAAAGAAAGAAAATTGACCAATCGATACTGATACCTTTTCAGGTTAAGCTTTTAGAAAATCTTTCAGTTTTGAAAAATGAAGCATTCAATTTAAGTTAAGAACGCAGAATACTCCTCCATCAGCAACTTTGCAATCACCAACGGGTCTTCTAGGAATACCTGCACACTGGTTATAAAGATTAGTACTCAAATGACCCGAAGCACACAGCTTCTGGTCGACCAGTGTCTTCCACAAAATCAGTTGCAGCTTTGCTGACCATCTTAGGTCGCCACTGCATTTTGACCTTTTCTGTTTTTACTGAAACATCATCATGTGATGAACCTTCAACACTTGAATCAAATTTAAAAAATTGTTTCTTTTTAGACTTAGTGTTAGACGGTGTGGACTCAGTAAAAATTCTTCCTGATTCATCGATAAATGTGGCAAACTTGTTTGAAAATGATCTTTTAGCAGTCTCAGGACAATCCTGTGCCATGTGTCCCTTTCGGCGACATTGATAGCAATTGTGATTTGCCCTGAACTGGATGACATCTATCATCAGATTCAAAACTATCATAAAAACTATCAAATACTTGAAACCTATTCTCATGTACCCATTTGGAAGTAGGACTGTGTGGCGAAGAATTAGAACCATATGACGAAGATTCTTTTGGAGAACTCTCAGATGAAATTTTCTTCTTTTGCTTCCCTCCAAATCCTTTCTCCATCGTTGAAATGAATACTTGAGCCAGATGATATATTTGATCCAAGTTTGTATCTTTCTTTGCTTTCTTTGGCATGTTCTTTTGCTTTGTAACCTTCCTGCCTTCACTTCCCAATCCAGCTTGTTTGTAACCAGGTAACTTGGAAAGATCTATTTGAGAACTTGAAGAACCAGATTTAGCAACTTGGTTAAATGAAGCTTTTATATCTTTTAGTTTGTTAGCTTCAACCAACTTTGCAGCAACAGCTTCTTCATGCAATTTCTTTTCATCTTTCTCAATCTTTTCACTAGTAGAAATAACACCCTCTTCTGACATAAATCCACTAGAAACAAACGATGGTGGTGTTTTATCAACCAAACATTCCTCTTTTTCCACTTTCATCTTTGATTTCTGTGATTTCTTCAAGTCAGACTTCTTTGCAACAAATTCAGAATAATCACCAGTTAGAGCTGAAATTTGAATGTCAACAAGAGCATCAGATTCAATAACCGGATGTGGAATCTGATTATATTCTTCACTTCCAAAAACCTTCTTGAAATTCTCATCTTTACACAAGTAACTTGTGAAAGAATGTGAATTCTTCAAATTATTCAACTGTCTTGTAAGATCCAACACTACAACATTCAGATCAGATATTTTCTTTTGAGCTTCATCCAAAGCTTTTTCTGATTCAATTAATTGCTCTGAAGCTGTATTAAATCGAAACTTTTCCTGTCGCATCTGATCATGAGCATCACACACTTCTTGAGTAATTTTCTTGACACGGCCTTCATGAATCTCAATAATTCTGTTCAACAACTGATTGTCATGTGTCAATGTTGTGACTTTATCAAGTAAGATGGAATGTTCCTTTTGACGATCACTTTCTTTTGCATTAACTTCATCAAACTCTTTCTGAAGATCATTATACAATTGCTGAAGAGAATCCAACTTTGTTTTGGATTTGCTAAACAAAGCATCAAAATCTTTAATGGCGTCTTTTGCTTCACTTTCCCATTTCTCAACACTTTTGACCAACTCTTCATTATCAGTTTGTAACTTCAAAATCTGTTCTTTATCGGCACTAATGAACTCATTCAATTTATCTTGAACTGCCATCAACTCTTCCTTCAAAACATTCTTTTCGGCGATTAATTTCTCATTTATCTTGCAAATCTCATCAGAATTTTCAACTTTCTTCTTGAAACTTTCTAATTTTGTTTCCTTCAGTGTTCTCTCAACCATTAATCCTTCCTTTTCTTGAACCAAGTCAGATGTAGTGGTCTCAGACATATACCCACTTGATTCAACTTCAATATTTGCCATTAAAGCCACAGGTTGACCGTTGATATAACAAAATCCATCTGGTTCTGCACAAGTATCTTGAATAGCAGTCAAAGCAATAGGTGATTTGTCAAATTGTTTTGACCATTCATCAAATTCTTTATCTGCTTGAACTTGAGCCACCATAGCTTTTGTTTCATGCTTATCTTTATCAGAGGATGACTGAGAACACTCACGAGCAAAATGTCCAACCTTTGAACAATTGTAACATTTTACTTTAGATTTATCCAAACCCAGTTTTCTTCCTCCTGGAACAAAAGAATTCTTTCCATGTTTCTTGATAAATCGTCTTCCTTTTTCAACCATCATTGCAAATTGCCAATGCAGATCTAATTCAGCTAATTGATCATCATCCAGCTGTTCTAACTCTGTTCCACTTAAACCAGCATCACTAACTTGACCAAATATCGATCCAGACGATGAAGATATAAAAGCAGATAACAATGCAGCCAATTCTTCAGTTGATTGAGCAGGATGAGAATTGTTTGGCGATTTATCTGGAATGGTAAAACGACATCCTGGAGAATAACCAGAATTTTCAGTATGCCCAGCAAGAAAAGTTGTTACCGGCGGATTACTGCTTGAAATAACATGTGACTTTGCCTTAGCATGAACTGTAGCATTATTTTCCCCAAAGTACAATTCAGGATTTTGAACTGTAGGATGTGCAGATTTCTTCAAAAGCAATTCCATCTCACGAGCTTGTAATTTGCTAGTTATTTGATTGAATGTCCAATTTGAATAATTTGGATCATTTGTCAACATCATCACATAATTTTCCCATTTTTCTGGTAAAGCTTCCAGAATTTTCTCTTTCAATTCATCACTATCTTTCTTGACTCCTACAACATCAAGTTCATTTATCAAATAGGAAAACCGAGCAATCAAATCTGGAATTTTCTCATTCTCGCAGTGCCTGAAATTATCAAACTCCTTTTTCAAAACTTTCTTTCGAGTGTTTTTGTATTGATCATTCCCCGTACATCTCTCTTCAATAGCATCCCACAACTCCTTAGCCGTTGTATATTGCTTAAATTGATGCATTAGATCTTTTGGTAAGGCCATTGTAAGATAACTATATGTTTTCTTTTCTCGAGAAAAAACTTTTCGTTCATCAGCATCGAAACTACTAATCATCTCTGGTTTGTTGGGACTTATCATCGGATATTCATATTCTTTCTCAATTGGAATCCAACTTTCGATATCTTGCGAATAAATGTAAGATTCAAACCGACTTCTCCAATTGTGATAATCTTCAAGCCTTAGCAATTTAGGAACTTTTTGAGTTGTTCCTATCTCATTATCATAGTTCAACATGGCTTGCATTGATGTTTGAGCAGCAGTCATTGCATAGAAATCACTCATTTTGAAATTTCAATACTGAACGCAAAAACTTAAAACTGAAAAACGGGCGTCTTCCAAGCGGATTTTGGGGGTTAAACTGGGGGGGTACAGACCTTTTAGGTTAGTACACGTCTAGATCTCGGAAAGACGAACGTTTTGGCTGGTATTGGGTTCCGTAACTCCAAACGGATTGCAAGTTACGTCAGTTTTAGTGAAGATATGTTTTCTGCCAGCGGACCAACAATTCCAGCGGACCACCTCCGTACCAGATCAAACTAGCGGATCAAAATTTGTTCACCGGATCAAAATACTCTCAACGGACCAAATATGTTTCAACGGACCAGATAACTTCGGCGGATCAGATTTTGGTATGGCGGACCAAAACTGGTACGGCGGACCAAATTTTTCAGCGGATCACACTGGTACGCTGTAACCGCCGCGGATCAGACTGATGAAGATTGCCGGGGCGGACCAGTTGCGGACCAATTGATCTTCGAGCGGACCAGACGCAGTTTGAACTAAAATCGACCGATTTTCGCGAATTCGACGTTTTCGATCGGAAATTTGGTTCAAATAGGTGCGAAAACACTCCAGAAACACTCAGAAATCATTTTTCATCTCAGAAACAGTCGGAATTGGAAGAATTTGATGAAAAATGATGAAAACCCAAACTTTCTCTCTCTAGAATTAGAAAACTTACCAAATCACAGCAGTAGAGCAACCTGGAAAGCTCTGATACCACTTGTAGAACCACGATACGATCTTACTACAACATGATTTGGTAATCGAATAGCAACGAGAAGGTAAATAAAGCTTTGCTTTATTGATTCACTTAGAGGTTACAAGCTAGAGAGAGATTACACCTTCTGCTACACACAGTTAAGAGATAGAGAACTGTAAGAACTACTAAACACTCTCTCTAACAAGCTATTTATAGTCACTTAGTAACAGGCCAGCGTACCACCTGCGGACCATCTGGTCCGCCCGGACCATCTGGTTCGGCGGTGCATATGGTACTGCCAGTGACTATATTACTCACACAGATGCTCTATATTAGATACAATACACGAGACACACGCTAGCATAGGAATATGCTTCTACAATTAATCAACGTGGCTTATGTGTTTGATTAAGTTGAAATTGAACTGTAGTTCAGTGCGTGAAGACCAATATGATCCTAGATAATAATATTTCTCAAACCAAAAATAGAGTGTGATTTTGTTTTGCAGTTTCATTTCATTTCAGAAATATCAATTAGATTTTCAGTGTGTTTTAGCATAACATTAGAAAATCAAAAAGATTTTCCGTGTGTGTTGACATAAACATTCCATAAGACAAAAAGATTTTGTTTCTTTTTTGTTTTCGATCTGATCGCCACAAGGTACCAAATTATTTTCAAAATCTATTTTCAAAACATCTTGGTTCTCCGATGGAGATTTTTCCCATGATTAAATTAATTTCGGTGAAAAAGGAAAATCGCTCTTCTGTCTTCTGAAGATGCAGGTTTCAAGGCATGACTCAAGCATAGTGAAGGGAGAAATATGTTAGAACTTATTGAAGCTCCATTTTTTTCAAGTGTTTCAGTGATGTGTTCCTGTTCCAGCCATGCAAGCTCTACTGCAACCGATTTCAAGTTTCAGAGTTGATAATCAAGTATTGTCCACGGGTGTATTTGAAGATAAAATTGACAGATACATCATACACCAAGGGGGAGAATGATGTATCGAGTATTGTCCAGGGGTATCTGTGTGTCATATGATGTATCGAGTCTTGATGTAACAATTGCTAAGTCAATTTATTCTGTGTGAGAGAATGAGAGCCACCGAATGTGTGGCGAATGACCACCCAATGAGTCATTTAGTGGGCACCTCATTAGGTGGCATAGCAACCTCATTCGGCTTATTTATAACTTTCACGGGTTGAGTTTCATTTGGTGATTACTCTGTGTGTCCAGTTTATTCGGTGGTTACTGCTCTTCGTTTGAATCAGATCTTGGACGTCAATTTGAGTGTGTTTGTGTTAGTGTTTAGTTTAAGAAGTTTGAGCATGTCAATACGAATTAAATGCAAGTTTCCGAATCGGATTTGCTGGAGTTTTGATTAAAGTCGAAAATATCGGGTAAGTGTTCTTCATAGAAGTCTTGAATGGCAGATTTCTCATTTTTCATTGATTCTATTCAAATCTGGTATCATTCATTTTGTTTGTTGATTGTAAACCTATTGATATCTTCAGAATTGATTTTTTTTTAAGTTTTGATGTACTCGCAAAACTTGGTTCGTATCCTTACTATTCACTCGCACGATGTTCATCTCGGGTTTTTCAAAACAACAGAAAACCGTATGAAAATGGATTTGATTCAGAATCTGATTTCGACCATCATGGTGTGTTCAATTTTTTGATTCGATATGTTTTGATAGAACTTAGATCGAATCAAAGTTCTGGTTTGAATATTCGTTCATATATACATAAGTTTCATGAAATTTGAAAATTTATCTCTCCTGCATCATGCTTACATTACAATGACATCATCATGGGCAAATATATTTGAATCAATGTTTAAGAACTATGACATTCTGGCCCTTCGAGTGGAACCCGAGCCTTAGAAACGGATAAAAGCTGATAAAACCGGCAAACTGAGAGATGCGTATATAGGCGTAGTATGTCAATTAAGATATTAGAAGAGTCTAAGAGCCTTAAAACACTTAACAAACACCAAACACAAGTTAGAGTCTCGAAACATTGGTGATAAACTAAAAACTGCTAAGTGTCGTGCGTTATGTGCAAACTGATACGTGAATTTAATTGCATGATCGTAAATTGTTATGTGGCAAGTTGATACTTGATTTTATTGGATTCGATGTGATAAAAGCAATGGTGAATAGAGGAGAAGCTAAATCATTGATAACTATGAACAAAATATCAAAAAAACGTGAAATGGTAACAAAAGTCAAAGGGCTGCCAAACTAGAGCTCTAGGCCTATTGCCTAGAGCAACCAGAGGCTCCAAGCGATACGCTTGGAAGCCACTTTTTAGAAAAAACCCTAAATTGCACTATTTAACCATATTTAGCCACCACGACCTCATTTATGCTCTCTTAAACTTCCATCAGCTGCATTTACGACCCAAAACCTTCTTCTACTCAAAATCATCAAGTTCTTTGCTTTTCTTTAAGAGTCAAGCCTCGATATCATCCTTGATCATCCTACATTCATTCGGTATGTGTTTTTTTTTTCTTCTTGTTTTGCTTGTTTGAAAGATGTCAACATCCAAGCTTTATGTTAAATCTAGGTCTGATTTGTAATGACATAATGATATCATGGGTAGATCTAGTTTTTGTGATGATAAAGATTGCATCTTTGGATCAAAAGTATGATATTTGTATAGGTTATGTTGATGCATGCTAGATCTAGGGTTTTGCATGGGAAAACATGGTTGCATGTGGTTAAAGCTTGAGGATTTATGCTAGATCTATGTTCTAATTGCTTGATAACGTTAGATCTAGGTTGTTATGCAATAAAGTCTCTAACTTTATGTGAGATCTATGATGGAAACTCGATTTTGGTAGTCATGCGTGTTGGATCTTGAATAAAGGCGCTTGATTTGTGTTAGATATACTATAAAGTTGCTTGATCTAGGTTAATGGATGCATGATAGTCTATAAAGTTCTAAACTTGATGTTCAAATGCATGTGGATTATTTTATAAAAATTATTTACATGAAAATATGGTGAAAATGGCCTATTTGGTTAAGATGGCATTCATGCATGTGGTTAGGAATCTATGACATGGCTTGAAATATGTTGATTGATGATCTATGTGACTTATATGAGATGATGATGATGATGTATAAACATGGGATTAGCCCACATGTGGTAAATATATATTTACTGGAAAATAATTACCTAGTGAATGCATGTGTATGATCATGGGATTACTTGACTACGTGATTGCATGTCAGTAGTCAAATTGGTTATCATTTATACGAGTGTACACGTCCTGAGTCTCCTACCTCGGTGGGAATGACAAGACTTTGTACAATTGCCCCATCAATCATACATCGTATACAAGGGATAATGACGTAAGTAATTGTGACGCGTTATGTTTATCATAGAACAAACTACAATGTGTTGTATGTGTTATACGTGTTAGGTTAAGTATAGAAACCTAAATTCAATCACCAATGTGTATTCAAGTTCACTTGTCCGTTGTCCATGTTGTCGGGATGGTTGGTCAAACTTAGTTAACACTCACACGATTGCATGTCATAGGTGGAATCTAGGAGGAATTCACCATCTCTATTTAGAAATTTACTATTTGGATACTTATTTTCACCCTAAGGTGAGTTCTCGTCCCCACTGTTTAAGGTGTTATGCTTTTGGGGGAGAAAACATGTGGTAAACTATTCCTGTTGAGAAATACTAAACTATTTTCTGTTGAGAAAATACTAAACTATTTTTTGTTGAGAAAATACTAAACTATTTTCTGTTAAAAAAAGGCTAAACTGTTTTCTATTGAGAAAACGCTAAACGATTTATATTGAGAAACGCTAAACTCTTACTTTATATACTCTTTGTAACTCATAAAGGAGAACATGCCAATGGAGTCCTTCCTCAATCCGTGTCCCATTAGTATCAAGTTGATAACGAGGAAATGTGAAACACATCTGTTAGGCTTGACAAACCCTGCCCTGGCTGGTCTATCTAGCCCCACCACCTTCAGGGGTGGAGAAGGGGTATTATATTGTCCTAACTTTTGTCATGCTCAGTATAGCTTGGCAGGAGGGCAAAATTTAGTTGTCAGGAATGGGGACACGAGGCTTATGGTGTTATATATAACGTTGTCTAGCTAACCCAAGTATATAGAATGTTGATCATCTTTCTCAGGTTGTGTGATTCCTAGGTGGGATATGTCTCGCTGAGGGTAACTGGTTATCTTACTGTTCTAAATAAATTGATATTTATTTACTTTCTCAAACTCCAAGAATTCACCAATCTAGCGTTGACACTTTACATGTTTCTTTTCAGTTCCTTAGGAGGTTCGCTAAGGAATGCACGTTAAGATCATGGGTATTGGTCGGCATTTGTTTATGTCATTTCTAAACTTATTTTGTCGCCATGGATGAAAGACATGTTTAAACTGTTTTATGTTATCGCTTTCGCATATGAATTATTAGACTTGATAACTTGTTGCTTCCGCAAAATAGATGTCAAAACTTGATAAATGCTACTGTGCTGTTTTAATTAATGTTTTACTCTGATAAACTATTTATCTAAACTTAAACTTATCATTGGGTCGAGGATATTGATGTTCGAAGTGTCTGACGACCCAGATCCTGGTCTGGCTCGCACCTCCGTTCGTGGGTATTATTCGGGTTGTTTTTCGGGGGTATGACAAGAACATACAGATGGACACTCGATTCTGCACATCGGGATCGCATCATTCATGCAAAGTAGGAGACATCACCGATATCCAGGTCGGAGTAGGTGACGTCGACTACTGACTTAGGGGTGCCATCGCACAGTGGAGGCTGAGCGAGGAGCGCTTGGCCAGTCTAATGCAGCAGCATGAGGACTTGCAGATGAGATTTCTATTCGGAGTGCGATGATCAATGCGAAGGGAGATCTCATTCAGCAGTTGATAGCTCAGATAGCAGTAGTGGAGGCAGAGCCGGAGCCGCAAGAGGAGCCTGCAGTCCCAGAGCCAGATCCAGTTCCAACACCCATGGACCAGGATGATGCGGAGAGCGACGGTTTGGTCATCTCTGGTTAAGGGGATCAATTTATTTGCTCGTAGTATCTGCTAGTGGTAGCTAGTATCTATATGTTAGAGCATATCCCTATGCTAGCGTGTGTCTCATGTATTGTATCTAATCTAGATCATCTGTGTGAGTTTTATAGTCACTGGCCGTACAAGATGCACCGCCGGACCAGATGATCTGGGCGGACCAGATGGTCCGCAGCTGGTACGCTGGCCTGTTACTAAGTGACTATAAATAGCTTGTTAGAGAGAGTGTTAAGGAGTTCTGTCATTTCATATCTCTTAACTGTGTGTTCTTAAGGTGCTTTCTCTCTCTATATTGTATTCTCTAAGTGAATCAATAAAGGAAAGCTTTATTTACTTTCTCGTTGTTATCCGATTACCGAATCATGCTGTAGTAAGATCGTCTCAGTGGTTTACAAGTGGTATCAGAGCATTCCAGGTTGCTCTACTGCTGTGATTTGGTAAGTTTTCTAATTCTAGAGAGAGAAAGTTTGGGTTTGTTCATTTTTCATCAAGTTTTCATAATTCTGAGTGATTCTGAGAATAAAAATGATTTCTGGATGTTCCTGGAGTGTTTTCGCATCATACTGATTCAGTTTCTAGCTTTAATTGTCGAAATCTGTGAAAATCAGTTGATTGTAGTTTGAATTGCTTCTGGTCCGCTGGTTGAAACTCTGATCTGGCGTTTGATCCGCCCCAGCAATCTTCATCAGCTGATCCGCGGCAGTTACAGCGTATCAGTGTGATCCGCTGAAACGTTTGATCCGCCGTACCAGTTTTGATCCGCCGTACGAAATTTGGTCCGCCGTACGAGACTTGATCCGGAACTGGTCCGCTGGTAGTATTTTGATCCGCCAATTTGTGTTGGTCCGCTGGCAGAATAGTGACCTTCACGAAAACTGACGTAACTTGCAAACCGTTTGGAGTTACAGAACCCAATACCAGTCAAAACGTTCGTCTTTCCGAGATCTAAACTTGCACTAACCTAAAAGGTCTGTACCCCCTAGTTTGACCCCCAAAATCCGCTTGGAAGACCCTCATTTTTTAGTTCAAAGTGTTGGACTTTTAGATTTAACATCAAAATGAGTGATTTCTATGCAATGACTGCTGCTCAAACATCAATGCAAGCCATGTTGAACTATGATAATGAGATAGGAACAACTCAAAAAGTTCCTAAATTGCTAAGGCTTGAAGATTATCACAATTGGAGAAGTCGGTTTGAATCTTACATTTATTCGCAAGATATTGAGAGTTGGATTCCAATTGAGAAAGAATATGAATATCCGATGATAAGTCCCAATAAACCAAAGATGATTAGTAGTTTCGATGCTGATGAACGGAAATTGTTTGCTCGAGAAAAGAAAACATATAGTTATCTTACTATGGCCTTACCAAAAGATCTAATGCATCAATTTAAGCAATATACAACAGCTAAGGAGTTATGGGATGCTATTGAAGAGAGATGTACGGGTAATGATCAATACAAAAATACTCGAAAGAAAGTGTTAAAGAAAGAGTTTGATAATTTCAGGCACTGCGAGAATGAGAAAATTCCAGATTTGATTGCTAGGTTTTCCCATTTAATAAATGAACTTGATGTTGTAGGAGTTAAGAAAGATAGTGATGAATTGAAAGAGAAAATTCTGGAAGCATTACCAGAAAAATGGGAAAATTATGTGATGATGTTGACAAATGATCCAAATTATTCAACTTGGACATTCAATCAAATAACGAGCAAATTACAAGCTCGTGAGATGGAATTGCTGGTGAAGAAATCTGCACATCCTACAGTTCAAAATCCTGAATTGTACTTTGGAGAAAATAATGCTACAGTTCATGCTAAGGCAAAGTCACATTCTATTTCAAGCAGTAATCCACCGGTAACAGCTTTTCTTGCTGGACATTCTGAAAATTCTGGTTATTCTCCAGGATGTTGTTTTACTATTCCAGATAAATCAACAAACAATTCTCATTCTGTTCAATCAACTGAAGAATTGGCTGCATTGTTATCTGCTTTTATATCTTCATCGTCTGGTTCGATATTTGGTCAAATTAGTGATGCTGATTTGAGTAGAACTGAGTTAGAACAGTTGGATGATGATCAATTGGCTGAATTAGATCTGCATTGGCAATTTGCAATGATAGTTGAAAAGGGGAAACGGTTTATCAAGAAACATGGGAAGAATTCCTTTGTTCCAGGAAGTAGAAAACTGGGTTTGGATAAATCGAAAGTAAAATGTTTCAAGTGTTCCAAGATTGGACATTTTGCTCGTGAGTGTTCTCAATCATCTTCTGATAAAGCTAAATCTGATAAGCATGACGCAAAAGCTATGATGGCTCAAGTTCAAGCAGAAAGAGAGTATGAAGAATGGGCAAAACAATTTGACAAATCACCTATTGCTTTGACTGCTATTCAAGATACGTGTGCCGACTCAGACGAAGTTTGTTATATCAACGGCCAACCTGTGGCTTTAATGGCTAATATTGAAGTTAGTCAAGTGAATATACATCTGAGATCACTACATCTGAAACAAGTGATTCTGAAGTTAGTGGGTATGAGTCAACATGTGAATTTTGTGCTGAAAAGGATAGAAAAATTCGTGAATTGGTTCAAGAAAAGGAAGGGTTAATGGTTGAGAGAACACTGAAGGAAACAAAATTAGAAAGTTTCAAGAAGAAAGTTGACAATTCTGATGAGATTTGCAAGATAAATGAGAAATTAATCGCCGAAAAGAATGTTTTGAAGGAAGAGTTGATGGCAGTTCAAGATAGATTGAATGAGTTCATTAGTGCCGATAAAGAACAAATTTTGAAGTTGCAAAGTGAGAATGAAGAGTTGGTTAAAAGTGTTGAGAAATGGGAAAGTGAAGCAAAAGATGTGAGTAATGATTTTGATAATTTGTTTGAGAAGTCAACTGCAAGAGTAGATTCACTGAAGAAAGCTTATGATGATCTCATGAAAGAGTTTGATGAAATTACTGCTAAGGAAAGTGATCGTCAAATGGAGCATTCAATATTACTTGATAAAGTCACGACTTTGACACATGACAATCAGTTGTTGAAACGCAATATTGAGATTCATGAAGGCCGTGTCAAGAAAATTACTCAAGAAGTGTGTGATGCTCATGATCAGATGCGACAGGAAAAGTTTCGATTTAATACAGCTTCAGAGCAATTAATTGAATCAGAAACAGCATTGGGTGAAGCTCAAAAGAAAATATCTGATCTGAATGTTGAAGTGTTGGATCTTAAGAGGCAGTTGAATAATTTGAAGAATTCACATTCTTTTACCAGTTACTTGTGCAAAGACGAGAATTTCAAAAAGGTTTTTGGAATCGAGGAGTATAATCAGATTCCGCATCTAGTTATTGAATCTGATGTTCTTGCTGATATTCAAGTTTCTGGCATAACTTGTGATTATTCTGAATTTGTTTCTAAGAAGTCTGAATTGAAGAAATCACAAAAATCAAAGATGAAAGAGGTGAGTTTGGTTGATACATTCCTGACAAAGTTTGTTTCAGGTGGTTTTATTTTAGAAAAGGGAGTTGGTTCTGTTGGAAACCAAGTGGAGAAGGATGACAAGCAGTTGCATGAAGAAAAGTTTGATGCTCAACTGGTTGAAGCTAACAAACTAAAGGATATTAAAGCTTCGTTTAATCAAGCTGCTAAAGCGGGTCCTTCGTGTTCTGAAGTCGATTTAACTAAGCTACCGGGTTACAAACGTTGTGGTTTGGGTAGTGATGGTAAGAAGGGTGCAAAGAATATCAAGAAAAATATGCCCACGAAAGCGCCAAAAGTAAAGAAAGACACAAGCTTGGAACAAATTTATTATTTGGCTCAAGTCTTCATGTCTACAATGGAAAAGGGGTTCGGTGGAAAGATCCAAAAGAAGGCTTCATCTACAAGTTCTTCTGGTGAAGTTCAAAGAGTGAAAGTTTCGTCTTCATCTGGATCAAATTCCACACCTCGAAGTCCTACTTCAAAATGGGTACATTCTAATCAATTTCAAATTTTTGATGATATTTCTGATAATATTGAGCCCGTTGAGAGGTGTTCATCAGTTCAGGGCAAATCACAATCTCAACGATCATATCGTTTGTGCTATCAGTGTCGCCGAAAGGGACACATGGCAAAGGATTGTCCTGAAACTGGTAAAAGATCATTTTCAAACAAATTTGCTACATTTATTGATGAATCAGGCAGAATTTTTACTGAGTCCACACCGTCTAACACTAAGTCTAAAAAGAAACAATTTTTTAAATTTGATTCAAGTGTTGAGGGTTCATCACAGGATGATGTTTCAGTAAAAACAGAAAAGGTCAAAATGCAGTGGCGACCTAAAGTGGTCAGCAAACCTGCAAATGATTTTGTGGAAGACACTGGTCGACCAGAAGCTGTGTGCTTCGGGTCCTTTGAATACTAATCATTTAAACCAGTGTGCAGGTATTTCTAGAAGACCCGTTGGTGACTGCAAAGTTGCTGATGGAGGAGTATTCTGCGTTATTAACTTAAATTGAATGCTTCATATTTCTAAACTGAAAGTTTTTCTGAAAGCTTAAACTGAAAAGGTATTAGTATCGATTGGTCAATTTCTTTTACATTCCGTATGTAGTTTAGGGAGAGAAAATTGAAAAACCAAAAATAGTGTCTTTGTGTTTTTGTTAAAATGAAAATCCAAAAATAGAGTTTTCATTTTAAGGGGGAGAAAATGGAAAAATACAAAAACATTGAAAAACAGGAAAATACAAAAACATGGAAAAATGAGAAATTGTATCCAACATATTTGGGAAATGATGGTACATTGGCTTACATGTCTGACTCATGGATAAAATAGATGAAAAAGCCATAAGATCATTGTTTGATGTACTTGGTAGGCTCGGCATTAAATCAGAAAGTATTCAGATGTGATAAACACATTAAATACTAATGCTTGACCAAGTGGACAACATCTTGATGCATATCTCATGATAGATAAAAAAAAATAAAAAAATAAAAATAAAAAAAAAATATGTGAAAAAGAAAATGAGAAGTCACTGTGTATACATGTGTTCATTTTGCAAAGATTTAAACTTGTTTGATTTTCTTTATTTTGTCAAACGATCTGACTTTCTCTGCGTGTCCAAAGACCGACCTGATCGTTGTTCGTTTGACGTTCTGCTTTATTTTCTTTGGTGTTTCGTATAACTCATCGGACTTTCTCTGCGTGTACGGGAGTAGCGACCTGATTGTTGTTGGGTTATACAATTTCAACTTGTTTTATTTTCTTATTTTGTTAAATCCGAGGCCTTATCTGCGTATCGAAAGATCGACCTTAAGGTAGACGATTTAACGTTCTTAGTTTTTTTGCATGGAACACAGTTGACTGAATCATGAATACAATCATTATGTGATTAAATCACAAATGAAATCACAAAGTGTGATATAAAAAAAAACAAAAACATATATGTGTATGTCTGATAGTGTGGGGTACACTGGTCAATGCAAACCTAATCAATTCAATAACATATCCTGATGTTATGAGTATGATTGTGCCTGAGTTTAAGATGGACAAATTATACCAGTAATCGACATGACTTGTGTGCTGAAGTAATTGAAATCGAAGTGTAGTTCAGCATGTCATGTCCAATATGATCCCAAGTTGTGATCTTTCTCGCAAAAGACAAAAATAGTGTGTGATTCAGTATTTCTTTTCTATATTGCATTTATGTTTCATATCTGAAAAATTCAAAAACATTTTCGGTGTGTTTTGATATAAAGTTTCAAAAAGCCACAAAGATTTTATTTCTTATTTGTTTTCGACCGATCGATACATGATACAAAATTCAAAATTTCAAAACTATATCTTGGATTCTCGAAGAGAAGTTTTGCGCCAAGATTAAATTAATTTTCAAAAGAAAAGGAAAGCCGCGTTTCTGTCTTCTGAAATTGCAGGTTATCTGAGTGAGACAACTCAAGCATGGTGAAAGGGGGAGTATGTTATATCTTTCACAAGTGGATCTTGAAGTTCAAAGATTTTTCAAGATTGCTCCTGCCATGCATGCTCTATTTCTGACAAGATTTCAAGTCAAAGATCGGATGCAACATTGTTGAAGATTGAAGACTGAAGTTTAGTTAGAATATAGATACACTACACGTTAAGGGGGAGTTTGTTAGAGCATATCCCTATGCTAGCGTGTGTCTCGTGTATTGTATCTAATCTAGAGCATCTGTGTGAGTTTTATAGTCACTGGCCGTGCCAGATGCACCGCCGGACTAGATGATCCGGGCGGACCAGATGGTCCGCAGCTGGTACGCTGGCCTGTTACTAAGTGACTATAAATAGCTTGTTAGAGAGAGTGTTAAGGAGTTCTGTCATTTCATATCTCTTAACTGTGTGTTCTATCTTAGGCGCTTTTATAAAGCATTGTATAAAATTTAGTTGTCTTTATCTATCTTTTGACATGTAAAAGTTTGAACTCGATTTAAAGTTTAATGAAATTGCGAGTCAGTTGCTGTTTTCTTTTATTTAAAGTTGTAGTTAAATTTGTTACGTGTTCCATATGACATTTGCTATTTGTACTATACTCGAATAGTAAAAACCGGGATGTTAATCATTTTTGTATGTTATGAATAAAGATAATTGCGGATAGAGGCCGAGACCGTGGAATCAATCTCACCGCAGAAGAGCTTAATATTATTATCGGTCAGATTGTTTCAGTAGCTTTGACAGCGCATGAGCAAGCAAACCCCAACGTACTGCAAGGGTGTTCCTACAAGATGTTAATGGAATGAAATCCTCACATGTTTAACAAAACAGAAGGAATCGTAGGACTACTTCGGTGAATGGAAAAGACTGGGTCGATTTTCGAGAGATGCAATTTTCCAGCTGAATACCGTGTCAAGTATGTTGCGGGGACTCTGGAAGAAGCAGCTTTAACATGGTGGAACTCGCAGGTTCAAGTGATTGGTTTAGCAGCAGCGAACGCAATGCCATGGGCAGAGTTCACGAGACTGTTGATCTAGGAGTATTGTCCTCGCATGGAGGTAAGAAGTTAGAGGCTGAATTTGCTAACCTCGAGATGGAAGGATCCGAAATTGAGGCATACACTTCGTGCCATAATGAATTGGCTTTGCTTTGCCCTACCATGGTTGATCCACCCTATTACAAATGAGCAGTACATTGATGGCTTGGCACATCTAATTCAGAGCTTGGTAACCTTAAGTAACCCCGGAAATATTCATGACACCATCCACTTAGCTCATAAGCTAACTGATCAGGTTGTGCAACATGGAATTTTACCTCATCGTGAACCAGTAACTGCTGTGTTGGATAACAAGAGGAAGTGGGAAACATCTGGACGAAATAGTAGTGGTTCTAGCCAGAATCAAAATCGAAAAGCTAATGGTAACAACAAAAGTGTCCATGGGAACCAGAAATCTAGAAATTCACCAGGTAGTTATCATAGGAGAGAACCCAAATGCAACAAGTGTGGCCAACATCACTATGAGATTTATGTGATCAAGTGAAACAAGTGTGGAAATTTGGGTCACAATCCGTTAACTACCGAGTGAGAGTCAACAATCAGGGAGCTTAGATTCATGGAAACCAGAATCGCTAGGGTAATCAATCTGCTTGTTTTGAATGTGGAGTTTTTGGTCATTTCAAGAAAGACTGCCCAAAGCTAAAAGGAAACGGGAACAGAAATGGTGGTAAACAAGGGAACAAAAATGGCAATGGGAGTGGTGGAGCAGCGAGAAGAGCATTTGTGATTGGAGCAAGAGAAGCTCGAAATGACGCCAACATGGTAAACGGTAAGTTTTCTATTAGTGGCTATTTTTCTTTCGTATTGTTCGACACTAGCGTCGATAGGGGTTTTATTTCAAGTAAATTAAGCAAAATGATTAATGCCATAGAAAGTCTATTAGAATTTAAGTATTCGATAGATCTCGCAAAGGGAAAGCTGGTTGAAATCCATAGTATTGTCCGAAATTGCATATTGGAGTTATTTGGTCATCAAATGAGCATGGATTTGCGGCCAACAACTTTGGGAAGCTTCGATGTTATTTTTGGCATGGATTGGCTATCTAGGTATCAGGCTGGGATTGTATGCCAGGAGAAAGTGGTCCGAATTACTTTTCAGAATGGTGAAATTTTGACGATTCGAGGTGAACGGAGTGGATCTGTAGTTGGGATCATTTCATTTCTCAAGGCGTAGAAGTGTTTGCAAAAGGGCCATGTAGCTATCTTATCTCATGTCATCGAGAAGCCGATAGAAGAATCGCGTCTGGAAGATATTCTTGTCCTTCGCGATTTTCCCGACGTATTTCCTAAAGATCTGCCATGTCTACCTCCGCATTGGCTGATAGAATTTGATCGATTTAGCACAAGGAGCATTGCTGATTGCTCGCACACCTTATCAATTAGCCCCAAGCGAACTCAAAGAGCTGTATGCTCAGTTGAAGGATCTGCTAGAGAAAGGTTTTATTAGACCTAGTTCATTTTCGTGGGGAGTGCCTGTTTTGTTTGTCAAAAAGAAAGACGGTACTTTTCAAATGCGTATCGATTACCATGAGTCGAACAAGGTTACTGTGAAGAATCAGTATCCTCTTCCACGCATCAACGATTTTTTTTATCGGATTCAAGGTTCGAGTTATTATTCGAAGATCGATTTGAGATCCGGGTAACATCAGCTATGCTTTCGTTAAGAGGAAGTTACGAAAACAACTTTCAGGACCATGTATGGTCATTATGAGTTCCTGGTTACACCTTTTGGGCAAACCAATGCGCTTGCTGTTTTCATGGATTTGATGAATCGGCTCTGCAAGCCATATCTGGATCGATTCATCGTCGTGTTCATCGATGATATTCTCATATATTCTAGGATGAATGAAGATTAGGCCGAACATATTTGTATCATTCTAGATTTGCTAGGTCATATCATAAATCAATCAGGGATTCAGGTTGATCCGTTGAAGATTGAGGCAATTTAAGAGTTAGCATGTACCAAAGACGCCGACCGAAGTACGCCAATTCCTTGGTCTAGCAGGCTATTACAGACGAATCATAGAGAGGTTTCCTCAATTGCTCAACCTTTGACCGCGTTAACGCATTAAGACATAGTGTATAAAGGGATGCAAAGCAGGATGCAGTGTTTCAGCTTTTGAAGGATAAGCTTTGCAGTGCGCCTATCCTTTCATTACCGAAGGGAACCAACGATTTTGTGGTATATTGTGATGCATCTATTCGGGGAATGGGATGTGTGCTCATTCAGCGCGATAAGGTTATCGCTTATGCATCAAGACAACTCCAGGATAATGAGAAGAACTATAAGACTCATGATTTGGAGTTGGGAGCGCTAGTCTTTGCGTTGAAGATCTAGAGACATTACTTGTACGGTACCCAGTGTACAATTTAAACCAATCACAAGAGTCTTCATCATATCTTTGCCCAGAAAGAGTTGAACATGAGGCAACTGTTGGTGCAAAATATGTGTGACGTGTGTGTATTCTAGTTAGTGTCGTTAGTTGAGATAGTTAGAATAGTTAAATCAGGTTAGGGGTGGAATGTGTCAATCTATTAAAGTGGAGAGACTAGAGTGTGATTTAGTTAAACTCACATACATATAATACGTATGTTGTCTTTTGAAGACCAGATTGGAGATAAACCAAATGTAGGCCGAACATATAGTTCGGCAACCACAATCTGCCGAATTGCCACCGAACCTGGAGTTCGGCAGTCACAAGCTCAGCTCATATATATATTGTTGCTTGGTGTTCGGACGTGGGGAGACACCTCGATTAACCGTTTTCCCGAGTTCAATTACAAGAGGAGGAGTTTTTGATCTTCAATTTCAGAGAGAATTGATGTTAGGATCATGATTAGCTGCTGTAAACGAGTCTATTCATGTAATCATTGATCCGATTCAAGCTATAAACTGAGTTTAATTTACGATTTTGTGTTCTTCGTTTCGGGTAATCTTTCGGTTCAATTTCGGTGTACAAATCACTAGATCCGATGCTCTATGAGTTTTCAGCAACGCAAATGGGTGGAATTGTTCAATGATTATGAATGCCCTTTCAAGTATCATCAGGGTAAGGCTAATGTAGTAACTGAGGCCCTGAGCCACAAATAGACGAAACTGAAGCGTGTCCGTGCTCTGCAGGTGACAATTCACTCAAGTTTGCCAGATCAGATCAAAACTCTCAGCTTGAAGCATTGTAAGACGAGAACCTAGAATCTGAATCTTTGCGTGGCTTAGACAAACAGTTCGAGATCTGGTCAGCTGGAGCTCGGTACTTTGCTAGTAGGCAGCAAATTATGGACGAGCCTCATAAGTTTCGGTATCAAGTACAACCGGGTTCGGACAAGATGTACAACAATTTGAAGGTTGTTTATTGGTGGCCGAAATTGAAAGCTGACATCATCACGTATGTGGGCAAGTGTTTTATCTGTTCAAAGGTCAAGATCGAGTATCGGAAACAGTCAGGTTTGCTGTAGTAGCCAAGTATTCCAGGATGGAAATAGGAGAACAATAGGATGGATTTCATAACCAAATTGCCTAAGACTCCGAGTCAATGCGATACGATCTATGTGATTGTTGATTGATTGACGAAATCAACTCATTTCTTGCCAATTCGGTAGTCTGACAAGATGGATAAGCTGACTCGTATATACATGAAGGAAAGTATCTCACATCATGGTGTTCCCTTATCTATTATATCTGATCGAGATACACGATTCACCTCGCACTTTTGGAAGTCCTTGCAGAAGGCACTGGGAACCCATGTCGACATGAGTACGGCTTATCATACTTAGACTGATGGTCAAAGTGAGAGGACTATTCAGACACTGGAGGACATGCTCAGAGCATGTGTGATAGATTTCGGCAATAGCTGGGAATCTCACCAACCGTTGGTGGAGTTTTCCTATAACAATAGTTATCACACAAGTATTGGAGCAGTGCCATTTAAGGCATTGTATGGACATAAGTGCAGGTCACCAAACTGCTGGGAAAAGGTGGGTGAAAGTCAGCTTACTGATCCTGAGATTATTCACGAGATAATAGAGAGAATCGTTCAAATTCGAAATCGCCTAGTAGTAGCTCGTGACAGACAGAAAAATTACGCTGATAAGCATAGAAAGCCATTGAAATTTTAGAAGGGGAATAATGTTCTTTTAAAAGTTGCACCTTGGAAAGGGGTTATACGTTTCGAGAAAAACGAGGAAAGCTAAATCCAAGATATGTTGGACCATTCGAGATTATCAAATGCATTGGTCCAGTCGCTTATAGATTGAATCTTCCCGAGGAGCTATGTTCTGTGCATAACGTATTCCATGTATCTAATCTGAAGAAATATCTATCGGATGAATCGCTCGTAGTTCCACTTAAGGAGTTGGAGATTGAAGAGCAATTGCATTTCGTAGGGGAGCCAATAGAGAGAATGTATCAGGAAACCAAACAACTCAAGCAAAGCAAAATTCTGATTGTCAAGGTTTGGTGAAACTCTAAGCGTGGACCAGAGTTTACTTGGGAACGCAAGGATCAGATGATGAGCAAATATCCAAACTTATTTAGACAGCCCGTACCAATGGACAGGTTTACTTCTTAAATTTTGGGACGAAATTTCTTTAAAGGAGGGGATGATGTGATAATCCGAAAACTTATATGATAATCTAAAAACTTACATGATAAATTTAGATTTTTTTGTGAGAATCTGAAAACTTTATCTCTTACTGTTGAGTAAACTATTAAACTTTAATCTTTACTGTTGAGTAAAGTGTGAAACATTAATTTTACTGTTGAGTACAATGTTGTCACTTAATTTCTCACGACTTGCAATGAAGTTGCAATGGTTAAAGCTTATTGTTGATGCATAATGTGGCAACATGCTGGATCAGGCAAAGTTATGAAGAAATCAAGTTTTAAAGATGCTAGCCGAACCTCACCCGAACCCTGGGCGAAATGCAGCCGAACTGCAGGTTCGGACAAGGCTTAGGTTCGGGTGATCGTATGTATTATAAATAGGTTGATAGGCTAGATTTTTTGTAACGTTTTTGAATGTTAGTGTGTGAAACTGAAAGTGTTTACTCCGAGTCTTGTAATCTATGTTCCTGAGTTTAATACAAGATTGAGTTATTTACTTGCGTGTTTGATTACTTTGTTTGCACATTTGATATGAGTTAATCACGATCCGCACGCTCCACGCTCTCTCAAGTGGTATCTGACCTTTCCGGTGCTGCTCAGCTCATTTCAATCACTTGTGTTGATAAACAAAGTTTTTCATCTAAAAAACGTGCATTTTCATTGTTCTGATCATTTTTCATTATTTTTCACGTACACAAACTCATTTTCGAGTGTTTTTCGGTCGATTGATCAGCTTTTTGTTCGTGAGATCTAGTTTTTCGAGAGTTTATCAGATTTGAAAATAACCGTCGTCCGAACCTTAGGTTCGCCCAAATAACCACTCCGAATCTAGAGTTCGTATCCTGTTCGGTTGAAATTTGTGTTCGGATCAAGTTCGGAAGAAGTTCGGACCAAGTTCGGATACAGTTCGGGGTACTGTTCGTCAGTTTGAGTTCGGACGGGTTTCGGGTGTGTTTAGTTCGGATAGAGTTCGGTTAAGCTTCGGCAAGTCTATAGTTTGGAAGGAGTTCGGATAATGTTCGGCAGTGTAATTGAGTTCGTACCTGGTTCGGCAAGAGTTCAGAAAACTATTTAGTGTTCGTATAGAGTTCGGACAAAAAGGATTTTCAAGAATTCAAAATGTCGTGCATTTGCCGCGATTCAATCACAAATGCAGACATTGTTGAATTATGACAACAAAAATGGGACTAGTAAGAAGTTCCTAAGTTCAAATTTAAGGATTATTATAAATGGAAGAAACGGTTTGAAGCCTATATCGGAAGTACGGATTGTGATCAATGGATTGCAATGGATGCACCGTATGTCTATCCAGTTGATAACAACAATGTACCTGTTATGCAAAGAAATCTGGATGTTACACAAAAGGCTGATTACACAAGATAACAGAAAGCTTACGGAATTCTTACTCAAGCTTTACCAAAGGAGCTTCTACATCAATTTAAAAGTTGCAAACATTCTCATGATTTGTGGACTACTTTGAAAGAAAGATGTAAGAGCAATGATCAGTACAAGAAAAGTAAAAAGAAAGCTTTGACAAAGGAGTTTGACAGTTTCAAACACTTTGATGGGGAAGGTGTACCTGAGTTGATTTCAAGATATTGTCATCTTTTGTCCGAAATGGATATCGTTCAAATAAAACAGGACGATGATGAATTAAAAGAAAAACTACTCGAGGGACTTCCATCAAAGTGGGAACCTTATGTTTTAATGCTTACCAATGACAAGGAATACTCAACCTTGAATTTTGTGAAGTTTTTGGGAAAGCTACAGGCTAGGGATTTGGAAATGAAGAATGTAAACACTACTCATGTTGGGGTCTAAAACCCTGATGTCTACTATGGTTCTAATGCTACAACAATTTCAGGCAAATCTAGGAAAGCTACAAGTTCAGCTCCGGCAACTGCGTTTGTGGCTGGAAATGTTTCTGGAAATGTGTCAAATTTGGGGAATGGGACAAATTCAGAAAGTTAGGAATATAACTATGGATCTCCAAGGTGTAATGTGTCAATCCTAACAAGCAATATGATGAATACAAGCAAGATGGCTATGTCGGTTACCACAATGGAAGATTATATGGCCTTGGTATCTGCATTGGTTTCATCATATTATGGAGTTATTACAGGAAAAGTGAGAAATACTGAATTGACCGAAGAAGACTACGACCAAGTGGATCCCGATGACTTATAGCTTATGGATATAAATTGACAATTTGCAATGCTTGCTCGAAGAGTAAAGAGGTTTCTCAAGAAGACTGGCAGAAAAGATCTCAATTCTGGTGGTCGCATCAGATTTGATAAATCCAAAGTGAGATGCTACAACTGTTCGAATTTTGGCCACTTCGTAAGAGAATGTTCTTAGGCTAAAAAGCAAGAGTATCAAAAATATGCTTCAAAGACAAGTGCTTCTGGAAACAACAATGTCAAAAATTCAGGGAGTTCTTCTAACTCAAACCCTACATCTGAAAACACAAAAGCTTTAGTGTCTCGAGAAGACAAAACATATAATTGCGGTAATCAATTTGCTGATTCATCTGCTTTGATTGTGAAACATGTGCATGATGAAGATGCCATGACTAAATTTACACTAGACAGAGATGAAGCAAATGTTGGAGCAAGTGTTGAAACAAATGTTGACACAAGTGTTGAAACAAATGTTACAAAATCAACTGATGGTGTTTATTTAATGTTCAAAGAAAAGTTTGCTTTCATGGAAAATACAATTTCTGGAACAAGTTGAGTCTGATGAAATTCTTTTGTTGAAAAAGAAGATTGAAGTTTTAACTAAAGAAAAAGAAGCTTTGGTTAAGGAATGTGAAGCTGCAAAAGCTGATGCATTGGATACAGCAATTGACTTCAAGAATCTGTATCACAAAAGTCTTCCCTTAAAGCAACAATATGAAAAGGCTCAACAAACTGCTTTGGAAGTTGCTGAACAATGATTGCTTTACAAAAGGAAATGCAGAAGCTGTCATATGAAAATAACAGTCTCAAACTAGAGAATGGTGCCATGAAAAGAAATACTATCAAAGACTCGGTTGTTGCCTTGATGACCGACACTTCAAAGGTAGTTTCTTCTCCCATTTTGTGTAAGACTTGTGATCAATTTGCTACTGCTAAGAGTACTCTCTTAGATGAAAAGACAAAATTAAATGATCTTCTGTCTGTTGCAAGAGCTGATATGGAAATTTACAAAACAAGGTGGGAAGGTACCACAAAGGAGTTAATGTCGGTACACGAGCAATTACTTCTTCAGAAGTATGAATTTTTAAAACAGCCTGAATTGCTCGTGTCCACACAAAAGGAACTGGAAAACAATCAAAGGACCGTGTCTGACCTTAAAATTGGAATCTTTGAATTAAACAACAAAATTGACACTTTCCAAATTCCATTATCATTTTCCAATTTTCTTTACAATACTGATAATGAAAATGTGTCTGGAAAGTTTAGTCAAGTTCCTGCTCTTGTGATCATTACATATGGTCCTTTGTCTGCTAAAGTTGATGAAAAGGTGGATGTTACATCTTACTCCACAAAGATTTTGGTTCCATCTCATGATGAGAAATCTTATCAGAAATCAATTGATCAAAAGTGTGATAAAAATTCAACTGGAAAATTAGTTTTGGATTCCACTGTTGATGAATTGTTTTATGATGTTTCAGATTTTGACAAAATTGATGATCTTGTTTCTGAAACTAAAATTGAAAATTCAAAACCCGTTCTAAAAACAGTTTCTAAGCCAGATCATAATGATTTGATTTCAAAACATAACTTTGCTACCATTAAATTTGAGCTTAAGAAATTAAGTGAATATGAGCAAAACAGATTGTGAGAGGTAAATCTGGGGGGGGGGGTAAGAAATCAAAGAATGGTGGAGTTAGATTTGAACCTGAGTCTGTAAAATCAAAAACTAAGGTTTTTGAACAAGGTTCATCTTCATAAGTATCGAATCCTAAAAAGGAAAGGGTCGGTAATCCAACTCAAAATGCAAAGGTTGATAAAACAGAGAAATAGACAACTTATCGCCTAAAAGGTTCAGAATTCATGTATAGCGATAAGGACTTCTTGTTAAAAATGATCAATCCACATTTGATCAATAAGATTTTTACGGGAGGTTATGGTCCAAAATATGATCCGAATGTGAAAAGTGTGTCTATTAGGAGGGAAATGGTAAAGTTATAATACCAATGGACACATTTGATTCGGAATATTCTGATTATAATTCTGATTCAAGGTTGGTAAAAAGAGTGCAAAAATCTGTGAAAAAGACACCAACTACTTTCCAACCACCAAAGGTTGTTCAGAAACAAACTTTTCATGAACCATCCAAACCATTCTGATCATAATTCAGATTCAGGGTTGGTAAAAAGAGTGCAAAAATATGTGAAAAAGACACCAACAACAAAAAGTTGTTTAAAAAGAAAATTTTCATGAACCAGCCAAACCAAATTTCAGAAAACCAAATTCGTTTTCTAAGAAATCTCAATTCTATCATGATAATGGTTTTTATGACAATTTTGGTCATGGGCCGAATCAACCAGGCTATGGAAGGGGTCCTAGATGGGTTGATCATGGGTTCAGAAATGATGTTGGTCCAGGTTATGGTGGTAGGAGGGGTAGAATTCAGAATTATGATGAACAATACTATGCTGGAAATCCACAATTTTGTGATCAATATTTTCATGGTGATGATTTTCTTATAGTTTGAATAGTTATGACTCCAGGTTTTATGATGACTTCAGTGCTCATCGTGTTTCTAACCTAAAATTTTTAATATCAAATAAATAAAAACCAGTCATTGAAACTATTATGGATGATGACACAGTCAAAGAGATTGTCATTGACAAACACAAATGCTTTAAGTGCAAAAACCGTGGTCATACATACCGAAATTATCCTTTAAAGAAGGATAACGCTGAAAAAACTAAAGCTGAAAAATCTAATGAGGCTTCTGATGGTTATCAAACAGAGATACCTGTTTCTGGTGTTTCACAAAAGAAAGTTAGATTTGTGGATTAAAAAGGCATAATTCATTTTTATGATGAATCATCTAAATTTCACAAACATCAAAATGCTAAGAAATTAGATGGTGGTTTTGATAATGTCAAATCAATTTTAAAGAATTCTGCTTCTGGTTCCACAAGTACTTCAAATGAAAAATGGATACCTAAGGGTTCATCCACAGCTGGAACTGACTTTGTTGAAGATGACGGTCGACCCAAAGCTTCGAGCTTGGGTTCGTCCCGAAACTAATTATTTTATTTTTGTTTGCAGGGTGCTTCACGACAGCTTGTAAACAATTTGTGGGTTGTTGATAGTGGGGCGTCCAGGGTGATTTTTCTCTGCTTCACGATGTTAAACCATTCAACGGAGGAAGTGTCACTTTTGCCGGAAACAAAGGCGGTAAGATAATGGGTATATGCAAGCTCAGCAACGGTGCTGTTACTTTTGACCGAGTGGAATATGTACAAGAATTTGAATACAATCTTCTAAGCGTCTCCCAGATATGTGACAAGCAGTATACAACCGTTTTCATAGGGAGTGAATGTCTGATTCTGAAGCTGGGATACAAGATTCCAGATGATTGCATAGTTATGAGAGCAATTCGTCTGTCAAATCACTATGTTCTTGATATGAATTCAGCAAGATTAAATGTTGTGGGTCAATGTTTCCTTTCAAACGCTTCTAAGAAAGAATCCTTTCTATGGCATCGACGCATGGGTCACGAAGTATGTGCATGATGTGCTAAACTGTTTCAAGATTGATGTGGTAAACCGTTTCAAGATTGACGACGTTCGTGTACCAGGGACTCCGATTCAACTGTCACATGGTCTATGTCCAGATGAAGATGGTAAAGAAATTAATGCCACACTTTATCGTGTGATGATAGGGTCGTTAATGTATTTAACAGCTAGTAGACCTGACATTATGTTTGCGGTTTGTTTGTGTGCAAGGTACCAAGCATCTCCGAGGAGTTCTCATTTAAATGCGGTGAAGCGAATTCTAGCTTATTTGAAGGGTAACGCAGCTCTCGGGATCTGGTATCCTCATGATGATAAGTTTGACCTTTCAGCCTACTCAGATTCTAACTACGGCCCCGATGCAAAATCAATTTCAAATAAACAACCGTTGGGTGTCAATTCTTAGGCGATCGGCTTGTGTCTTGGTAGTGTAAGAAGAAAACGTCCATGGCTACATCCACTGCAGAAGCTGAATACATTGCGGCTGCAAGCTGTTGTTCTCAGGTTTTGTGGCTTCAGCAACAAATGCGGGACTACGGTTTGCAGTTTCTTACTACTCCCATACATATAGATAATTCAGCCGCCATTTGCATAACCAAAAACCCTGTCCAGCACTAAAAAACGAAGCATATAGATATTAGATATCATTTTATTAGTGATTGCTTCGAGAAAAAACCTGATTGATTTGCAAAAGATTCACATAGATTTTCAAAGAGCGGACCTTTTCACTAAGGCTTTCGATAAAACCCGCTTCAAATTTCTTTTGCAACTCAATGGCACACAACAATTACCTGCTGAGTAATTGTCGGTTGATTAATTTTTGCTTTTGGTTTAATTTTTAGTCGTGTTTCTTGTCTTATTATAAAAAATCCAAAAATTGAGTTTTGTCTTTTGGGGGAGAAAATCAGAAAATTAAAAATGCCAAAATTAAAAAAAAATTGAAAAATCAAAAAAATTGAAAAATTGATCCGACCTAGAAAGAAGTGATATTACATCAGCATATATGTTATCAACCATGAATAGAGTAAGAATAAAGGTTGTAGGTACTTGCTTAGGTTAGTTGAATGTGTTAAGGCAAATATGTTATATGCTAGTATGATATCAACTTAAATTCTAGCTTGATAGTTGTGATTTTACACCATGAAGGATGCTGTGTGATTTTGGCAATATATGTGAAAATAACAAAAACAGAATAAAAAGAGATGTTCTGGTGTATGCATGTTTTCATTTTACAAAGATTTAAACTTGTTTGATTTTCTTTATTTTGTCAAACGATCGGACTTTCTTAGCGTATTGAAAGATCGACCTGATTGTTGTTCCTTTGACATTCTGCTTTACTTTCTTTGGTGTTTGATGCGTAGCATCATGTACATAAAATAAATCAATAAAATCCCTTCATTTAATTGGTTTTTAATTATGAATTATTAAGTTTTGGTGCTTAAATGTTTATATTTGAATTTTAGATGATTTGGTGGAGCTTTGGTTATTATTTGATAAATATTTAAAGTTCACATTTAATTTGGTTTTTAATTGAGAGAACTTTGCAAGTTAGAATTTTTAATTGAGAAATTATAATATATATGGTGCTTAATTGATTTTATTTGTGAATTTTAGGTGTTTGGTGGATTCGTGTTGAATTTAAAAGAAAAACGCAATTTACGGGAGTTGAATCGGAGGTCGAATGTAGAAGTTATGGAGGATTAAAGAGAGAAGAAAAAATAATAATAATAAATAAAGAGTAGCAGCAGCCCCAGCCCAGTCCTGATTTGCGTAGCCCACCAGAGCTGACCCAGCAGGAAACAGCGGCCCAGCCCATCTCTTTGTGTAGCAGACTGGCCCAGCAGTGGAGAGGGAAAGCCCAGCCAAGCAGAAAAAGAAAGGTAGAGAATCGCAGGGCAGGGGGTTTCGAACCCCTGACCTATAGTTCTCCCAGCGCAGCACTTACCACTTGGCCAGCTATTTGCATTTGTTTATTTCCAGTTTTCATCACTTATATATTTTTTTGTCGCGACCAGTTTTCCAACAGAAAAGACCTGATCGTTTCCGGACCCTAATTTTTCGGATATAAAACGTTTCCAGCCGTCATTTCTTGCTTTCGAAGCCCCCATAAACCCTAAAAAACCCCCATAATACATCTGGAAACATCTTTGAAGGATTTGGGGATTAAAATCAAGCATTTTGGAGGTCAAGATTAGAGATTTCAGGCTTTTCGGTTTGACTTTTCTTATTTTCTCTTGATTTTCACTATTGGGTTCTTGCTCATTAACATGTATGATTCCAAGATTATATTTTTATGGTTTAGGATCATCATGTTAGGCTGATTTCATCTTTGTATCACCTAGATTAGATGAATTTAGACTTTTTATGACTCTTTGGTTGACTTTTACAATGAATATGTGTTTATTGCTATTTGATGATGATTTTGAATGTTTATGATGATGAAGCTTGCTGATTTGATTTCACTTATCATTGAATCATGTGGATTAATGTCATGCTAGGTAGATCTACCTTTGTTATTTGCTTTATCCATTGTTGACTCGTTTGACTTTTAAAGGTCAACGGTTGATGCTTGCAAGGAGATCTCCTTCTTGGTGTTTCATTGGTGAATTGGGGCTGATCTAGTGAATATCTCTATGAGATAGGTTTGACCAAATCATTTCATAGGCTAAAAGCTTGTTTTACATCGCTTGATAGGATAGATTGCTTGTGAACATAAAATCCGATCCTATTTATTCATCTTTAGCGGTTTCTAGGTCATAAGTGTTTGGAATCATCATCTTTGCATGGTATAGGTTCTATCCAGAGAGACCTCTCGCATAGGTTCCTATTTCATATATGATTAGTTTACTTTGACAGAAGTAGCTTTTCTGTTTGGCAGTTTTCTCAGTTTTGCTATCTATGCTTCATTTAGGATTTCCGGATTATTCGGGGTGTCTCTATAGCCCTATATGGTCTGGTTTTCCGCATTAGAAGATAGTGTTCATGATATTAGTCATCCCGAGGGTCTTAGTGAGTCTAGGCGAGTCTAGTCTAGGTGATGCATTCCTTGCTTTGATTTTCTAGTGTGTTATCCGGTTTTTGTCTGTTTTGTCAGTTTTAGTTATTTAGCATAGTTTTCATTATCAGTTCACCATTTTCATTTCATCGGTTAGATATTAGCAAAGATCCAGTATCGGGAGTCTGTTGAGCGTCCACGGATTGATATCCGGTTCTTACCAATACTATACTATATACGATGGGTTCACTGCCCTGGTGTGTAGTTTGGTCACTTGGTAATTATCATTTAAAACTTGACCACATTTTTATATATTCAAATCATACACATCAAGTTTTTGGCGCCGTTGCCGGGGACGCGTCAGATTCCGAGAAATATCTGAGCTAGTAATTTAACCACTTGTTTGCTTTATCTGCTTACCTGTATTCTTTGCGTTGTTTAGCTGCTAGTTTGCTTTTCTGTTTCTGTGTTTTCCTTTTCGTGTTAGTTAGACTTTTAGGTTATTTTCTTTTCGTTTTCTGTTTCTTTTTCGTCGTTTCTATTGTATGTTTGTTTGTTTATGCGCACACGTCGCCGCCATAGCCGATTTTCACCATTATCTGAGCCAGACTCAATTTTCCACCACCTTCGACACGTGGAGGGCGCATTACCAGTGCCGATGGCCGTGCCTGCAAATCAGAGGCGCACGCTTGCAGACTACGCCCGTCCCAACATCGACGGGACGTTACCGAGTGTTATCCATCCGCCGGTGGACGTGAATAACTTCCAGATTCAGCCTCAGGTCATCACTATGATTATGGACTATGTTCAGTTTGACGGGTTACCTACTGATGACCCGATGACCCACATCGCGAACTTCCTTGAAATTTGTGACACTTTCAAACTTAAGGGGTTCCCCGCAGAGACAATCCAGTTGCGATTATTCTCATTTCCCTTCGCGGCGCAGCGAAGGCATGGCTTCAATCTCTCCCGCCTGGTTCTGTCACATCATGGGCTATTTTGACACAGAAATTCATCTCAAAGTATTTCTCTCCGTCAAAAGTTGCGATATTCAGAAACAAAATTTATTCATTCCTTCAGGATGACACGGAGAGTTTATACGAGACATGGTAGCGATTTAGAGAGTTGTTGAGAAAATGTCCATCCCATGGCATTGAGCTACACCAGCAGATACATATTTTCTACAGCGGTTTACATCCACTCACACGACATACGGTCGACACGTCAGCTGGTGGGACATTAAGTAGTAAAACGCCCGAAGAGGCGCAAGACTTACTTGAGGAGCTTGCTTTAAACGATTATCAGTGGCCGAGCACGCAAAGTAAGTCGAACCAACAGATAGGAGTACTCCAGGTTGACCCTATTACAGCTCTATCCATGCAGGTCGAGGCATTATCGAAGAAAATAGCCAAAATGCAGGTGATGGAGCAGCAAGTGAAGTATTGCGAGCTGTGCTCAGGACCCCACGACATTACACGTTGTCCTATTGGGGGTAGCACCAATTTCCACGAGCAGTCTGATTTCATGTTCGACCAGGCCCACCCACCACCCAGCAATGCATATAATTACAATACGGGGTGGAGGCCTAACAGTTCTAATCCTGAAGGATTTCAGCATATGCCGCCACCGAGGCAGCAAGGTTACTATAACCCAGAGGTTAGTAGACAGACTCCGACAGAGGATTCAGGTTTGAAGAATTTAACTGACATGATGTCTTAGTTTATCAAGCAGAATGAGAAAACTTCACAGCAAAATGATCAGTGGATTTTGCGGACTGAGCAGGACATAGTTGTGGTGGCCAAAGAGTTGAGTAATTTAGCAGCTCATATGCAAAATATGGAGAGGACCATGGGTCAACTTTCCAAATCGTTTTCTGAGAGAAAACCAGGAGGATTGCCAGAGCACACATAGTCATATGCTAAGCAATACGTGAATGCAATCTTTTACCTGAATGGCAACACCACTCCAGATCCAGAATCAACGTTCAGTGCTGAGCCAGTTGATGAGGAGAGTGATGATGAGATAGACTAGGAGATTGAGGTAGAGGTTCCTGGGCAGGTGCAACCGAGGATAAGCCCAACAAGTACAGCACGACCTGAGGAACCAGTAGTGGAGAAATATGTTCCCCGACCCTACATCCCTCATATTCCATATCCAGAGAGACTTAGCGATCAGCTTAGGGAAGAGCAGCAGGAGAAACATCACCAGGCCGTCGTTCATTATATTGGAATTAAAGATCACCCACCCGACCCACCTTCAGTTATTATCAAGTTGACTAAATCATTGCAGGGCCAACAAAAGAAGAAGTGTGGGGATGAAGCGAGTGCTAAAAAGAAGAAAAAGCCACCTGATTTAAAGAAAAAGGCTTCAAATAGTGATAGGACGTGGTTAGTCGACGTGTACGCCATGTATTTGCGAGATAGAGACAGGGAATTCAACCCTTGTTTGAGGAGTGGTGCGTGCACGGGTCGGATGCGAGCATATTCGGTAGCGAAGGAGGTCACATCCATGACCCGGTTGACTTAACTGCGGGTTCGAGTCCGGCTGACGACTCGTTAATAAATTCAGCGCTTCCGAGAGGCAACCCGAGTACTTGGTTACTTTTGTTTTGTTTGTTTCATGTTATATTTCGTTTTAGTAGCTTACTTTAGCTGTTAGGTAGTTTGTTTAGTTTAGTTGCATGTTTATTTTTCTTTTTTCCGCTTTATGCGTTTGTTTCAAGTTTTGGAGGTTCTTTTGGAAGCATGCTATGGTTGGAAATTGCTTATCATCTTGGTATTGCTTGGCGGGGTCAGTAGGTAATGCACAATTGCGGACCGTCGGATACTCAATCTCTATTTCCACGGTCCGCAGATGTGCTTTCATAACTTTATTGAGATTTTCAGAATACGGGACCGTCACTTCATAAATGACAATCAACGGTCCGTATCCGGATTTCTCTTGGGCTTGTTGACTTTTGGTCAAAGTGGATCGTTCACTTCATAACTGACAAACAAACGGTCTATTTTGAGCAATTGTTACTTTTCTTTCTGGGTTGGTAATTGATGTTGGTTGGTGCTGCTGAGCAATTGGTTGCAAATTGGCATAACAGGTCCTCCGATGCACACATTATGAATCGCTTGGTACTCAATCTCCATTCCAGGCGGTTCCATGTTTGTGTTGTAGAATCTGTTGACTTTTGGTTGAATGTCGGTCGTCCACTTCATAATTCACAACAAATGACTCGCATTTGATCACTTGTCCAAAAGCTCAATTTTTTTTTCTTTAAAATTTTCAAAAAGGGCCAAATTTTGCAACCCGGTCGCTTCTGTTTCATTTTGGGTTATGTTTTCTTCCAGATTCACCGCCGACTGCCAGCTACCTTGATTCACGGGTTTAGTGATTATCCGAGTTGTATTTTCAGTTTGACACACAACTCGGATATTTGATCTTGATTGATATATACTTGTGATTGATGTGATTGCGTTTGTGTTTGGATGATAGTTTTTCTTTTCGAGGCAGTCCTGGCACATGTTCTAGAGCTATTTCATGATGTATGATTTGATATTGTGGAGACTTTGTGGCATTTTTGGATTCAGCTCTGGCACCTGTTCAGTCAAGAGCTGGTTCGATTCATTTTTCAGCATCCAGACACTGGCACATGACAGTGATAGGGGAGTATTTCAGTTCCCTTTCCCCTTTATTTTGTTTTGTTTAGCGTACATTAGGGACAATGTACGAATTAAGTGTGGGGATGGGGGTAAACTGAACTGAAATTGCTTAAAATTGTGAAAAAAATTCAAATTTTCTTATCATATCCCCCTGTTTTTTAGTTGAAATTGAGATTTTTGCCCATCTTATTGCACATGGAAGTGGGCCCGTTGATGTAATTTGTGACGTTTTGCTACCCGTGTATACGATGTTTGTCTCTAGTCAAAACCTTTTCTTCGAGTTTCTTGAAAAAATATTTCCAAGCAAATGTTTTTCAAATAAAATCAATAAATGGAATGCTCTACTTAGTGAAACTATCGGATGGGGGATTGATAGCTTGCATCATATCGGTAACCCTTATCCATCCGTTTCCATGAGTTATTTGAGCGTAAGTTGCATTATTTATCACATGATTGTTCTCACTTTCGTTTGGTTGAGTGTTATGCCATCATGCGCTTTCATTTTAGAACTTGTGTTGTTTATACACGTTGAGATCATGAACTAAAGTTGAGCATAGAAATGATTGAGGCATTAGGATTACCCTTTTGATTTAGCCTTTTCCTTTGATCTTATCATTTTTCCTACCCTAAAACATCATCCCATAGAAAACCCGTTGAGCCTTTTTCCTTCTCGTTTGATTTTCTCACTTTATGACCCATTTAGCCTTTTGGTTAGCCTTTATTTTGTTCTTAGGCCCCTGTGTGAAGAATCCGGATTAGTTTAGGGTTTTGTGTATATATTTTGCTTAGTTTCATCAAGTCGTATTGAGATTGCAAAAAAAAGAAAAAAAAGAAAAAAAAAGAAAGAAAAAAAAATGAATAAAATTCTAGCTCATTATTGGAGGTCATAGACCTAAGATAAAGCTGAAAAAATAGAGTTTTTCTAAGTTTATGTGTTTGGGTCAAAATTACCCGACTTTGAGTTATTTATGTAAATAGTTTTTCTTTTAGTTTGTTTATTGACTTTTCCGGATTTGTAAGCACTTTCGCCACTTTCACGTTCCCATTCCAAACCCTAAACCCTAGCCTAACATTACAACCCTTTTGAAAGTCCTCTTGATTTATGTTCGGTTTTATGTTATTTAATGGAGATGCGATTTCGATACAAGCCTATGATAATGGGGTGCATGTTTGGCCTTGAGTGATCCACTTAAATCGACGATCCATTTTAATCGTCTATCCACTAAAAATCCGAGTTGAGTGATCATTGTGAGGGGTGTGATACTTGTTTGATTGAACCTTGATGTGGGTCTAGCTAATAGGCATTTCCATGTTTTTAAATAAATGTCTTAATTGCTTGTTGGATTATTAATCTTTTGAAAAGTGTAAATCTTGAGATTTAGGGATGCATTTGGGCTTGAGTAGTTGCATTGGGTTGGGTGAGGCGTTGCGTTTTCTATTGTTTTGTGGAAGTGTTACATGAGATTTTGCTTAATGGCAATCAAAACTTAAGTGTGGGGATATTTGATGCGTAGCATCATGTACATAAAATAAATAAATAAAATCCCTTCATTTAATTGGTTTTTAATTAAGAATTATTAAGTTTTGGTGCTTAAATGTTTATATTTAGATTTTAGATGATTTGGTGGAACTTTGGTTATTATTTGATAAATATTTAAAGTTCACATTTAATTTGTTTTTTAATTGAGAGAACTTTGCAAGTTAGAATTTTTAATTGAGAAATTATAAAAAAAATGGTGCTTAATTGATTTTATATGTGAATTTTAGGTGTTTGGTGCATTCGTGTTGAATTTAAAAGAAAAACATAATTTACAGGAGTTGAATCGGAGGTCGAATGCAGAAGTTATGGAGGATTAAAGAGAGAAGAAAAAAATAATAATAATAAATAAAGAGTAGCAGCAGCCCCAGCTCAGTCCTGATTTACGTAGCCCACCAGAGCTGACCCAGCAGGAAACAGCGGCCCAACCCATCTCTTTGTGTAGCAGCCTGGCCCAGCAGTGGAGAGAAAAAGCCCAGCCAAGCAGAAAAAGAAAGGTAGAGAATCGCAGGGCAAGGGGTTTCGAACCCCTAACCTCTAGTTCTCCCAGCGCAGCACTTACCACTTGGCCAACTACTTGCATTTGTTTATTTCCAGTTTTCATCACTTTTATATTTTTCTGTCGCGACCAGTTTTCCAACAGAAAAGACCTGATCGTTTCCGGACCCTAATTTTTCGGATATAAAACGTTTCCATCCGTCATTTCTTGCTTTCGAAGCCCCCATAAACCCTAAAAAACCTCCATAATACATCTGGAAACATCTTAGAAGGATTTGGGGATTAAAATCAAGCATTTTGGAGGTCAAGATTAGAGATTTCATGCTTTTCGGTTTGACTTTTCTTATTTTCTCTTGATTTTCACTATTGGGTTCTTGCTCATTAACATGTATGATTCCAAGATTATATTTTTATGGTTTAGGATCATCATGTTAGGCTGATTTCATCTTTGTATCACCTAGATTAGATGAATTTCGACTTTTTATGACTCTTTGGTTGACCTTTACCATGAATATGTGTTAATTGCTATTTGATGATGATTTTGAATGTTTATGATGATGAAGCTTGCTGATTTGATTTCACTTATCATTGAATCATGTGGATTAATGTCATGTTAGGTAGATCTACCTTTCTTATTTGCTTTATCCATTGTTGACCCGTTTGACTTTTAATGGTCAACGGTTGATGCTTGCAAGGAGATCTCCTTCTTGGTGTTTCATTGGTGAATTGGGGCTGATCTAGTGAATATCTCTATGAGATAGGTTTGACCAAATCATTTCATAGGCTAGAAACTTGTTTTACATCGCTTGATAGGATAGATTGCTTGTGAACATAAAATTCGATCCTATTTATTCATGTTTAGCGGTTTTTAGGTCATAAGTGTTTGGAATCATCATCTTTGCATGGTATAGGTTCTATCCAGAGAGACCTCTCGCATAGGTTCTTATTTCATGTAGGATTAGTTTACTTTGACCGAAGTAGCTTTTTTGTTTGGCAGTTTTCTCAGTTTTGCTATCTATACTTCATTTAGGATTTCTGGATTATTCGGGGTGTCTCTATAGCCCGAGATGGTCTGGTTTTCCGCATTAGACGATAGTGTTCGTGATACTAGTCATCCCGAGTGTCTTAGTGAGTCTAGGCGAGTCTAGTCTAGGTGAAGCATTCCTTCCTTTGATTTTCTAGTGTGTTATCCGGTTTTTGTCTGTTTTGTCGGTTTTAGTTATTTAGCATAGTTTTCATTATCAGTTCACCATTTTCATCTCAACGGTTAGATATTAGCAAAGATCCAGTATCGGGAGTCTGTTGAGCGTCCACGGATTGATATTCGGTTCTTACCAGTACTATACTGCATACGACGGGTTCACTGCCCTGGTGTGTAGTTTGGTCACTTGGTAATTACCATTTAAAACTTGACCACATTTTTATATATTCAAATCATACACATCAGTGTTTCGTATAATCCATCAGACTTTCTCTGTGTGTGCGTGAGCACCGACCTGATTTTTGTTGGCTTATACAATTTCTGCATTATTTATGTTTCTTATTTTCCTAAATAATCGGACTTTCTCTGCGTGCTCACAAGGCCGACCTGATTGTTGTTTGTTTAGGGTTCTGCTTTATTTTTGCATGAAACGCCATGAATGATAAATCTCAGTGGAAAATCTAAATTCTGTCAAAAATTCAAAATTAGAATAAGTCTCAAAATAATCAGACTTTCTCTGCGTGCTCACAGGGCCGACCTGATTGTTGTTTGTTTAGGGTTCTGCTTTATTTTTGCATGAAACACCATGAATGATAAATCTCTGTGAAAAAATCAAAATTAGCATAGTTTTTCACCATTTTCATTTCATCGGTTAGATATTAGCAAAGATCCAGTATCGGGAGTCTGTTGAGCGTCCACGGATTGATATCCGGTTCTTACCAATACTATACTATATACGACGGGTTCACTGCCCTGGTGTGTAGTTTGGTCACTTGGTAATTACCATTTAAAACTTGACCACATTTTTATATATTCAAATCATACATATCAAGTTTTTGGCGCCGTTGCCGGGGACGCGTCAGATTCCGAGAAATATCTGAGCTAGTAGTTTAATCACTTGTTTGCTTTATCTGCTTACCTGTTTTCTTTGCGTTGTTTAGCTGCTAGTTTGCTTTTCTGTTTCTGTGTTTTCCTTTTCGTGTTAGTTAGACTTTTAGGTTATTTTCTTTTCGTTTTCTGTTTCTTTTTCGTCGTTTCTATTGTATGTTTGTTTGTTTATGCGCATACGTCGCCTCCATAGCCGATTTTCACCATTATCTGAGCCAGACTGAATTTTCCACCACCTTCGACACGTGGAGGGCGCATTACCAGTGCCGATGGCCGTGCCTGCAGATTAGAGGCGCACGCTTGCAGACTACGCCCGTCCCAACATCGACGGGACGTTACCGAGTGTTATCCGTCCATTGGTGGACGTGAATAACTTCCAGATTCAGCCTCGAGTCATCACTATGATTATGGACTATGTTCAGTTTGACGGGTTACCTAATGATGACCCGATGACCCACATCGCGAACTTCCTTGAAATTTGTGACACTTTCAAACTTAAGGGGATCCCCGCAGAGGCAATCCAGTTGCGATTATTCTCATTTTCCCTTCGCGGCGCAGCGAAGGCGTGGCTTCAATCTCTCCCGCTTGGTTCTATCACATCATGGGCTATTTTGACACAGAAAGTCATCTCAAAGTATTTCTCTCCGTCAAAAGTTGCAATGTTCAGAAACAAAATTTATTCATTCCTTTAGGATGACACGGAGAGTTTATACGAGACATGGGAGTGATTTAGAGAGTTGTTAAGAAAATGTCCATCCCATGGCATTGAGCTACACCAGCAGATACATATTTTCTACAGCGGTTTACATCCACTCACACGACATACGGTCGACACGTCAGCTGGTGGGACATTAAGTAGTAAAACGCCCGAAGAGGCGCAAGACTTACTTGAGGAGCTTGCTTTAAACGATTATCAGTGGCCGAGCACGCAAAGTAAGTCGAACCAACAGAGAGGAGTACTCCAGGTTGACCCTATTACAGCTCTATCCATGCAGGTCGAGGCGTTATCGAAGAAAATAGCCAAAATGCAGGTGAAGGAGCAGCAAGTGAAGTATTGCGAGCTGTGCTCAGGACCCCACGACATTACACGTTGTCCTATTGGGGGTAGCACCAATTTCCACGAGCAGTCTGATTTCATGTTCGACCAGGCCCACCCACCACCCAGCAATGCATATAATTACAATACGGGGTGGAGGCCTAACAGTTCTTTTGGAAGCATGCTATGGTTGGAAATTGCTTATCATCTTGGTATTGCTTCGCGGGGTCGGTAGGTGATGCACAATTGCGTACCGTCGGATACTCAATCTCTATTTCCACAGTCCGCAGATGTGCTTTCATGACTTTATTGAGATTTTCAGAATACGGTACCGTCACATCATAAATGAGAATCAACGATCCGTATCCGGATTTCTCTTGGGCTTGTTGACTTTTGGTCAAAGTGGACCGTTCACTTCATAAATAACAAACAAACGGTCTATTTTGAGCAATTGTTACTTTTCTTTCTGGGTTGGTAATTGATGCTGGTTGGTGCTGCTGAGCAATTGGTTGTAAATTGGCATAACAGGTCCTCCGATGCACACATTATGAATCGCTTGGTACTCAATCTCCATTCCAGGCGATTCCATGTTTGTGTTGTAGAATTTGTTGACTTTTGATTGAATGTCGGTCGTCCACTTCATAATTCACAACAAACGACTCGCATTTGATCACTTGTCCAAAAGCTCAAATTTTTTTCTTCAAAATTTTCAAAAAGGGCCAAATTTTGCAACCCGATCGCTTCTGTTTCATTTTGGGTTATGTTTTCTTCCAGATCCACCGTCGACCGCCAGCTACCTTGATTCACGGGTTTAGTGATTATCCGAGTTGTATTTTCAGTTTGTATTCGTATTTACGACACACAACTCGGATATTTGATCTTGATTGATATATACTTGTGATTGATGTGATTGCGTTTGTGTTTGGATGATAGTTTTTCTTGTCGAGACAGTCCTGGCACATGTTCTAGAGCTGTTTCATGATGCATGATTTGATATTGTGGAGACTTTGTGGCATTTGTGGATTCAGCTCTGGAACCTGTTCAGTCAAGAGCTAGTTCGATTCATTTTTCAGCATCCAGACACTGGCACATGACAGTGATATGGGAGTATTTCAGTTCCCTTTCCCCTTTATTTTGTTTTGTTTAGCGTACATTAGGGACAATGTACGCATTAAGTGTGGGGATGGGGGTAAACTGAACTGAAATTGCTTAAAATTGTGATAAATTTACAAACTTTCTTATCATATCCCCCTGTTTTTAGTTGAAATTGAGATTTTTGCCCGTCTTATTGCAGATGGAAGTGGGCCCGTTGATGTAATTTGTGACGTTTTGCTCGCCCGTGTATACGATGCTTGTCTCTAGTCAAAACCTTTTCTTCGAGTTTCTTGAAAAAGTATTTCCAAGCAAATTTTTTTTCAAATAAAATCAATAAATGGAATGCATTACTTAGTGAAACTATCGGATGGGGGATTGATAGCTTGCATCATATCGGTAACCCTTATCCATCCGTTTCCGTGAGTTATTTGAGCCTAAGTTGCATTATTTATCACATGATTGTTCTCACTTTCGTTTGGTTAAGTGTTATGCCATCATGCGCTTTCATTTTAGAACTTGTGTTGTTTATACACGTCGAGATCGTGAACTAAAGTTGAGCATAGAAGTGATTGAGGCATTAGGATTACCCTTTTGATTTAGCCTTTTTCTTTGATCTTATCATTTTTCCTACCCTAAAACATCATCCCATAGAAAACCTGTTGAGCCTTTTTCCTTCTCGTTTGATTTTCTCACTTTATGACCCATTTAGCCTTTTGGTTAGCCTTTATTTTGTTCTTAAACCCCTGTGTGAAGAATCCGGATTAGTTTAGGGTTTTGTGTATATATTTTGCTTAGTTTCATCAAGTCATATTCAGATTGCAAAAAAAAAAAAAAAAGAAAGAAAGAAAAAATGCATAAAATTCTAGCTCATTATTGGAGGTCATAGACCTAAGATAAAGCTGAAAAAAATAGAGTTTTTCTAAGTTTATGTGTTTGGGTCAAAATTACCCGACTTTGAGTTATTTATGTAAATAGTTTTTCTTTTAGTTTGTTTATTGACTTTTCCGGATTTCTAAGCACTTTCGCCACTTTCACGTTCCCATTCCATACCCTAAACCCTAGCCTAACATTACAACCCTTTTGAAAGTCTTCTTGATTTATGTTCGGTTTTATGTTATTTGATAGAGATGTGATTTCGATACAAGCCTATGATAATGGGGTGCATGTTTGGCCTTGAGTGATCCACTTAAATCGACGATCCATTTTAATCGTCTATCCACTAAATAAAGCCGAGTTGAGTGATCATTGTGAGAGGTGTGATACTTGTTTGATTGAACCTTGATGTGGGTCTAGCTAATAGGCATTTCCATGTTTTTAAATAAATGTAATTGCTTGTTGTATTATAAATCTTTTGAAAAGTGTAAATCTTGAGATTTGGGGATGCATCTTGTGACACCTCGTCCGAAAACCTAGGTCAAACCTCTGTACTTTGACTTTTAATTAAGTATTAATATGCATTAACCGATCTGGTTACTGTTTAAACTGGTAATTTCTATGCCTGACTATTAACTGATGACGTAAGCCTAATCCCGCGTTTGTACTTGAAGCATATACCCGTAAATTTAAATAACAAGAAAAATAAATATAAGATGTATTTTTATATTTTATCTGGAACTAGAACTGGTGTCGAACGTTTATATAACCGACACGGAAAACTGATAAGCGATCATAGGTTGAAAACTATTCGTTTTAAACAACCTGGACGGTCGAGCTTAAATCTGTTACAACTGACAAAACTGAAAATGTTAACCGTAACCCGTGTACAAAACTGAAAACGTTAACCGTAACCCGTGTACAAATCTGAAAACTATATCCGATTTCTGAAAAACTGTTATAACCAACTCGAACTATTGTTTTTATGAAATAAAAACATCACAAACTGAAATCGTTGTCAAGACTCAAGCCAAACTACAACCGAACACCCCATGGGCCCGACTTGGCCCAATAGGCCCAATAAACCTAAAACAATTATACCGAGCCCGAAACCTTAACCCGTTGCATAATCTTGATAATCTGAGTGATCATGGCGATTCGTAAACCCAACCGATGCCTAACGGGCCCGGGCCTCGAACCGGTGCCCCGTTTGGACCCGTACGGTCCATAGCCGACGGACCGGCCTAATTACATGTTTCTTTTAAATATTTGGCCCATATCAAGCCCAAGTCCAATATGTTAATCTTAAATAATATTGGCCCTTCAAACTTGCATAAATTTTTATAAAACTTGTTACCACTTATTATATTTTTATAAAAATTTGTAATGAACTTGTATACTCTTTATACATTGATTAAATATAAAAGTTGTGGACTATTTCTCCTCAAATAACCCTATGTTTTATAAACATTTCTAGTACACAACATATTTTTATAAAGCATGAAAAGTTTTATAAAATAAAGTCACTAGTTAAGTTATTTTTTTTATAATACTAGTGTAGGAGATTTTCTTTGAAAGTGTAATGAGAATTTCACCACCTCACCACCCTACCACCTACACCTCTACCTAATAGTGACTTTACACTCAACCCACCTATACACCACAAACATTACCAAACTCTTTCACTCTCACTTCTCTCTTGTCCCTCAACGTGAACTAGCCCTCTTCTTTCTCTTTTCTCTGTCAAAGACCAGCCTCTCTACCATCTCATTTTTCATCAGCCACTACCACCATGTATCACCACCATCACCTTTAGCCACCACCGCCATCAACCATCACCATCACCCGCCTCCACTCCTCCCCCCTCTACCCTTCTTCTCGGCACCCAAACAGCAACCCACGACCACCCCTTTCTCTCCCCTCCTTCTTTCGTGAACAACATCACCACCACCGCCACCAGCTACTGCCATCACCACCGCCACAAACCACCTTCCCCCTCTCCCCTTTTCTTCTCGGAAACCACACCTGTAGCTTCCCTCCTTTCTCTTTTCCTTGCTGCGCGACAGCCCCAACCACACACCACCATTACCTTCTGCTGCCGCCGTACTCCCCACCTTGTTGCTGAGCTGCCATCGTCGCCACCTGCTGTCCGCCGCTGCTGTTGCCGGAGCTGCTGCTCCTGCTGCCGCTACTGTGCCCACCGTGAACCACCACTCCCAACCGCCACCTTCTACCCACTCACTCATTGTGAGTCTTTTAAACCATTCATGATTACGTGTTTATTTCATTTTAAATGTTCCCAAACGATCCCCGAGTCTTGACAATCGAACCGTTTTAACGTGAAGTTTTTCTTTATAACAATCGTAAGACCAAACTACACTCTCTTTTGTTTACTTTCCTTAAAAACCTTAAGGTTATAAGGTTTGAAAATGTGTTTAAAGGCAAACCTATGATTCATGTTACTAATCCTATGATTTGATTTGAGTTTATGATGATTACATTATGTTAGCATGATTTAGTGTTTATGTTATCATGTGCTAAAAGACTATATATGGTTGAGTATTGTTAAAATCATGTAATAGTAGGTTATAACAATGCTAGAATTATAATTGTGATTTAATGATTAATAATCTCAATTATAAGTTAATATATGCTAATGATGATCATCATAGACTAAGTGTAATGTTAGTGACACATGTGGACTATGTTAGTGTTTAAATACATGCATGGGCCTAATATTAGACTAATTGGATATTAGGAAGGTTATATACAAATTTGACATAAAATGATAACATTATCATTTAAATGAATTTTATGGATGAAATATAAAAACTAGTGATTTTATAAATTACTTGGATATTTAAACCATAAAAATATCACCATACACTACTACAAAAACTGCCTTCCTTGACACGCGAACGATGACACTCGATAATTCTTGATGTGCAAAAACTGAAGTGTCAAAATAAAATGTCAATTATAGGTAATTCCTAAGAATTCATGACGCGCATTTTTGCGTGTCAAGAATTTCTGTCATATTTCAAAAAAAAAAAACACGGAGGACATATAAAAACCGCGTGTCAAGAAGGAAGTGTCGTCTTTTAATTTTTTGGCTCCAAATTTCCCCCCAATATTTTGCCCTAATTTTCAATTTTTCAGCCTCTATTTTCATCGCCGCTCGTCACTTTCTCTCTCGATCTCTTCCTCTTCGTAGCAATCCTCCACGACGACCTTCGTAGCACAGCGACGTTCTCAATCCTTAATCTCCATCTCACCTCATCGTTAATCAACTCCGACGACCGCTTGTCCGGCAGCTCGTCCAGGTCGGCGACGTCCTCGACCACGGCTCTCAAATCTGGCGGCGATTTCAGCCTCTCACTCGACATCGTGCCCTAATCTCCATCTCACCTCAGATTGAAGAGGATGTATCGCTGAATCAAAGCAGATTGAAGGAGGTTCGTGCCCTAATTTCTCAATTTCGAAAGTTAAGTTTCTCTCTTTTCTGAATCGAATGCATATAAACTCTTTAATTCATCTCCAGAGACTGCTAATTCTGCTCTGTTCTACTTGGCGTAATTTATTGGATCCTGAACATACATGATGACCGTGACAAGAGCTCTTCCGGCAACAACGTCTTACGTCGTCGGATTCGGCGTTTCCTCTTTCACAGCACCTCCTACTCACCTCAGTTCCCGTCGATTCGTCATTGTTAAAGGTAATCTCAATCGTTTGAATAGAGTCAATGTGTATTAGAGCTTAATTGATGTTATTGTTTTTGCAAAATATGCAGTTGTTTCCTGGATAATATGATAAATGTATCGTAATGGTTGTGCTTTAGTTCGATTGATTTCGTTGATGTGATTTCACCAATTTTGTGTCGAATCTTAAATCATGATTCTAGGTATATTTAAGTTTTTAGCACATTTAGTAGTATATTTGTTAAATCGTGTGGCCGTTATATTTGATCTTGCTTATAAGGATGCAAACGTGTTCGTGATGTTTATATTCGCTAGAATTGTGCAGATGAACGGCCTATAAGTTTAATTGGTGTTTGTAAATATTTTTTCATTTGCTCAAATACATGGTTTCTCAACGTGTTATCTTGCCTATTTGAGAGTGAATCTGTATGAAATTAGTAACTCCTGGCAATCGACAAAAAAGGTGAGATTTCAGATTTATTTCGTCAATTTTACGTCATTTTGTTATGACTTCTTTGTTGAATTAGGTTACATTGCCAAGGGACTTACTATTTCATTAGTTGTACTTTATTGTTGCTAAGATTATTGTTTTTCATACAGCTTCAGCTGAACCATCTGATAAGTCTGTCGAAATTATGAGAAAATTCTCAGAGCAGTATGCCCGTAAATCTGGCACATATTTTTGTGTCGACAAAAGTGTTACTTCTGTGGTTATCAAGGTACTACTTCTTTCCATTGTTTTCTCATGTGAGACTATAAAGGTTTTCCTCTATTAGATCTGGTGCTAGTTTCGTTCTGTTAGATTTTTTTTGACAATCATTTTATTAGCCGACATGAGCTATAGGCTTGCAATTCATTTCCTTCTATTTTTCTCGGTGTTTACTTGTATTTCAAAGTAGAAAAGTTTTGAGTACCTTTCCATCTGAGTGACAGTTTCTTTAGCTCACTGACACATTCTTCCTAATCCGGTGTTCAAGTAGCTTAAAGTTTCTGTTTTACATGAAAACAAAAACTCTCCATGAAATCTTTTTTGTACCCCTGATTGTTTTTATACTTGTATTGAAGCTTTAGTGACTGGTATGCAACTATGCATGCAGGTTTGTTAATAATAATTAATTGTTTTTATACTTGTATTGAAGCTTTAGTGACTGTATTGAAGCTTTAGTGACTGGTATGAATCTTTTTTGTACCCCTGATTGTTTTTATACCTGTTTCTATAGGTTAATCAGATCGGAAGTTGTTTAAGAACTAGAAAATCATGTGGATCTGAACAGCTATTGATCTGTAGGTTTTCTACAATCCTCTCTCTCTGCACCCATTATTTTAAGCTCTTTTTTACTTTTGATTTTTAAACACGTTTTGAGCTCCCTTTTACTATTGATTTTTGCTTCTGTTTTCTTTAACTGATCACTGTAGGATCAGATTCTTAATCAGTTGGTTCATTGTGTTGTTGAAAAATGTAAACTTGAGGTTGTCTTTGTCATAAATATACTAAAAGGACTCTTGACAAAAGTGCTCTTTAGATTCATTACAGCCCCATTTCAATAGTCACTTGAAATGTTATTTGAGATAAAGACACACTCAAGTTTACATTTTTCATACATTTATGGATTCATAAATTTAAAGTACATTTTTCATACTTGAAATGAGCACTTGAAATGTCCTTTTCATACTCTAAAAAATGTAATTACAGCCCCATTTCAATAGTCACTTGAAATGGATTCATTACATCCCCAGCCCAATGGTCACTTGAAATGTTATTTTAGACATAGACACCCTCACTTGAAATGCAGATTTTATTTGATGTGCAAGCTGATGGATTTATACCCTTTGGATCTGGCATGGATTCAACAGGAAATCAATTTTATTTGGGAGCGCCCTGGAGGCCGCTGGGAGCGGTCCTGGTGACATAGCCAGCGCTTGGAGCGCCCTGGAGGCCGCTAGGAGCGGTCCTGGTGACATAGCCAGCGCTTGGAGCGCCCTGGAGGCCGCTGGGAGCGGTCCTGGTGACATAACCAGCGCTTGGAGCGCTATAAAGGCCGCAAGGAGCGGTGTCTGAGTGTTCATTCACTGGTATGCTTCTCTAATTCTGGTATGCTTCTTCATGTTCATACAATTGCTGCCAACAATATTACACTAGCTAGTTATAACTTATAAGTGTAAAAAGTTACTTGTTAGCTAGGATAATGGTATGATAATGGAACATTTACCTGAATGGAAATGGTGAACTGATTGATAATGTCAGGTATTGCAGGCCTACCTCGTTAAATCCAGGTGCAAATGCTTCAAATAATTCAATAATGGTAAGGACTTGACAATTCAGTAATCTCTGTATATCAATTTGTTCTTTCATAACCTGCAAGTTCTCTATTTGTTGCCTAGTTGATCGGTTTGTCTTAGCCTCTGTCCATCAGTTAGTGTAATGGCAATTAACTGATTTAACAAATTTAACAAGCAATTCTTCATTATGGTGTTAACATGGGAAATCAAAATATATAACACTAACTGATGGACACTTGTTAAAAGGGACTGCAAAAATTCAAAATATATCTCAACACTAAGTGATCAGCTTATTTCTATTGTCACTTGTAGAAATAAACTAACAAAACTAAATGAAATACTTAGGTTTTGTTCACACACAGTTGTGACCCGATTTAGGAGGATTCTTATGCACTTCAGTACATTGCAGATGAATACGTTGTGACCCGTTTTAGATTCTCTTTTGTTCGTTCTTTCAGGATTGTGAATTTAGCTCGGAAATGCTATGTTGACAGAAGCTAATCATGGTTTCACTTGCTGGTCCGAACACAATTTCTTTTTATTTTAGGTGACAATCATACTGAACACAGTTTGTTTGTTTTACTATAAATATCATGCATTAATTAGTTCATAGTTTATTTTTTTATGTAAACTCATGTTAAGTTTGTAATGATTACTATATATATATATATATATATATATATATATATATATATATATATATAATGCATTATTTTGTTGTAAGTGTATTGTATTTTGTATTGAGGTTAATTGTAATTTAATGTGGAAATTAGTGATTTACAAACAAATATTTTTTTTTTAAATTTTTTAAAAACATTCTTGACACGCAAAAATGCGTGTCATTGTCAGCGCGTCAAGAACTTCTTGACACGCATTTTGCGTGTCAAGAAGCTTCTTGACCCCGGCTTCCTTGACGCCCATTTGCGTGTCAAGAAGACCCTTTCTTGACACGCATTGCGCGTCATAAAACGCGTGTCATTGTTCGCGCGTCAAGAACTTCTTGACACACATTTTGCGCGTCAAGAAGCTTCTTGACCCCCGCATCCTTGACGCGCATTTGCGTGTCAAGAAGGCACCTTCTTGACGCGCAATGCACGTCAAGAATGCCAGTTTTTGTAGTAGTGATAATCATTTTCATATAAAATGGTCACATTTTATAAAAATATAATTTCTGAAAGACAAGATTTTTAAAAGACTTGTTGAGATTTTATAAAAATGAAATGGATAAAATATATATATAGATATATTTTATATTAAAAAATGATAGAATATCAAATTTTTAAACAATTGAAAAAAAGTATAAAAATTTGGATTTTTATACAAATGGAAACATTTTATGCAAATGAATTTCTTTAAAAAGTCGTTTATTTAAAAAACCTAACTTTGTTTAATAAATAAAGTTATTTAAAAAAATGATTTTATAAAAATAAAATCAAAAGACTTATAGAAACTATGAAAAACATATTTTTGATTATTTTAAATAAATCAAAATAATCAAAACGTTTTAACCGGACCAATTGTTTTATTTTTAAACGTTTGGAACTGAAATGAAATCTTTAAACGTTTTAAAAACGTTTTGCATATTGTCTTATGTTTTTAAACGTTCGTTACTCAAATGATTATGTGGACCCTTATGCATATTGTCTTATGTTTTATTAGGACTTTACTTGCTAGTTGCCACTCGGTAATCCATCATCATCACTGAATCATGTGAGTTTCACGGCCCCTTTTCTTTACAACTGTTTTACACTTATGGGGGAGAAATCATGAACTGATAAACTGCTTTTTACTTAATGTTATGGTTTACCTGTTAGCCGTATGACTACATGTTCCATTCCGTATCCCAAACTATGGTACAGAGACGTTATAAACGTTTGTACAACTGAATCCCACTATTAATTGAATTCGATTAGTTCTGGTCGAAACGATAACTAGTGAATAGATCTATTTGGGTTGACAACCCTACCCAGGTTGGTAGCTCCAATCCTGACTTCGTACATTGTCAAGGGGTACACGTCAGTTATTCTCGCCTGTTCGGTATTCTTGGGATATAATGCCATGAGTGGGTAATCCGTTAGTATTCGAATTTGAGGTTCATGGTAGGATCTTACAACCACGACAGTAAACCAACGTAACATTTAAGTATACCTTAAACTGTTATTCCAACATACCGTAAACTTTTATTCCAACATACTGTAAACTATTCTTCCAACATACCGTAAACTGTTATTCCAACATACCGTAAACTGTTATTCCAACATACTGTAAACTGTTCTTCCAACATACTGTAAACTGTTATTCCAACATACTGTAAACTGTTCTTCCAACATACCGTAAACTGTTATTCCAACATACCGTAAACTGTTATTCCAACATACTGTAACCTGTTCTTCCAACATATCGTAAACTGTTATTCCAACATACTTTAAACTGTTTTTACAAACTTACCATAGAATCATAAACCTGTGAACCTCACCAACTTTGTGTTGACCTTTTAAACTCATGATTTCTCAGGTATCTAAGCTTATCATGGAAGACGTGCAAATGGGGCTTCACTGTAACTTTCGACTCTGCTTCACCGGAGTCGTAGTCCCGACCTATCTTAAATAAACTGATTTATGATTTCAATATCAAACTAAGACTTTTATTCAAATGTAAGACATTATCATTTCACCACAACTTTCCGCTGCAACATAAATGGTATTATGTTTTAAATGACGTTTGAATTTAGTAGAAGTTGTTTTGTATATCTGTGACTATGATTCCGTCTCGCTCACACCCAAATCCGTTGACCGGGGTGTGACACATGTGGGCTTGAGTAGTTTCATTGGGTTGGGTGAGGCGTTGCGTTTTCGATTGGTTTGTGGAAGTGTTACATGAGATTTTGCTTGAGGGCAATCAAAACTTAAGTGTGGGGATATTTGATGCGTAGCATCATGTACATAAAATAAATAAATAAAATCCCTTCATTTAATTGGTTTTTAATTAAGAATAATTAAGTTTTGGTGCTTAAATGTTTATATTTGAATTTTAGATGATTTGGTGGAACTTTAGTTATTATTTGATAAATATTTAAAGTTCACATTTAATTTGGTTTTTAATTGAGAGAACTTTGCAAGTTAGAATTTTTAATTGAGAAATTATAAAAGATATGGTGCTTAATTGATTTTATTTGTGAATTTTAGGTGGTTGGTGGATTCGTGTTGAATTTAAAAGAAAAACGTAATTTACGGGAGTTGAATCGGAGGTCGAATGTAGAAGTTATGGAGGATTAAAGAGAGAAGAAAAAAATACTAATAATAAATAAAGAGTAGCAGCAGCCCCAGCCCAGTCCTGATTTGCGTAGCCCACCAGAGCTGACCCAGCAGGAAACAGTGGCCCAACCCATCTCTTTGTGTAGCAGCCTGGCCCAGCAGTGGAGAGGGAAAGCCTAGCCAAGCAGAAAAAGAAAGGTAGAGAATCGCAAGGCAGGGGGTTTCGAACCCGTGACCTCTAGTTCTCCCAGCGCAGCATTTACCACTTGGCCAGCTACTTGCATTTGTTTATTTCCCGTTTTCATCACTTTTATATTTTTCTGTCGCGACCAGTTTTCCAACAGAAAAGACCTGATCGTTTCCGGACCCTAATTTTTCGGATATAAAACGTTTCCAGCCGTCATTTCTTGCTTTCGAAGCCCCCATAAACCCTAAAAAAAACCCATAATACATCTGGAAACATCTTTGAAGGATTTGGGGATTAAATCAAGCATTTTGGAGGTCAAGATTAGAGATTTCAAGCTTTTCGGTTTGACTTTTCTTATTTTCTCTTGATTTTCACTATTGGGTTCTTGCTCATTAACATGTATGATCCCAAGATTATATTTTTATGGTTTAGGATCATCATGTTAGGCTGATTTCATCTTTGTATCACCTAGATTAGATGAACTTAGACTTTTTATGACTCTTTGGTTGACTTTTACCATGAATATGTGTTAATTGCTATTTGATGATGATTTTGAATGTTTATGATGATGAAGCTTGCTGATTTGATTTCACTTATCATTGAATCATGTGGATTAATGTCATGCTAGGTAGATCTACCTTTCTTATTTGCTTTATCCATTGTTGACCCGTTTGACTTTTAATGGTCAACGGTTGATGCTTGCAAGGAGATCTCCTTCTTGGTGTTTCATTGGTGAATTGGGGCTGATCTAGTGAATATCTCTATGAGATAGGTTTGACCAAATCATTTCATAGGCTAGAAGCTTTCTTTACATCGCTTGATAGGATAGATTGCTTGTGAACATAAGATTCGATCCTGTTTATGCATGTTTAGCGGTTTCGAGGTCATAAGTGTTTGGGATCATCATCTTTGCATGATATAGGTTCTATCCAGAGAGACCTCTCGCATAGGTTCCTATTTCATGTAGGATTAGTTTACTTTGACCGAAGTAGCTTTTCCGGATTATTCGGGGTGTCTCTATAGCCCTAGATGGTCTAGTTTTCCGCATTAGACGATAGTGTTCATGATATTAGTCATCCCGAGGGTCTTAGTGAGTCTAGGCGAGTCTAGTCTAGGTGATGCATTCCTTGCTTTGATTTTCTAGTGTGTTATCCGGTTTTTATCTGTTTTGTCGGTTTTAGTTATTTAGCATAGTTTTCATTATCAGTTCACCATTTTCATGTCATCGGTTAGATATTAGCAAAGATCCAGTATCGGGAGTCTGTTGAGCGTCCACGTAATGAAATCTGGTTCTTACCAATACTATACTGCATACGACGGGTTCACTGCCCTGGTGTGTAGTTTGGTCACTTGGTAATTACCATTTAAAAATTGACCACATTTTTATATATTCAAATCATACACATCAGTGTTTCGTATAATCCATCGGACTTTCATTGTGTGTGCGTGAGCACCGACCTGATTTTTTCGGGTTATATAATTTCTGCATTATTTATGTTTCTTATTTTCCTAAATAATCGGACTTTCTCTGCGTTCTCACAAGGCCGACCTGATTGTTGTTTGTTTAGGGTTCTGCTTTATTTTTGCATGAAACACCATGAACGATAAATCTCTGTGGAAAATCTAAATTCTGTCAAAAATTCAAAAGTAGAATAAGTCATATTGCCAGTATTTCAGATTGTGTGGGTTTTCATACTATCTATGCTTGCTAAATCATACCTGTTAATCATATCAGAAAGCTATAAAAATTGATGTGCCTTAGTTGAAACAAACTGCTAAGTTGTATTCTCTACATGTTTGGCTTGCATGCTGATCAAATCTGAAATTGAAATGTGTATGATGCATTATGTCTGATATGATCTCGCGTCAGGATCTTTCAAACAAAAAGATTTAACTTATATGAATTTCAAGTTTGTTTGGTTTATTGCTTATTGGAAAAATCCAAAAAGATTTTAGGAGTGTTTTAGCATTATTTTGTGAAAAATCAAAAAGATTTTCGGTATGTTTGAAAATTTTATAAAAGTAAAAAAGATTTTGATTCTGTTTTATTTTTGATCAACCGATGATGAAACGTATCAATATTATGCCGAAAACAACCAAACAATCTTGAAATCAAGTGACTCATCAATGAATTGATCAAAGATTTGGATCAAATTGATAAAATTTGAAATTTTTGTGTTCAAATTGACAATTCTTCAAATATCAAGGTTAAATTTTGAAAATTTTGGAATTGCAACAAACTGAAGTTCGGGCATCCGAACATCAAGTTCGGGCATCCGAACATCAAGTTCGGATGATCCGAAGTGCAATTTCGGACACAATTCGGATAGGGTTTGGAAGGCCGAACACAGGGTTCGGATAGAGTTCGGATAGCCGAACTGCGTTGGCTATAGAAGGCCAAACCAAGAGTTCGGCTGAAATTATTACTCATTCGCACAACTTGAGCCGAACCTCTGCCCAAAATTCCAACTATCTTTACAGCTTAGTTTTGTGTTCTGAGACCTGATTTACAAAGGTAATGAGATTACGAGTACGTGGGTATGTTTCATTGTCGTTTTTTGTTGTTAAATGTGGTCATTTTTGTTTAAAACCGTGCCGAGGGTTTTTCAGTTCATAGATCTAAAAATCATCATACTTAGAGTTGGTTTAAGATGATAAATTGGTTCTGTGGATTCGTCATCAAAAACCGCACAAAGGGTTCAAATCGTGTGGTCTAATTCGGTCTGCTAAGAATTTTTGAGAGTTTGAATCTCTCAGTGTTCGCACAGTGCCGGACCTGGTATTCATCAACCGAACTTGAAGTTCGGACCCTGTTCGCCTGGGGTTCGGACGTTGACCAGATCAAGTTCGGACGTTGACTGAAGGTTAACATTGAGCTTTAACCAAGTCAAGTTCAGATGAGGTTTGAACGCCAATTTTAGTTCGGACGAAGTTCGGATTTAGTTCCCCCAAAATTAATTTTTGAATAAAAATTTAATCATTTAGGCAACTGATAATTAATTGATGAAATTGGTGAACATTTTTGACAATCGAATTGAATTAACGAACTTTTCATTTTATGTGTTTTCAGAAATGGCAGATGATTTAAAGATTGGTGATAAACATAACATCTATGCATATCTCGGCGTTGCTCGCACAAAGCTTGTTAAGTTCGGTGGACTAGGTATATTTGACTTCCTACAAAGGTCAAGAATCCATTATGCCATTACACATTCGTGTGATGTGTATCGGGATATTGTTGTTGAGTTCTGGTCTACATCAAGAACTATCATCGATAATCCCATCAAGATATCTGCAACCGTGCAAAATAGAACCATGGAATTTACTAAAGCAGATGTACAAAGAATCCTACAACTGAATGATGACACAACAACTGCTCCACTTGAATTTCCTCATGCTGATAATGTGGCATTGTTGAAACGGATATGGTATACTGATGATCCAAGTCGAGATTGGATTTATAACTCATCTTTCAGCGTTCCTTACAAATTCTTGGTGCACGTCTTGTTACATTGCTTAGGAAACGGGATTTCAAAACATGATGAGATTGGTCCTAAGATGTTATCACTTATCAATGCCTTGATTCTAAACCGTCCATACAATTGTGCTGGATTGATTTTTGATTACATTTGAGATAATCTGACTGATAAGCACAAGAAGGCAGTATTGTATCCAAGGTTCACTCAGATGATCTTGAACGATCTGTATCCAACATTAGTAAAAGTTTAAGATCCGAAGATGGATTTAAAGCACATGACTGAGAATAGTGTGGGTGCATTGGCTTCTTATCAGAAAAGGTCACTAGTTGATCAACCAAGGTTGAAGAGATTGATTGGCCATTTGGCAAATGTTAAGCATGTTAACATCACTGTTTGACCAATTTTGAAATCATTGAGTGGTATTAAGTGTTTGTTGTAGTTGAATCAAACATTCCTACACAAATTTTGAACCTATTGATGCTATCACTTCATGATTTCATCAAGGTTGATTTTGAACATAGATCATGCTCATGAAGAACAGTCTGATGAAAAACTAAGTCCAAAATATCGAGATTCTTCAATTTCAAATAATTTGATGATTATGTTTGTCTAATGATGTTCATTTTATGTTTATGATTGTAGGATTAAAGCAATACAGGCGATTCTATGAGTTCTTAACAATTTTTGAGCATTCTCTAGCTCAAACCCGTTCGATTTACTTTTGTGTTCTTTGAAGAAGTTCAACTCATCTCTCAAAATGTCTGAACGTAGCATGATGTCTGGAGGAAACAAACCTCGTAAGATAATGGATGCAGCTGCCTTTCACGATTAGAAGGAAAAATTCAAGTCATTTATGGGGTACCTCAATTATGACTACTCTATGTTCGCGAAGGTCCTACCAAGTTCACTGTTACTTTTGTTGATGCTCAAGGAGCCGACCCTCCTACTGCTGGTGGTGAAATTCCAAAGAAGTTGTCTGACTTAACACCTACTCAGCATGCTAAACTAATTATTGACATACGTGCTTTGGGATATATCAATATGGCCTTGAGCGATGATATTATCTGGGTTAGATTGGAGAAGAACTTTGAGGGGAATATTGCCACTAAGGAAAGGAGATTGCAGAAATTAAGGTTGTCTTTCGATATGTTCACTTACAAAGCTGGTGACTCTTTAGAAACACACATCAACGAGTTCTACAAGCTTATAAGTGAAATGCAGTCGAAGAAGATTCCTCCTGATATGCATTTAATCATCAAGAAGATTCTGAAATCACTTTCTTTGTCATTTGCTTCCTATGTTCCCTACATTATAGACAGCTATGATCTTGCTTCTACTGATTATCTAGATATCATTGACAATGTTATAGACTATGAGGTCGAAGCAATTCAACGAGATGGCCGTTCACTCTTGGAAATGTGACTACTAAAAGCCCAATCAACATTGTCCACAATGATGCGTTTATAGCTCCCTCATCTGAAAGTGATCTTGGATATTACTCCGGTGGTTCTGCTCCTGCTTTAACTCCTCCTCCACCAGTTCAAGAAAAGGCATTCATTGTTCAACAGTCACAACCACAGAACAACTCTGGGTCTTATGCTCAATATCATAGTTCATCTCCTTTAACACTTATCGGAAAAGATCAAGAGCTATGCAATGCTCTCATGGATGGTATCTCATATCAATTATCTGGTGGAATTGAGAACATGACTTTGTGTCAAGAAGATATGGATAAAATTTCCTATGATGACCTGGAAGAGATGGATCTAAAATGGCAGTTGGTGATGATTGCTGCCAGGACTAGGAAGTTTTTCAACCACACAGGAAGGAAAGTTTTTCAGTCACATCCTAGCTCCACCATCGGTTTTGATAAATCAAAGGCTCAATGCTACAACTGTCGAGCTGGGACACTTCGCATGAGAGTGTAAAAAGCCGAAGACAAGGAAATTTCCCATTAGTTCTGGTGGTAGCAGCTTCTCATACCAGAACCAAGGCAATCCTTCTTATCAAAAGACTAATGTTGCTGGTCCATCTCAACCACCACAAAATTCTTCAAATGCCCAGCGTGGTGACACTTCTGGAAAAGCCTTAGTTGCTATTGATGATGCAAACTACAATTGGACTTCTTCAAGTCAGAATCAGTCCTCCAGCCAAAATGACTATACACTAGTGGTGAACGATAACAGTAGTGAGGTGTCGTAGTTAAACGCTATTTGATCCTCTGTTTCCCACTAACTTTTCCCTGATGGCTGACATTGAATAGATTGTTGAAAGTGCTTCTCTTGTGACTGCTACTGCAGCTACTTCATCAATGACTAATACTGAAGCAGAGAAGAAAGCGACTGAGGTCAAAAGCGTCTGATCCCTGAAGAGCTAAAATCCAAATTGTGTTCTAAAGAGTGCATTACGGTTGTCGCTAGCTACTGTAAAAACAACCTTGATTTGGTTGACAAAGCAAGAGAAAGCGAAGCCAAAGTGACTTCCATGCAGGCTAATGAGAAAGAGTTTTTTTATCAAAATAAAATCCCTTCAAGATGATGTCAAAGTTATGATACATAAGGGATTGTCTCTAAGACTGTAAATTGAGGATCTTTTGTCAAGAAAATTGACCTTGAAGTAGGATTATGTCCAAGCTCGGAAACGATTTAGTTGATGAAATTGAACCGGTCTAACTTAGCAAATGAGGTGGCAAAGGATCTTTTGAGTTGAGTCAAAACTGCTTTACGTTTAACATGAGAGATTGATGATGCGTCTATTGAGCATCCTCTCAATCATATTTATTATAGAATTCCTGAACTCAACAAATTAAATCCTCGCAGTCATGTTCATTTTGTAAGTGATTAGACCATGCCTGATGCCGAAGATCTTCGACAGATGGTAGAAAAACTTGCTGGTCATGAAAGTGGCTCTAGTCTTCTGCGCGTTGAAGATGTTCTTCAATTCAACAAAATGGATACATCGACACTAAAGTCTATGGACACTAGCCTTTCTACGACTCATTAAGAAAATGGCTGAGACTGAGTTTCTGAAAATAATTCAAAATGACAATTCTAGTGGTAAAACTATTGTTTTTAATGAAAACTTTAAGGTTTCAAAACCTAATGAGATTTTAAAGAAAACAAAACCATCTAGGAGGTGTAAGCCGAAGAAATCTATCAGTAATGAAGAAAAAGTCAGCCAGAGTACTTAAGTGTAGGTGGTGTCAATAGAGCTCTAGATAATTTTTATTTAATGTTGGTAAGTCTTCGTTGCAAACACAAGCTTTTACTTCTTCCACCGATGGTACGGTGACGTCTATTATGACTCCACCAAAGGTGACACCTCACCAAGGTATTCCAGTTTTTGCTTCAATGAGTCACAACTCCAAGAAGCTACTTCATCTACTGCTCCCGTCGAAGTTCAAGGTTCCAATACAGTGAAGGTGAATGCAACCAAGCCTAACAAGAAGAATTCAAAATCCAATCTGGCTCAAGTTCCTCCACGTGTTGTGATTACTCAAACTCCTCCGGTCAAGCTTTATGAAGAAGTAAAGGAGGCATCGGTGACTGCTTCACCGCCAATCAAAAGAAAACAGAACAGAAGGCTAGAGAAGAAGACTTCAAAACCAAATGAGCAAGGGGAGAATGCTTAGTCTATTGATACTCAACCTCAAATTGGTGTGACTCCCACTCCAGGTGTCCCAAGTGGTCCTGTTGAGACAATTGGCTATTTTGTATATAGTAACCCTCACCATGAAGCTCAGGTTTGTCCAATACACCGAGGTTACTCAAACTATGGATATGCTCAACAATCTCCAATTCCATTCCAGGATCAGGGGATGATGATGTCACCAATGATGCAGCCTGCTCCAAGATTCTATGGGAATTGCAGTGAAGACTACGAGTTCATGATGAATAGATCATTATTTCCTCAGAATTTTCAAAATCAACCGTACTCTCAAAACCAGCAACCTTTTCAAACTCAAGGACTGGGGATGAGTACCAGTTATTTTCGACCTGATGTATCATAGAATGTCCAGATGAGCTCCTCATCACAAACTGCTTCAAGGCCATGGATTCCAGTGCCTATGTCTGCAAGTTCTTCTATCCCTTCTGTCAACATCCTAGCTGGTTCACTCTAATCAGTAAAGGAACCAAGTTAGAAGAAGGCCCAAGGTCCTAAGGATATGCGTCCCACATCTAACTGATTCTTCCTTTGTATGTGCAGGAACGTCGCAACAGGCCATACAATTTGTGGTATATGGATAGTGGTTGTTTCAGGCACATGACTGGCAACATGTATCCGTGGCATGATGTGAAAATGACATCGTATGGTGGTCCAGTTGCATTTGGAGGAGATAAGTTTGATGGTACAATAATTGGAAACGGTCATCTCCCTAATGGCGAAGTTACATTTGAGAAGGTCAACCTGGTGTCAAATTTGAAATTTAATCTTCTCAGTGTGTCGCAAATATGTGACAACAAGATTTTGATGTTCTTCGATAACAAAGAGTGCCTGATTCTGAAGCCTGCATTCAATATTTCCCAAAGATCAAATTCTGTTCAGATCTAATCGAAGGGGGAATATGTATGCATTGGACATGGACGTTGTAAAGCCGACAAGTTCAATTGCATGCTTTTTGGCTAATCTTCAGAAGAGGATTCTACATTGTCGCATAGGCGAATAGTTCATGTAAATTTTCGCAACAGGAATCGCTTAGTCAGAGGTAAACACGTGTTTGTTCTTCCAGACAAGGAGTTTGTCCAACAAGACCACTACGTGGCATGTTCAAAGGGAAAATAGCATAAGACTGTTAGAAAAAATATCTATGTGACTGACGCCATCAAATTTGTTTACCGAAGCATAGGACTAAAGAGTCCATCGTGAAATGATTCAGAGACACGGGTTATGATGATCGAGGCTTGCATTTCTGGACCGAAGACGTTTTCTGGAAAAGTTAACCATTCGGGTTAACGGTCAACGTAAAAGTGAATGGAAGATCGGGTCGAGCGAGTCTAGCTTCAGATTAATTAAATGAACTTTGATTTAATTAATATTTATGTTATTTTGTTTATTTGTATTTAGCTCATTTGTATTTGTGTTTGCTAGTTAGTGGGCTAGTGAGCACATGGGCCCCCTATATATAGGGGTGATGTGCTCCATTAGAAGGATGATTCATTAGAAATATGATTCATTAGATGGAGGATGATCTTTTGAGTGTGTGAGCTACACTTCTAGAATGAGAGAGTCTCATCTTGGGTTTAAGCTCAACCCAAGATGACCATGGAAGATTCATGAGGGTTATAATGTATTGTTGTGATTTCTTGATTGTAATCATTCAGTTATATGAAATCATTCGACTAGTGATCATCATTTTTCATTTTTCATCCTAGATTCTCATCATCCCGTCTCCGCGTCTGATTTTCGTTCTTGCTCAACATCGAGATTCTTGATGTGAATATCGGTCCTGACATATGGTATCAGAGCGAGGTAACCGATCAGATTTCTTCTCACGATGAATCTGATCACTCAAATCTTGATTTTGAGCTTGAATGAAGTAAAGATTTGAAAACCCACTTAGGAGACTTTTTCTACTTTTTCTTCATTTTGGAAGGATTCTGGACAGATCTGATGTTGTTTGATGTTAGATTCGTGTTCATTGAGTTCATTTGATGTTATTTTTATGTTCTACTTTTTCAAATCTGTGAGAAAAATGGAGATCAGGAGTTGTTTTTCGTAACTTTGGAGTTTTTCCCATTTTTGGAGTTTTTGAAGATTTTGGAGCTTTGATTCTCAGTTTTCGGTGTTTTAATGGTCGGATTTGGATGAAACGAAGCACTAATCTTGATGGAAACGCATTCCAGATCCATTGTAAGAAGTGCTTTCATCTAATTCGCTTCAGATTTGATGATTCTGGAGCTTGACTCGCTCGAACCGATCTTTCATTGACTTTTACGTTGATCGTTGACCCGAACGGTTGACCTTTCCAGAAAACGGTCTTTGGTCCAAACTCGCAAGCCTCGATCATTACAACCCATGTCTCTGAATCAATTCATGATGGATTCTTCAGTCGAATGCTTCGGTAAATAGATTTGATGGCGTCAGTCAAATAGAATTTTGTTCCAACAAAGACCTCTCCTAAACCAAAGCTACCGGGTAGAACTACAACAATTCTTCAACAACTCCACTTGGACTTGTTCGGACTCGTGAAATCAATAGTTTAGGGGAAAAATCCTTCTGCTTAGTCATCACCGATGACTTATCCCGATACTCGTGGGTGTTCCTTCTGAAGGAGAAGTCTGAGACTTCTGAAATATTGAAGAATTTTATGACTCGAATTGAGAATATCAGCAGAGAACGGGTTAGGATTATCAGATCTGATAATGGGACTTGATGTGCTCGGAACAACACTAAAATTACTAATAAAATAAACCTAAGACCTAGACCTAAAACACACCTAATTTTACCAAAATAACCTAAACCGAACCGGACCCTAAGGCAGTGAACCTGTCAGACCGCAGTAAAGCTAAGGTAAGACCGGGAATATCGAACCCAGGACACTATTCTAGACAAGACTTAACCTAGACCTAAGAATTGGAAATTTGAGATTTGAATTGGGTTTTTGATTTAGGGATTAATTTAACTAATTAAAGCAACTAACAAACGGACAGCAGGAAACTCAGGAATCAATCAAATAGGAGAAAGACACCACCTAGACCTAGAATCCCAACCAATACCTACAACTTAATCTGTCTAAGACAACTCTGATGGAAGCTAATTCACCTTTTAAGTTCTTCTTAGCAAATATTCCTAACGTTCGGACAGGAGTTCACCTTATGGGTACATCCAACCTCAACTAGACCTAACCACCCTCGAAACAATCTAAGGCACCTTAAGCTAGCAGGAATTACCACTAATCAACATAACTGACACGGGATAACAAGCTAACTAATTCCTAGGGCATCCCTCTCCTGATGGCGATGTGATCCTATTCCACTAATCAACCCGTCTACCCGACCTAGCTATCATCTCCCGGCTTGTCTAACTAGGGCAGCACACAAGATTCAGAGAATTCACTAAAATACTAAACTATGATAATCAAGACAGGTAATCAAATCAATCACAAACACACAGTCATGCAACCGATTACCCAACCCAAATCGAAAGACATTCGCAGGTTAAGCAGTTTAGTAAGTTAATTCAAACCCTAACTCTAGTGGTCATACGCAAACAATCATGTCAACAATGGAATTGAATAAGAACATAACATCAATCAAGTTGTCAAAAGCCAAACAAAATCATAGTACTAGTTGTTCATCCAAACGGTCTAGGTGGTGAAAACGACTAGCCTACAATCATGTTCAATGCAGAAAACACAATAAAAATCATATCTTGAACAAAAATCATAACTGAGTCTAGAGTTAACACAAGAATCAAGAAGAACCAGATGAATTGGTGATGCTTTGATGATTGAGTCTTGATCGTCTGATAATTCTCCTTGTTCCCAGCTCTCTCTTGTCTCTAAAAATCGCCTGGAATCGCCCCTCTGCCGTCTGGAAGTCAATATCTCTCGAATGAAACCCTTAAAGTCGAATTTATATCTAACCGGCTAAGTTTGCGGATTCTTGGGCAGCAAGCGTATCGCTTGCTGACTGTTTCTCCCCAGGCGATACGCCTGGAACCTGCTACACGACAAATTAGTCGGGTTTGACTTTTCAAACCGCCATTGACCTTCCAAAAGCGCGTGTATCGCTTACAACCTTCAAGGGACTAGGCGATACGCCTAGTCCTACCTTTTCAACATTTTTACTTTATTTCCTTGTTAAATCTTGTCTGCTCCTCATAAACTCTCTTGTGGCCTCGGGAGCTCACCAAACTCCTGCAAAACTTACAAGAACATAGACAAAAGACTCAAGGACACAACTTAACTAAAAACAAACTAAACTAAAGGAATACCGACTCAAATTAACTCAAATAGACACGTAAAAGACCTCGGAAATGGGATGTGTTTGCAACACATCAGGACTCAATTCAAAAATCAAACATTTGATGCACTTTGCAATGAGAAAGGCATAACTCGTTAGTTTAGTTCACCGTACACACCTGTCAGTCCTCACTGATCTTTATCAGTGCAAATAATGATGTTTTTGAGAAGAAAACCAAATAAACAACAAGATATGTGATTTCCAATGACTAAAATGGTTTTCTAGCCATGAACAATCTCAATATGAACCAAAGGATGGATAAGGAATGATAAACAAGCTACAATATACTGAAATAAGCTCCTAGCCGTCACCAAAACTCACCAAAAGAAGATTTCTTGTATTAGGGTTCACAATGATTGAGAAGGTTACAAATGGCTGCACAAGGCTGCGCATATATACTGTCCAGTGAACAGTTTCGCTGGCAGTTTCGCTGGCCAAGCGAAACTGTCACTGAGCCAGTCTAAACTAGGTACCGAGCGAAACTACAGTTTCGCTCGGTAGTTTCGCTAGCCTACCAAAACATAACAATTACAAGAAACTAAACTATTACAATCAAACTAAACAAAATAATGAATTCCTCCCTACATTGATCTTCAATATTCCCCCTAGGGAGGGATTCAGCCACTGGATCTTCACTTGTCAGCATCGGCTTCATTCTGGTTCGGCTCCTTATTCAGATCAGGAGTCCCTGATTCCCCCAAAGTAATTGACGTATCAGCAACGGGGACATTAACATCAGATTCCCCCACAATAGTTGTTTCATCAGCATCTGGGGTTTCTGACTCTGGTTCCCCCAGGTTAATTGTCTCTTCAGCAACGGGGTTGTCGGTCTCTGGTTCTGTGATTTTAGTAGAAGATTCTCCAAGCCCGCTCAATGATTTGTTCATTTGATTCGCCAGATCCCGATCTTCTTCCATTTTATCTTCAGTAGCCCTAACTTTCACGGCTAAATCTTTGATTTCCTTGACGATGCCCCGGGCTTTGTTGGCTACTCGCATAAACAAGCCAGCCTCTTCTGCAGTGTCTTCTCCAGCCCCGAATCGGATATGATTTTCGCACAGAATTTTTAAATCATCATTGCTGAAGGAAAATACTTCCATGGGATCAAATAATCTTATTTCAGCATCATTTCCAATTCGTATAACGGCTTCGCCAGTCAGATTGTCATAGAACCACTTCTGGAAGTTTTGCAGCCTTGACAGTTGCTGATCAGGAATTCGGATTCTGGTCATAGTCTTGGCTGCTTTGAACTTTAGGGTGACCTTCGGTTTCCCGGTAGCTTCATCAATTTCTGTTGTGGACTTTACCCTTTTACCCTTCATGAAACCAAACGACGCAAAGTCGTCCTTCGCCGCCTGCTGAATCATTAATTTCAGGTTTGAAGCTCTGACACTTTTGTCTTCGTCTAGGAGGGGGAGCTCTGCCAGTCTTCTTAGATCCCATCTTGGCAAGGTATTGAAATTTTCTCGTTTACGGATATAGGTAATACTCCCCCCTCTTCGCTTGATCATGAAGCCATGAACCGCTTCACTGTATTTCCAGCTGATAATGTGCCTATCAGACTCCTTTCTTTTGGGTTGGGTCATGTTTTGAAACAAAGGCGTCTGATCTGCGAGCTCTGGTTTCTTAAACCATTCTTCTCTCTTGAACTCGAGAACCTCTTCACTAACAGAGCTTATCTTTGCTAGATACGTAAGACCATGCTCTTTCCAATCATAGCTTTCTGGTTCAGAGTGATCATCAATTTCAGCTTCTTCCTCATCTTCATCGATTAAATGAAATTTTGCTTGAACGATCTCAGGCTGTTTATCAGATTCAAAGCTGAAGAGATTCGCGTCGCTCACATCAATGTGGTCAAGATCTTCAATGTTCACTGTACCACTACCACCAGCCTCATTTGCACCCGAACCACCAGCATCCATTCCCCCAGTTCCACTGCCACCGGCTGCCTCAGTTGTGACCTTTGAAAAATCAGTCATAGAATCAATTTCAGCCTCACTCATTATGTTTGGCAGATTTAAGTGCTTCTTGATCCCGTTCAATTCAACCAGCAAAGTCTTGATCAGAGACGATTGTTTTGAAATGATCTCGTTCATATTCTTGATCTGTGCATCTTTATCCTTCTCTCTAATTTCAGAATTGACCAGCTTGGTTTTGATCATTCCCAATTCATTAGACAAAGAGGTATTTACACCTCTGATAATGTCTTCGTCCAATTCAGCTCTGGGATCTATTCTTCTTTTCTTTGAAGCTCTCAGCTCATCTTCAGTCGGAACACTTTGTTTTTGTGTGGACTTCTTTCCTTGTCGAGATAGACTTTCAAGCTCGTCCTCAATTTCATCTTCAGCTTCTTTCCCCGAACCCCTCACATATTGTTTCCGTTTCCCCTTTACACTCTCACTTACCTTTCCTTGAGTTTTTCTTTTGTTTTCGTCTTCGATCAACTTCTTGATGTACTCATATCTTTCTTCAGAATACATATGTTTCATTAGATAGGTGGTATGCCCAGAAAAATCCTCTCTTACGGCACAACAATCTGATAGAATCCTTGAGTGCATTGGATTTATAACAAGAGCTGTACTTTGCTTCGGCAACTCAGGTTCTAGATGTTCTATAATCATCTCCAGGAATCTTGGATACAGAAGCCATCTGGATTTCTTCAAAGCTTGAATATTCGCAACCATAGCTTCAAATATTCTCTGAGGAATGTTAGCTTTCTTTCCTTTACACAACAGCAACATTGCCTCTGCCCAGTTCAAGTTCAAGCCATCTGAGCCACCTTTTCTGTCATCAATGCAGGAAATGATGACGTGAGCGATGAATCTCCATTCTTTAGACATGTACGACTTCTTAATCTCTTTCTTATTCTTCCACAAATGGCCTCCTTCATAACCCATATGCCTTTCAAAACCCTTCAATACATCCATGTCATTCAACTTGGGTGCATCACCAACATCCTCTTCCAGTTTAAGTGCTTCAGCGATGGTTTTCATTGTAATGACAATATCTTTCTGCATGACCCTAGCACGAATGCATTCAGGAGTAGCTTTAATGTCATATTCTGCAGACAGCCAGAAGTCTTTGATGTGCCTTTCATCAATAATCGTTGAATGTGAGATGGCGTAATGGATGCAGGATTGTTTGAGCCACTTTATGCAGTCTCGGAATCCGGTAGACTTGTCGAGGTTATCATTCAGCCAGGCAGTGACATTGCTTCGAGGATCGTGTTTAAGATTAGACATTGTCTGCACACGAAACGGAGATTTTGTGAGTTGAAAAGAATTTAAAATGAATTAAATTGAATTTTTGAAAAATTTGTTAGTTTCGCTGCGAAATTGTACTTTCGCTAAAAAGACCACAGTGTCGCACACGGCGAAACAGTTAGATTCGCGACATTGGTCTCGGCGACACTGACTAGGTCAGTTTCGCCGAGAAACTGTAGTTTCGCTGCGAAATTGAAAATTCGCCGAGAGCGAAACAACAGTTTCGCTGCGTATCACGGCGAAACTGTCAGCGAAGTTTGGGCATGACCGCTAGACAGTTTCGCTCGAGACTGTGAACTTTCGTTCAGTTTCGCTGGACGAACCAGCAGTTTCGCTGGTCGCGACTTTTCAAATTCAAACTTCCGAAAATCGATTTTAAGTCCAGTTTTTTGCAATCCAAACCCACAGAAAGCAGAAATACATCAAAACGAGTACATTGTGGGTTCAAAAACAGTTTAAACATCAGATTTGAGAGCAGAGAAAATCATTTTTCTCGCCGATTGAACTTAAGCCCTAAAAATTTGTTTTCGGATGCAGTTTTTGGATGCGATTGACACGAGAGAAACGCTTGTAGAATACCTTAAAACTGGTAATCGCAAAATGGTTATGAAAAGAGATAAAACAGTGGGAGCGAAAAAGAGTTTCGCGAGGAGATTTTGCAGGTTTGTCTCGGAGACGGCGGTTAGGGTTTCGGTGAAAATGACCGGAAATCTCGATCAACGGAATATATACGAGGGCAGTTTCGCTGGTAATTTCGCTCGGCGAAACAATAGTTTCGCCAGAGCGAAAGAGCAGATTCGCTCGACCCAGGGATCAAACAGATCAATTTCGCCGATGACGAAAGTATAAGTTCGCTGAGAGCGCATGCGGCGAAACTGAGCGGGCGAAACATAGTTTCGCTGGAAACCCTAAAAATCCAATTTTGACCAAATTTTGATTTTGACTTTTGGAAAACCGACAAACACACACAAAACGACAAATTATTTACAAAGTATCGATCTTATCAAAAATAACGCAGATAGAAAATCTTTTTGAGCTTTTTCAAATGTAAATTAAAACAACTATACAAGCAGATACTAATTTAATTTGTGAGAAAGATCCAGACGTGAGATCACATCAACCGATACGCATCATACACATTTCAATTTCAATTTTAATCAGCATGCACGTCAAGCAGATCCCGAATGCATCACATTGATATTAAGCATGCACTAATAGTATTTAACATTTTTGGATATGCTTAAGGTATATTAATCAAGCACTGATTACCCAGCCTCACTCTATCAAAGATGTTAACAAGTCATCATATTTATCATTATTTTTCTTTTAATTCTTTTTCAAATGAGATATACGTTCATGATGTTTCATGCAAAAATAAAGCAGAACCCTAAGTGAACAGCAATCAGGTCGGCCGCTAAGCACGCAGAGAAAGCCCGATACACTTAGGAAAATAAAAAAGAAAAATAAAGCAGAAATCGTGTATATCAACAACAATCAGGTCGGCTTGTGGGCACGCAGAGAAAGTCCGATGATATACACTAAACACCAAGAAAATAAAGCAGAAAACTCAATCAGCAGGTGATCAGGTCGGCCGCCTAGGCACGCAGAGAAGACCCACTGAGTCGAGTGTAAAAATGGCATAAAGCCTTATTTGCAAAGCATGCGTACATCAGAACATCTCTTAATATTAGAATCATTGCAACACTTATCCAGAAATGAAAACTAGAGCAAAATCAGGCAAGCGTTATGTTTATATCCTACTCATAGATATCATATTAGGCATACACACTCAAAGATCATACAAGCACAATGCAGCCTTTATTTTTACTCTATCCATGGCAGATAACGCAGGTTGATAAACAATCATTTCTCACAAGGTCGGATCAATTTCTCATTTTCATTTTTGAAATTTTATTTATGTACCAAATTTTCTGAGGACTCCAATTTTCCCCCAAAATCCACAAATACTCTATTTTTGGATTTTCGATAAAGAAATTAAAAACAAAATAAAATGATTCGATCGATACTTGACACAAAAAGGAAAGACAGACACTGGAAAGGAGGCACACAATCGAAGAAAAGTTTGACAGGAAATCCGCTTCGAATTCATGAAATTTAGGTATTTTAGTGTGATTTACCCCCAATTCCCCCACAAAATAACGGTGAAAACATCAAAAGCAGTTAATAGAGAATTGCAAGGTAAATGAAACTAAAATACTCCCCTGATCATGTTCAGATGACGAATGGCCAGAAATCATTTGTGGAGAACTGCATGATCTTGATTTCTTGATGTCCAGATTCAGTTCCGACCGTCACCTGATTCATGACAAATTGAAATTGGCATTTAGATTTAGACAAAAACAAACAGGATGAAGTAAAATTTAAAGGTATATTTACAATATTTACAAAAAGGTTTAAGTTATCCCCCTTTTTTTTTTTTTTTTTTTATTTACCAAAAATTTAAAATGTTATCATGCCCAGCATTTTAATAAGCTCATAAAAGCGGGGTTTATCAAAAGTTTTAGTAAAAATATCCGCTTTTTGAGCTTTGGTTTCGATGGGGACAACATCAATAAACCCTTTTTCCTGAGCATCACGGATTGCATGAATCCGTGTTTCAATATGTTTTGTTCGGGAATGATGAATTGGATTCTTGGAAATTCCGACGGCAGCTTCGTTGTCGCAGAACAACGGTGTATGAAGAAAATTAATCCCATAATCCATCATCTGATGTTGAATCCACAGCACTTGGCAGCAGCAACTAGAGGCAGCAATGTATTCGGCTTCGCCTGTAGATAAGGAGACTGTTGTTTGCTTCTTGCTTTGCCACGAAACCAAGCATTCCCCCAAAAACTGGCATCCCCCAGAAACAGACTTTCTATCAAGTTTGCATCCTCCGTGATCACTGTCTGAATAAGAATTAAGCTCAAAACTTCCACCCTTAGGATACCATAAGCCCAATCTTGATGATCCTTTCAAATAACGGAAGATACGCTTGACTGCTTTTTCATGAGATTCCCTTGGATCAGCTTGATAACGAGCACAGTAACACACAGCAAAGGTAATATCCGGACGACTGGCTGTGAGATACATGAGAGACCCAATCATAGATCGATAAAGTTTCTGGTCAACCCGCTTTCCTTCATTGTCGGGAGTCAAACACGTCTGAGATGTGAAGGGAGTAAGTTCAGCTGAGGCGTCATTCATCTTAAACTTCTTCAGAATCTCCAGAATGTACTTTTCTTGATGAATAAGAATCCCATCAGGTTTTTGTTCCACCTGCAGCCCAAGGAAGAAACACATCTCCCCCATCATACTCATTTCGAACTTTTCTTTCATCAGTTCCTCAAACTCGCGACACAACTTCTCATTGGTTGACCCAAAAATGATGTCATCGACATATACTTGAACGATCTAGCATTTCACCATTGACCTCTTTCTTGAACAAGGTCATGTCGATGGATCCTCGAGTGAAACCTTTTCCCAATAGATACTGAGTCAAAGTTTCATACCAAATTCTGGGTGCCTGATGAAGACCGTACAGAGATTTATCCAGCTTGTAGACTTTGTCAGGAAATTCATGATCTTCGAAGCCAGGAGGTTGATTCACATAAATTTCTTCATCAATATCTCCATATAAGAAGGCGCACTTGACATCCATTTGATACACCTTGAAATTTTTGTGCGCAGCATGAGCCAGGAAGATTCGAATGGCCTCGATTCGTGCAACGGGTGCAAAAACTTCAGTATAGTCAATGCCTTCTTCTTGATAAAAACCTTGAACCACAAGTCTTGACTTGTTTCTGATCACCACACCTCTATCATCAGGTTTGTTTCTGAAAACCCACTTTGTGCCAATTGGAACCTTGTTTTCTGGAAGGTCCACAAGTTGCCAGACCTTCAGCTTTCTGAATTGTTGCAGCTCAGCCTGCATGGAGTCCACCCAACTTGGATCTGCAAGAGCTTCATCAATATTTTTAGGAACAATCTGAGACAGAAAACACGCAAACAAACATTCATTAATCAATCCTGACTGATGACGAGTCCTCACTCCATCCGTAATTGAGCCAATGACGAGGTCATGTGGATGATCCTTTAAGGTTTTGAGATTTAAGTCAAGGTGAGCGGGAGCGGGTTCGGTGGTTTGAGGTAGTTCATGAGATGAAGATGGAGGATCGGGTTGATGTGGGGTTTCTGAGGATGAGGATGGGTTTTGTTGTGGAATTTCAGGTTGAGGGGTGATAATCACGAGAGGAGGATTGTCATTTGCTTCAGCTAGGATAGGAAGATTGAAAGACTTGAACAGTGTGTCTGAATCATAAAACCATTCGGGTCCAGTTCCGGTGTTGGGAGAGTTAGATTCTTGCCAGTCCACGTAGTAGGATTCCTGCACAATACGAGTACGTTTGTTATAAACACGATAAGCTTTTTGTGATGAAGAATACCCCATGAAGAAACACTCATCGGAGACAGCTCCAAATTTTGTGATTTGAGCTTCGGTATTCAGCAATGTGCACGAGCATCCAAACGGCCTGAAGAAGTCAATCAGTGGCTTCCTTCCATGATACAGCTCGTATGACGTCTTCATTTTATCTTTTACGATCAGGACACGATTCAGCACGTACGACGCACAATTCACAGCTTCAGCCCAGAAAATGATTGGTAACTTTGATTCAATCAGCATTGTGCGAGCAGCTTCAACCAGAGTGCGATTCTTCCTTTCGGCAACTCCATTCTGTTGTGGAGTTCTTGCTGCGCTGTATTGCCGAAGAATACCTTTGTTTGCACAGAATGAGTCAAAGATCTGATTTCGAAATTCAGTTCCGTTATCACTTCTGATTGCCTTGACTTTCTTGCTTCTTGAGCTTTCCACTGACAGAATGATATTTTGTAGAGCTTCAGATGTTTCGCTCTTGTGCTTCAAGAATCTGACCCAAGAGTACCTGGAATAATCATCAGTCACAACAAGACAGTAAGTTCTCTTTCCCAAACTTGGTACACTAATAGGTCCAAATAAATCAGTGTGGAGCAATTCTAAGGGACTTGAAATAGAATTCTCCAATTTGGGCTTATGTGGCTTCTTGTGTTGTTTTCCTTTAGCACATGAAAGACATTTTTCAACAACAGAAAAATCTTTGTATGGAAGACCTCGGACCAAATTGTTTTTAACAAGGTTGTTTAGAATTTTGAAGTTTATGTGTCCTAGACGTCTATGCCACAAGAAGCACTCAGAAACAGATGCCTTTGAAAGTAAACAAGTCATGGAGGAATTGAGAGATGCAGTTGAGGTCAAATTCAGCAAGTATGTGTCATTGATGCGAGGCGCACGCATCGCCACCATCTCTTCGGGCACAGAAAATTCAGGCTTGAGGAACAGGCATTCATTTGCTTTGAACAATACTGGAATATTCTTGTCGCAGATTTGTGATACGCTCAGAAGATTAAACTTTAATTCGGGTACATGATTGACGTGTTCCAGAGTAAGAGACCCAGTTGACACGTCTCCTTGTCCAACCATCTTACCACCCTTTTTATTTCCTGCAAAAGACACGAATCCACCATCCAAGATTCTATAATTTGTGAGCAGGTCTTTCATCCCTGTCATATGCCGAGAGCATCCCGAATCAATATGCCAGTAACTGTTCTTCGGGAGTGCCTGGCAATACAAAACGAGAAATTACTTAATAACTGGTACCCAGACTTTTGCATTACCGGGATTTGTGACTTTCTGTTTTCCCCCAAAGAATTGTTTTACAAAGCTGGTTACCTTGTGTCCAAAGGATCTATCATGGTTTGTTCGATTTAATTTTTCTTTACAATTTTTAACAACATGATCATCCTTACCACATCTGAAACAGTGAGACCTGTGACTTGTGCAAGAGGAGGTTTCTGAAGTACTTTCCTCCTCAGAATCTGATGTTCTATAATCAGAGTCACTGTTGGTTTCAAAATCCACTTTTGTTTTATCTTTTGAAATCCTTGGATTATTGTTTTTCAAAAATGATTCCTTCTTTCGAGAAATATGTTTTTCTGTAGGTTCTGAAATTCGTATTGGTGTAAAAGAAGGAATTGGATTAGAAAGAAATTTGTTGAATCGATTTTGAGATGTACTAGCATGACAAGGAACATTTTCATTTGAAACAAATCTTTCTTGACTAACAGACACGGACTCTTCACTACTGCTATCTAAATTAGAACTACTGCTAGCTACGCTACTGTCTGAACTAGACTTCTTGGAATTCGAACCACTACTTGAAACAGACTCCTTAGAATTTAGACTACCGCATCCAAGCCCACTTGTGTTACCGTATCCATTATCATAATCCTCCCTGATCTCCTTATGGTTCACTCCTTCTAGACCTGCATGCAGACTGTTAGCATCACTAGGAATTAAATCATTTAAGGGATGAGGTTTCGGAGTAGGTGAATAACAATGCGTGCTAGGAGGAGGATAAACCTTAGGAAACACATTCCCATTGTTCTCCATGCCTATTCCGGTTTTTATTTTAGCTCCTCGTTGTTTAACGAGCATCTCTTCAACTTTCATTTGTGAAACGGTCCATCTATCTAACTTGGTCTGAAGTTGAGAGGTTTCAAATTGGGCTAATGTGACTCTTTCAGAAAGCATGTTTATTTCAACATTTTTTGCAAGAAGAGTTTGTTTTAAATGTTCATTTTCATGCATTGCCTCATTTAATTTCACAAAATATTTTGCTTCATTTTCTTTTAATTGGGTGTTCATGGTTTTTAATTCGTTGTTGGTATCAATCAACAATCGATTGGCCTTGTAGATGCCGAATAAACGAATTCTACAAGGATGAGAGCACATATCTTGAACAGATTCATATGAGAGATCCATTATAACCTTTTCTGCAGCCAGGGCTTTTTCACATGTGCATGCTGGTGTGCTTGCAGTTTTCTCATTCACCTTCTTCTCAGCTTCTTCCTTCTGACAACTGTTAACTGTGTGCTCATTGCTTTGTTCCTGAATTTGAGCTGCAAGAGCTTGATTGATGGCTTCCTCGGTTTCAGAGACCTCCGAACTCCAGTCGAAGTTAGTCAGAAGAGCCACTTCTTTGGTTGGCTTGGCTTCTGCTTTGTCAGTGATAGGAATGGCACGAGTTGCTGGCTCAGAGGTCGGTTCAGTGACAATTGGACTTGGGCATTCCCTTTTGAAATGGCCGAGTTGCTTACAGTTGTAGCATCTGAGCTTAGCCTTGTCGAAGCCGACTCTTCCATTTTGATTCTTGAAGGTGTTTCTCCCAGTGCGTTCGAAGAATTTTCTAGCTCGAACAGTTAACATGGCCATTTGCCATTTCAGGTCAGTTTCTTCTAAATCATCTGGATCAACTTGGTACATGTCCTCAGCAGTCAGAGTTGAACCTTGAAGTTCTCCAGCAGCGAAAGCTTGATAGCTGTTAGTAAACAATGAGAACAATCCCATGTATTCAGGTGAAATCTGGGATGTTTGCTGATTAGTGGCGGAAGCAGATGCAGTTGAGGATGACCCAGATCCAAGATGTGACGATTGAAGTTGAGAGAAAGCTCCTTTGGGTGTGACGGTTGAGATGAAAGCAGAATTTGGAGAGTAAACTTTAGTTGGACCCATGGTTTGATTGTATTCTCTCCTTTGCACATCCAACTCAAAGGATTTAAGCTTGTTAATAACATCCATGAGCTTGTAGTCGGGAAAACTTCTTTCTTGTTTTAGCATGCGAACCTGAATGCTCCACTCGGGAGGAAGAGCATCCAGCAGCTTCTTGATTTGTTCTGAGTTTGTGAGTTTCGCATCATATTTCTTCAGATTGCTTGATACAGTTAGGAAGCGATTGGTCAAATCCACTAGCTTTTCGTTCTTCATGCTTGTGAATGAATTGAATTCTTTGGTGGCTTGGGCTTCCTTGTCCTTCACCAGGTCTTCATTGCCATCATAGAACTCACAGAGAGCGTCAAACAAACTTTTTGCGTCAGTGTGCTCAGCAAAACGGTTGTAGATTTCTTGTGACAGGCATAGAGAAAGGGCACCGAGAGCCTTTTGATCACGATCAATGAGTTTCAAGTCCTTCTCAGAGAATGAAGACGGAGTATTGTTGATCTGTGTTACTTCACCAGTAGTAGTTGTAGGAACGTGAGGTCCGTTGACAATTGACAACCATTGATTATAGTCGGTGTACAAGAAGAACGATTTGAGACATCGTTTCCAATCCTCAAAATTGTCGCCATTGATCAGCCTTGGAGGTCGGTTTGGAGCAATACTCTCAGTGTCACCAGCATTTGTACCTGACGCCATCTTAAATCAGCCTGAAATAAGAAAGACAAAGAACAAACCAAGAACAAGACAAATTGATTAGTTTCGCTGGGAGATATAGTTTCGCCAGCAATTTCGCTCGGAAATCCTGAACAGGTGAACAATTTCGCTGGATTTTATAATTTCGCCAGCAATTTCGCTTGACAATACTGAAACAGTTCAGCAATTTCGCCAACTAGTTTCGCTGTATGCACGGGCAGTACTTTCGCTCGGAAATACCCGATGACACACAGTTTCGCTAGCTAGTTTCGCTGGAAACTGGTTTGAACTTTCGTTCAAGAAAAATGACAATAGTTTCGCTTCTCGATGTTCGGCGAAAGAATAGTTTCGCTCGGTGATGACAGTTTCGCTCGGTTATAATTCGGCGAAACTGCCAAATGACTTGATAGTTTCGCTGTTTGAAGGCACAGTTTCGCTGAATAAACAACAGTTTCGCCCAGAACAGAAAACCCTCTTTTTGAAAAATAAATGATCAGAAATCAACCCAAATCACTATGGATTAATGATCGGTTGATTGCCTAGTGTTTAAGACATCAAAACACACAATATTCAATCAATTTCCAGTCCAAAACAAGCAGATTTCAGAATCAAATAGACTTTTCAAAATTTTACCCAAAAACACTCAAAAACACCAAAATCAAGAGCACAAAGGCTCTGATACCATATTGTTGGTCCTCACTGATCTTTATCAGTGCAAATAATGATGTTTTTGAGAAGAAAACCAAATAAACAACAAGATATGTGATTTCCAATGACTAAAATGGTTTTCTAGCCATGAACAATCTCAATATGAACCAAAGGATGGATAAGGAATGATAAACAAGCTACAATATACTGAAATAAGCTCCTAGCCGTCACCAAAACTCACCAAAAGAAGATTTCTTGTATTAGGGTTCACAATGATTGAGAAGGTTACAAATGGCTGCACAAGGCTGCGCATATATACTGTCCAGTGAACAGTTTCGCTGGCAGTTTCGCTGGCCAAGCGAAACTGTCACTGAGCCAGTCTAAACTAGGTACCGAGCGAAACTACAGTTTCGCTCGGTAGTTTCGCTAGCCTACCAAAACATAACAATTACAAGAAACTAAACTATTACAATCAAACTAAACAAAATAATGAATTCCTCCCTACATTGATCTTCAACACCGCAGTAAAATGGCATGGCTGAACGGAAGAACATAACAATTATCGAGTGTGCCAGGACCATGCTTGCTGAATCCAATTTAAAACTTTTTGTCTAGGTTGAAGAACTGAACACTACATCTTACGTTCTAAATAGAACGCTCATGGTCAAACATGCCAACAAGACGTCATTCGAGTTGATTTCTAAACAAAAAACGGTTTTTAAAGGCTAAAACCGTTCGGATGCCCTTGTACTGTATTGATACAATCTGAGCAGTTAGCCAAATTTTTCCCTAGGGCAGATGAAGGCTATTTTGTTATATATTCAGTGATCTCTGCTGCTTATCGAGTATACAACAAAAGAACTGAAGTTGTTCTTGAGTCGTGCAACGTTACATTTAACGAGCACACTCAGAACAGCCGAGATCCAAACTCAGAAGGCATGTATGACCTTGAGACTCTATCATCTTCTTTTAAACTGATTGATTCTAATGTTGTAGGTTCTTCTGGTACTGTTCACACAACAAAAGTGAATGAAGCTGATAATGGTGCTATTGAAGATTTCTTCCCAATTACATCTTCTATTCTGGAATCAATCTACTCAGTTGACCCTCCAAATTTAGTGACTGGAACATCTTCAACTCAACCTACTTCATACACTGCACCAGCTCCATCTACTCTTCAGATTCAAGACCCGGTTATTCAAGAAGTAGAACCAGCACTGGCAACTATTCAAGACAATATTGTAGATAATGCACATGAGACAAATGAACCTGACTCATAAGACATCTCGGACATTGACACTCGTGAATCTCCTGGCGATGAGATGCAACTTGGGAATCTGGACACAAATATTCTAGTTCATGCTGTTGAAGAATCCAGAATTCACAAGAAGCACCTAATCTCTATTATCATCGATCCAGTTGACAAATGTGTAACCAAAAGTCAGCCAGGCACTATAAACACATGTTTGTTTAGCTGTTTCATCTCTCAAGATGAGCCAACTCTTCATATCGGTCACGAATCTGTGATCTACACTCGTTTAGGACATTGAATCTGCACCAGATATGTGTTCTTGATTTTTCTGGGTTATCTTTGAAGTCTTGAAAATGTGCTATACGACCAGGTTCATCTTGAAGATGTTCTAAACGATCTGGTTCATCCATAAAGATTGCCTGAACGACTAGCCTCGTTCTAAACGATCAGGTCAGCTAACTTGAACGACCAACTTTCTTCTAAACGATCAGGTTGAACGACCTGACTTGAACAATCTGCTTCTTGTTCTGAACGACCTGGTTTTGCTCTGGATGACCAGCGGTTACACTGAACGACCAACTCTCCTCTTGACGATCCGGTTCGAACGATCAGCTTCTGGGTTTTCATTCAAGTTCATTTCGGTGGATTGTGTTCGTATAGAATTGTAGATGGCGACACTACGAGTTCAACCATATAAAATTCGTGATTTTTCGTCAAGTATTGACCGAGATATGCGAATAATACATTTTTTCGGCGGGTGGTTCATTATTCTGATGAAGCTTTTAGGGTTTCGGTTGATGGGGGTGATGATGACAGACTTGGATGACATGGAAAATGATTACTGTTAAGAAGAGAATTCTTTTCTTTCTTTAGTCAGTCAACGCCCGACATTCTCTTGATGTTGTCGAAAGCCTATTGGCTGGAGGAAGTGGTGTGTGGGTCCTGCCAGCTCAAGAAAACCGAGGTTGACTACTTGCTGTTGCCACCTGATTGGTGGATTTCTACTCGTGGTCCCACCTGCTGAGAAAGAGCCGTTGGACAGCTTGTTGTTGTCGCCTCCTCATTGGGCCAGCCTATTTTCACGTGGATGGAGCCTTTTGGTCGTCAGATATCTTCTCATTTGAACCGTTGGATCCACAAGTGTGCTTCTTCTACCAAATTGTGATTAGCTAGCCGCCAACTCACTCGGATCCATTATCCAAACCGTTGGATCTCACTAGTTTCCACTGTTGGATCATCAGGAATCTCAAAATCTGATTGGGTGATTTTTAATCACATGGATTATGGTATTTCTACAGGGATTTTTACCATTAATTATTGTTAGCATTTTCGTTAAACGCAGGCTTTTTCTTATCAGTTTTTCAACGGATCTGTGAAATTTTTTATTGGTCAAGGATTTATTTAGATTATTTTTATTGAGGTTCTCGTTTATTGGCGTCACGCGCACGTTGGCTATCGACCACTGACAGGTTAGCTTTATTATCCGGTTAATTTTGCAGTTTTTCCGTTACGTCTCACGGTTTATTTTTACCTAATGCAGTGCGGATGTCATTTCACCTGATTGACTGGAATCTTAGTTAAATTTGTAGAATATTCTAATTAAATCTCTCGAGAAGCTGTTACTTGATGAAAATTGATGGATATATTCCCGATTGCACCGGTTAACTCAAAAATCTTCACGGAATATTTTTCCGAGCTCGTTTTACTTCACCTAAAATTACGAAGACTCCGGTTATGATTATTTTACGCTCGGGATCTCAGTTTTTCTCAGATTTGACAGTTTATTTTTGCATCCAACCTAGTCACGCAGAACACAAGATGTATTCATGGATCATTCACAACTGTCAGCATCCGGCTTCCAGTTTTTTCGCAAGATTATACGATTTTAAGATTTTTGCACCGGTTTCTCTAGGAAACCGAGTAGGACGGTTCGACTCTCCGCATCTGACTTTTACGCTTTCGACTGGATGTTTTTGGAGAGATTTAAAGAAATAAAGGGAATTATTATGGAACTGGATTATCGGGTCGATCATCTGAAGTTGGGGCATTTTCAGTGATTGATTGGTTTATCTGATTCGGTTTGTTGCAGTTTGGACTTCGAGTTTAGGCATTTTCTCAGTATTGTACCTGACCATGTGAGCCGAGTGAGGGGCACACTTGGCTCTCAACTAGAGAAACGAGAACAGAAGATGCTTATTCAAAGGGGGAATTTCTACGACAGGAAAGTCTTGAGTTTATCAGCTTCTCATTGAAGATGTACGGCAGAGCGGTTCTTCAGCAGTTGAACAAATTTGAAAGCATCAGTCAAGGGGGAATATGTTGGAACAAAAATCTATGTGACTGATGCCATCAAATCTGTTTACCAAAGCATTCGACTGAAGAGTCCATCGTGAAATGATTCAGATACACGGGTTGTGATGATCGAGGCTTGCATGTTTGGACCGAGGACGTTTTCTGGAAAAGTCAACCCTTCAGGTCAACGCTCAACGTAAAAGTCAACAGAAGATTGGTTCGAGCGAGTCAAGCTTCGGATTAATTAAATCAACTTTGATTTAATTAATATTTATGTTATTTGTTTTATTTGTATTTAGCTCATTTGTATTTGTGTTTGCTAGTTAGTGGGCTAGTGAGCACATGGGCCCCCTATATATAGGGGTGATGTGCTCCATTAGAAGGATGATTCATTAGATGGAGGATGATCTTTTGAGTGTGTGAGCTACACTTCTAGAGTGAGAGAGTCTCATCTTGGGTTTGAGCTCAACCCAAGATGACCATGGAAGATTCATGAGGGTTATGATGTATTGTTGTGATTTCTTGATTGTAATCATTCAGTTATATGAAATCATTCGACTAGTTCATCATGTTTCATTTTTCATTCTTGATTCTCATCATCCCATCTTCGCGTCTGATCTTCGTTCTTGCTCAACATCAAGATTCTTGATGTGAAAATCAGTCCTAACAATTATTCCCCCTTGACTGAAGCTTTCAAATCTGTTCAACTACTGAAGAACCGCTTTGTCATACATCTTCAATGAGACTCTGATAAACCCGAGACAGTATGTCGTAGAAATTCCCTCTCTGAATAAGCTTCTTCTGTTCTCGTTTCTCTAGTTGAGAGCCAAGTGTTCCGCTCACTTGGTTCACACGGTCAGGTACAATACTAAGAAAATGTTGAACATCGGAGTCAAAACCGCAATAAACCGAATCAGATAAACCAATCAATCACTGAAAATGCTCCAACTTCAGATAATCGACCCGATAATCCATTTCCATAATAATTCCTCCTATTTCTCTAAATCTCTCCAAAATCATCCAACGGAAGCGCAAAGACAGATCCGGAGAGTCGAACCGTCACGATCGGTTGCCTAGAGAAACCAGATAAACAATCTTGAAATCAGACAATCTTGCGAAAAACTGGAAGCCGGATGCTGACAGTTGTGAAAGATCTATGAATAAATCTTTTATTCAGCGTGACTGGGTTGGATGCGAAAACAAACTGTTAAATCTGAGAAAAACTGAGATCCCGAGCGTAAAATAATAATAACCGGAGTCTTCGTAATTTTGGTTTCTGAAAAACGAGCTCGGAAATATTCTATGAATAATTATGAGAAAGACGGTGCAATTTGGAAAATTCCATCAATTTTCGTCAAGTAACGGCCTCTCGAGAGATTTAACGGATAATTCCAATAATTTACTGAGATTCCAGTTAATCCGGTTAGCTGACATCAGCGCTGCATCAGGTAAAAATAAATCGTGAGACATAACGGAAAAAGCTGCATAATTAACCGGATAATAAATCTAACCCGTTAGTGTTCGATAGCTAACGTACGCGTGACGCCAATAAATGAGAACCCCAATAAATATTTAGAATAATTCGTTGACCAATAAAAAAAGTTCCTCAATTCCGTTGCGGCGTTATCTTTTAGTCTCGTTAAAAGCCGATAAGAAAACCACCGCAATTAATGAAAAATGCTAGAATATTTGTTAGTGGTAAAATCCCACAAGAAAAACCATAATCCTTGTCAATTGATAACGGCCAATCAGAATTTTCTTGAGAAAACACATAATCCGTGTGAGGCTGAAATGAACCAATCAGGATTGAGAATACACATGATCCAACGGTTAAGAAAAAGGGATCTGATGGCTGAGGAGGTGATCCGTGGGAGTGGGAAAGAACCAATCAGGGTGCTGCACGCAACAGCTCTCAACGGCTCCTTTTGGCAGCCAGGTACCCACGCATTTTCCTAACCCAATCAAGAATAAGCAACATGAGCCAACGGCTCTCTCACTCAGGTGGTCCCCACGCGTTCTTTTAATTCTAGCCAATGGGATTTCGACAACAATAAGAGCATTCAACGAATTAATTAGCTGTTGGGCCCCATTCTCACTTCTTTTGACCAACCAAAATTCGACAACCAAAAGAAATGTCTTGGGTTAACCGACAAAAAGGAAATAAGAGAGAGAAAAAATTCCTTCTGCAACCAATAACCGCTGGACACGTCATCGTCTTGCTCAAGAACCTGCGAAAACCCTCAATTCACCGGAACTGCGTATCTCGCTGGAAAAGCCAAAGAACCTTGCCGGAAAAACATAAATAACCCATATCTTCGTCAATTCTGAATCTTTTTTGACGAATTTTGTACGAAAATGATTTGAACGAAAACCCAGAAGCTGGTTGTTTGGTTTAACCTACTTGATCGTTCAGAAGACAAGCTGGTCGTTCAATGGACTAGGCAGATCGTTCAATCAATTAACCTGTTCGTTTGGCTTAGAACCTGATCGTTAAGACCATAGGCTGGTCGTCCATGCTAAGAGCTGGTCGTCCAGAATACTTGACCAGATCGTTACGGGAAAGCTGGTCGTTTAGACAATCTTCAAATGAGTCCTAGTCGTATAGCACATCTTCAACAGCTTCTTGAAAACTTGAAAAACCCATAAAAAACTTGATGAACAGTAGCATTTTGATCCTCAATTTGACCAAGAAAAATGTGTAGAAATCCAAGATTGATGATCGATTTTTGAAGACTAACCATCCACGAAGCTATTCTGGCCACAAACAACCCCCGAACAGCAGCAAGAATCATCGAATCTGACCCGAAAACCTAGAAAAAAACCAAGAACATCAAGAACACCGCGAAACACACAGTATTGTGTAGATCTACCCAAACAGTTGAGATTTAGACAAAACGGATGCTTTAAATGGATCCGAAACACATTTTCCATCAAGATTCAAGCTTCGTTTCATCCAAATCCGACCATTAAAACACCAAAAACTGAGAATCAAAGCTCCAAAATCTTCAAAAACTCGAAAACGGGGAAAACTCCAAAGTTACGAAAAATAGCTCCTGATCATCATTGTTCTCAACAGATTTGAACATGTAGAAGGTAAAAACACATCAAGATGAATTCCATAACATGAATCAAGCATCCATATCATCAGAATCCATCCAAAATGCTCCAAAATGCAGAAAAATAAGAAAACGTCTCCAAAGTGGGTTTTCAAATATTCACTCCATTCAAGCTCAAAATTAAGACTCGAGTGATCAGATTCATCGTGAGAAGAAATCTGATCGGTTACCTCGCTCTGATACCATTTGTTAGGATCGATTTCACATCAAGAATTTTGATGTTGAGCAAGAACGAAGATCTGATGCGGAGACTGGATGATGAACAAGAATATAGGATTAAACATAAAAATTACGATCAAGTCGAATGATTTCATATAACTGAATGATTACATGAACAAGAAATCACAACAATTATCATAACCCTCATGAATCTTCCATGGTCATCTTGGGTTGAGCTCAAACCCAAGATGAGACACTCTCTCTAGAAGTGTAGCTCACACACTCAAGATCATCCATTTCAATGAATCATCATTTTCTAATGGAGCACATCACCCCTATTTATAGGGAGCCCATGTGCTAAGTAGCCCACTAACAAACAAACACACATAAAAATGAGCTAAATACAAATAAAACAAATAACATAAATATTAATTAAATCAAAGTTGATTTATTAATCTGAAGCTTGACTCGCTCGAACCGATCTTTCATTGACTTTTACATTGACCGTTGACCCGAACGGTTGACTTTTCCAGAAAACGGTCTTTGGTCCAAACTCGCAAACCTCGATCATCACAATCCATGTCTTTGAATCAATTCATGATGGATTCTTCAGTTGAATGATTCGGTAAACATGATGGATTCTTCAGTTGAAAGACCTCTCATAAACCAAAGCTATCGGGTAGAACTACAATAATTCTTTAACAACTCCACTTGGACTTGTTCGGACCAGTGAAATCAATAGTTTATGGGATAAATCCTTCTGCTTAGTCATCAATGATGACTTATCCCGATACTCGTGGGTGTTCCTTCTGAAGGAGAAGTCTGAGACTTCTGAAATATTGAAGAATTTTATGACTCGAATTGAGAATATCAGCAAAGAACGGGTTAGGATTATCAGATCTGATAACGAGACTCAATTCAAAAATCAAACATTCGATGCACTCCGAAATGAGAAAGGCATAACTCGTCAGTTTAATTCACCGTACACACTGCAGCAAAATGGCATGGCTGAACGGAAGAACATAACAATTATCGACTGTGCCAGGACCATGCTTGCTGACTCCAATTTAAAACTTTTTTTCTGGGTTGAAGAACTATACACTACATGTTACGTTCTAAATAGAACGCTCATGGTTAAACATGCCAACAAGACGTCATTCGAGTTGATTTCTAAACAAAAACCGATTTTTAAAAGTCTAAAACCGTTCGGATGCCCTTGTACTGTATTGATACAATCTGAGTAGTTAGCCAAATTCTCCCCTAGGGCAGATGAAGGCTATTTTGTTAGATATTCAGTGATCTCTGCTGCTTAACGAGTATACAACAAAAGAACTGAAGTTGTTCTTGAGTCGTGCAACGTTACATTTAACGAGCACACTCAGAACAGCCGAGATCCAGACTCAGAAGGCATGTATGACCTTGAGACTTTATCATCTTCTTATAAAATGATTGATTCTAATGTTGTAGGTTCTTCTGCTGCTGTTCACACAACAAAAGTGAATGAAGCTGATAATGGTGCTATTGAAGATTTCTTCCCAATTACATCTTCTATTCTGGAATCAATCTACTCAGTTGACCCTCCAAATTTAGTGGCTGGAACATCTTCAACTCAACCTACTTCATACACTGCACCAGCTCCATCTACTCTTCAGATTCAAGACCCGGTTATTCAAGAAGTAGACCCAGCACTGGCAACTATTCAAGACAATATTGTAGATAATGCACATGAGACAAATGAACCTGACTCATAAGACATCTCGGACATTGACACTCGTGAATTTCCTGGCGATGAGATGCAACTTGGGAATCTGGACACAAATATTCTAGTTCCTGCTGTTGAAGAATCCAGAATTCACAAGAAGCACCTAATCTCTATTATCATCGATCTAGTTGACAAATGTGTAACCAGAAGTCAGCCATGCACTATTAACCTATGTTTATTTAGCTGTTTCATCTCTCAAGATGAGCCAACATCTATTGACGTAGTAATGAAAGATAATCATTGGATTGAAGCAATGCAGGCAGAGTTATTACAATTCAAGATGCTGAATGTTTGGCAATTGACAAACTGAAGGTGCTCAAACGATTCCTGTTAAGTGGATCTTCAAGAATAAGAGAGACGATCATGGAATAATAATCTGAAATAAAGCCCGACTAGTAGTGAACGGGTATATTCAAGAAGAAGGCGCTGATTACGATGACGTCTATGCACCTGTCACCCGTCTGGAAGACATTCGGATATTTTTGGCATATGTTGCTTCGATGAACATCACATTCTACCAACTAGATGTTATGACTGCGTTTCTATACAGTGAACTAGATGAAGAGGTGTATGTTGAACAACCTCCTGGTTTTGTGAACCCTTCTTAACCTAAGAAGGTTTACAAGCTTAACAAGGCCCTGTATGGACTTCATCAAGCACCTAGGAAATGGTATGAGACATTATGGACTTATCTACTTTCAAATGGCTACAAGAGGGAGTAATTGATCAGACGCTCTTTATTCGACATGTTGGGGAGGATAGGTTGTTAGTCCAACTCTATGTCGATGACATTATTTTTGGATCAACAAATGTCAAGCTGTGTCATGGTTAAAGGAATTGATGAAGCAAAATTCGAGATGAGTTCGATGGGTGAATTAACATTTTTTCTGGGAATTCATCCAAGGGAAATATGTTACAGAGATCCTGAAGAATTTTGGTTTCCACGACTCCAAAGGATATTCTACGCCTGTTGAAACCTGAGTTAAGCTTCACAAGGACCTGGAAGGTGTTCGTGTCAATGAGCATAAATAGAAATCCATAATCAGTACATTGATGTATTTGACATCCAGCAGACCCGATAAAAAGTTGAATGAAAACAATCAAGCTTAATTGTATAATCAAGATCAGGTTTTACTTAATTTGATATGTTTTAAAAGCAAATTGTACATGTTTGTCTTGGTTGTTTTTTATTCGATTTTTGTTGGACTATAATTAAAAAGGTTTCTTTTTCCAAAAAGAAAATTAAGGGTGTGTTATGAAGTTTTATACACTATGCTTTCAAAAATAAAAATGCAAATTTAAGCACCCCCTAGGTTTAAAAATGATATTCAGAATCATTAATTCTACCTTAAGAATGATAATTAGACCACCTTAATTATCTCTTCTTTATCAAAAACTTTAACCCTGGAAGGAACAACAGCCTCCGCGATCCCATTTCCAAGCCCTAATTGACCTCGTTTCGATTTCCCCCAAATCCACAACGAACCATCACCTTCAATCGCTGTAGACACAACTCCCGATGCAGACGCCGATCGGACACCACTCAACCCGTTTACTCTTTGCGGTTTGACCCATGCTTCCCTATTACAAAACGACGACGAATTCAATCATTTATAACAAATTTAACAAACCTATTGTTTCTATTACAGAGATCATAATCGGAACACATACCTTGGGGAATCCACAGAGCGTCCAAGTTGATGTTCAACATTCCGGCCCCAGGACCAGAGGTGGCCTCCGGAGGTGACGGCGAGGGAGTGGTAGTGGCCGGCGACGATGGTGGAGACGTCGGAAGGTGTTGAGATCGGAGTTGGTTCGTATGCGTCGGAGGCGATTCCGGTGACGAAGGTAGGTAGGCCAAGCGCGCCGTGACTACCGTCCCCGAAACTCAATACGGTGGTGCTCAGCCGTCGACGGTGGACGACGCCAGTGAAAGACGCCTGCTTTAGAATTCAAAACCTCAAGCCTTTGATATCTTTCGATCTGGATTTTCGTTTCTCTTGTATCGTTTTTTGGATGTTCAATTAAGAGGAGCAAAAAAATTGACGACCTGAAGATTCGAACCCGGGCCAACATAAATGTTACGTAAAAAAAACGGTCATGCCAAAGGATCGAACCCGGGTTGATAGGGTTGTCATTCCAAACGCATACCACCGGATCAAAGCCACATTTGATAAAATGTTTGTAAATTATATATATATATATATATATATATATATATATATATATATATAAAATGTTTTGAGCTGAAAAAAAAGCGTGAAACCATATGCAAACTTGTCATTTGTATATATATACAATAACATGTTCGAGAGAGAATGTGAACGTCATTGATGTTGTTTCTAATTTTCTACGAATTACTTCCATTTAATAACTTCTACAAAAACAGAAAAAACAACATACATATTAAAATCTCACCTGAAGACTAGGATTTGAGAAGGGTGAAAAACATGACAGACCTTATCTTTACCTCAAAGGATAAAGAAGCTGTGCATTCAGAGAGACCCTCGAATCGAATAATTTATTTATAATTATTCACACCTTCAAGATGCTTACTTATTCCAAACTATATTTTCTAGGATAAATTCATAATACTTGTATTATATAAAATTTAAATCCGCGGTCTTTCATCATGGGGCTTACATCTTAAACAACAGTTGTCCTTCTAAAAGCCGTAAGATACTAACTACCTCTCAAAACAATTTACAAATGTTACATACATCTTACAGAGCAAATGACACAAAAGTCATCTAACAGATACAATCATCTTTTCACGCCCATGTATTTATTCAATAGAGTTTAGTTGGTAACATCTTTAGATACCATCCAACTTCACTCAACTTAGTGTTTAGGTTGTCCGTTGTGGGCATCACCACCTTGCATGCATGAAGGGGGGGGGGGGGGTTCCATGAAAACAGATACTAGTCCTACACACCAATTCTCTTCCACTCACACAAATTTAACGCAAAATCTAGGTTGCGTGAAGGATTCCTCACGAGTTTTCTTGGAATCAATGAGGGGGAGCGATGTCAGCAACCATGCAGCATGGTGATGATGCCCACAACGGACAACCTAATAAAACGCAAGAACAACACCCATATTGTTGGAATATGGTGTCTTGACTCGACAAACTAACGTACCCGACCTGATATTGACCCGTAAGAGTTACACCCGGGTCAACGGACTTAAAATCCAATTAACCGTTAATTAGTACTAAACGAATGATTTAATTAATTAAATAAATATTTGTTTATTTATTTAATTAAACGACAAAACGATTTCGCCCCAAAACGCTTGAAGTTTAATTAAACGGGCTAATCAATCGTTACCGGATTAACAGATTGATTAGTTATGGTGGACTGGATAGGATTGCGACCGGGCCCAGTCCGCGTAGGTCCCCGGTCCGCGATTTTAGTATTAATATAGGGAGGAGAGTGGATTGAATAACAAGTCTCAAGAAAACACAGCCCTAATTCTCTCTCACTCCCTCCGTCGTCGTCGCGATCCCCAGCCGGCTCCCAAGCCGTCGCCGATCAGTCCTCCGACGCCGGTCACCGCCAACGTCGATCCCCGCCTCATCCCGATGGATCCCCGTTTAGCCAGCGTATGTTCGCGATTGAAGAAAGAAGTCGAACAAGCTCGAGCCGCCGCAGCCTAAGCCGTAGCCGCGGCTAGCGCCGCCGCTGACGCCGCCCGTAGACCACTGTCCGTCGATCGCCGGCCGGTGGTTCTCGCGTTGCCAGCGCAACCGAGACCACCACGCCCCGTCCTCTCGTCGTGGCCCGCGCCGCTTTACCTGCCGGTCACCACCACTACGAAACCGCCGCCGCCACCTCTAGCCAGTGAAGAGTTCGTCGTGGGGACTATTCCTATGGCGATCCCGTTGTCCAAGGTGGATCCAGATTTTTCGTCGCCGCCGCCCGTGGTGAGTCTGCCACCGCCGCCGCCATTACCGCCGCCGCCACCATTACCGCCGCCGCCACCAATGGTCGCCGCGTCCGTTGAAGATCTGACTCGTAGATTCGAGTCAGACGTTACTGTTCATCCTAACGCCTGTCCATTGAATCCAGGTGTCTCGAGCGGTTGCTCGGAACCTACCAATGTATATCTAACTCGTTTAGATATTTAGTTTATTTATTTGTTTTAAATAAATATTTTCTGTGTTTGTCGTGACCGGTGACTAATCCTGTTTACAGTTTGTATTCGCGTTGTTTTAAAATCGTTTCCGCTGCCAAATTAATTGTGAATTAATTTAAATAAATATGTTCGGTTAATCAAAAATTGAAATCGGTAACTCGGATACCCACTGCCAAACCCAATAGTGGTATCAGAGCCATTGTCACTGCGCGCAAACCAGAAACAGTCTGTTAATAACCGGTGGTTCGCAATTTCGATTCATATCCAAATTGCGAATTAGAATTAATTTTACTTGTTTTAATTGTAATTCTATAAATTATATATTGTGTGTTGTGGCGGACCCCTTATTATTAATTGCATGCTTGAATGTAATGTGGCGTGTTGTTTTTTTTTTCTGGTTGGCCCAAAAGTTTTTGTGACGCCCACTTCCAGACTTGGCTCCGGAAGGGGTCACGTGTCGGATTTACTCATGAACGCAAGGTACAACAGAGATAATAAAGGCAGCGGAAATTTAAAACTTTTTATTTATTTTATATTGCCAAGTACAAGTACGGTAAGTTACTACACGGTTATCTAAAATTATACAAGATAACGTTTATTTATCTACATTACTTTGCCAGCAGCCCTATAGCTTTACTCGAGTAGCTTGCCCACCTCACCCTGCTCAGACCTTTGCCTTTCCTTTTATGTTTGGATCCTTAACGTCACCTGATATACATACTTTAAAGGATCAGCTTACGCTGGTGAGTTCTACATTTTTCTAAAAGCGTTACCTTTTCTTGAAAGTTTATTCCAACGCTTAGGCCTAGCGACCCCATTTATCAGGTATAAAACATAACAGCGTTATACCAAAACATTCATTCATTCACATTATCAGATATAAGACATAACAGAATTATATCAAATCATTCATTCATTTATTCAACTAAGCATTGTCTATTGGAACCACGTTAGCTCCTCGGGAAACCGTCGTCACCCGAATATCAGTCATAGAGTAACCGTCGCTACCCCGGGGAACCGTCATTCCCCGCTTTCAGTTGTACAACCCCAGTCTTCCTTCTTACATAGACAATATTTTGCTTAGATTTTAAAACTAACCCCAAGGGTTATTTTCTTTATCTGGAAAACCAAATTTCCCTTTTTAAATTTTTACTTAATAAAGTTTAATATCTTTATTACCCGTGCATTATAACCTTCCCAAAAACAGTTCATAGCAGGTAATAACAACTTTAAAACAGGCATAAGCATTATTACTTTTTACGTAGGTGTATTAACATAAACAGGCAACGTTATTTCAAATATTCCAAAAGTAATAACTTTGCTTGTATATCAGCCCGAAAACATTAAAACATTAAAAACATTTAAAAGTGGGCTCATAGAACTCACCTTGTTCTCTTAAGCCAATTAAACCAGTCAGAACCTCCTTTACGCTTTCCGATTTAAACCTAGTTGCGTATTGTATGACGTTAACGCAATGTTTTATATAATAAACATTTCTTAGTTTTATTATTTACTTAATAATATATATTATTAAGCTTATTTACTTTTAAGCGTCAAAATGACCAAAATGCCCCTGGAGGCATATTATCTGCTTTTATTGATAATTATGAAGACGTGCATTCCTATAAGTAGACACTCACTCCGGGGTCGCCCAGTGTTAGGATGCCATTGCCCAGATGGGATGGCGACACCCCCGCTATGCCAGAAACCCTAGTGTACAGGCGTCTACCCTTCCGGTCCGCAAGAACTTCTAATATCCGATTAACTCAGTATTTTCAATACTTTATTATTTATTCATTTTAACTTCATATACACTTATTATATGTATAAACATGTTACCATATCAAAATTCAAGTCCCCAAACCCTCCGGATTATTTTATATTAAATATTCTTATTTCAAAACCCTAATTTCATAAAATTCTCATTTTATTATTAAAACTCATTTTTATTCAAAACCAACTTAGGGTATTATCCTTATAACATTTTATAATATCCTTTAAAATGGCAAATCTTAATTCAAAACCGTTTACTCAATTTGGGCAGAGTAACGACATGAAAACCCTAATTTTGACCCGTTAACAAAACCTTTACCAAACCTTTTCCAATTGTGAAATAAACTTAGGGCTTTCTTAAACCACATTAAATTAGGATTACCTACAAAAATTCAGACCCTAATTCCCACCCGATCACCCGATTTTGACAAAACAAGCTCAAGAACCCTAATTTTACACAAATTTGAAAACCATACTTAGAAATTGAATTTGCAAAAACTAAGATAGGTTATTGTTAATCATACCAAAAGAAGCTTGACTGCAGAGATTCGGATCCAAAGCTTTCACCGTTTGAGAGAATTGCTTGCTTGAATATCTTGGCCAGAATATGGTTTTTAGAGTGAAGATTTCGTTAATTGGTGAGGATCTAAGGCCGATATGGGGCTGTATCTATACCCATGAGTAGCGTCCAAGGTCCCTACGAGTGTCCATGGTGACTCAGCCTCATAAACGACACGTTTGGATGGTCAATTTGGTCAAAACTTGGCCTGCAAGTCGAAAACGTCGAATCTGGTTGTGAATCTGGTCTGGCATGGCTCGCGTATCGCGCAAGGGTAGTGGGACTGGCTCGCGATACGCCTGGTAAGTTTGACAGAATGGCAGAAATGGTCCCTCTACTTTATATTTGCATTTTAGCCCCCAAACTTCTACTGATTGTCATGTTAAGCTATAAAACACTTAAGGGTACATTTATAAAAGTTTCTAAGGTTCTAAACATGCCCGATGATATACGTATATATACGTTTTATATCTTTCAATTATTGACGCTTTTAGTCCCTTAACTTTTGTTTTATGCTATTTACCTTTGTATCTTTCAATGTAGCTATCATTTTATGTTCCATAACCTTACTAAACATGATTTTAACATTCTCAAGGGTTCGGGTTATTTATATTAATATATATATACACATATATACATATATTATTACATAGTTTACACTTTCTACCCTTTAACTTTGCAATATTCATCATTTTATGTCACGAATCATGTTAGGACATATCCTTGCTATATTTTAAGCCTTAAAATACTTACAAGAACTATAGTCATGTATAATATCTATATTGCTCATAACTTTGCATAAATTGCGTTTTTGGCCCTTTTACTTTTTCGTTAACTATTAACATGCAATTCTATACGGATTTTCTTATCAATCGTCTTTGCTATTCACATAAGCATGTATTCATGATTTAAATACGTATACAAGACGTAATCAGTCATGTCTCATCATTTCTAAGCCCGTTTATCATATAAACACGTGCTTTATTTATTTATTACCATCTTTAACTCATATTTACAATAAAGCACATAGGAAAATATTTTAAGATACGAATTTACCTACACGGAAATATCGGGGTGTTACAACTCTCTCCCCCTTAAAAGGGGTTTCGTCCTCGAAACTCGATCAACTCGAGAATAACTTAGGATGAGATTCTCTCATTTCATCTTCTCTTTCCCATGTTGACTCAGTCACTTTCTCGTGCATCCACTGCACCCTGACAATAGGAACTACCTTGTTTCTGAGCTTTCTTTCACTACGATCTAGGATTGCAATCGGTCGTTCGACATAAGATAGTTTATCGTCTACTTCTATCTCTTCTAACGGCACAATTTTTGATTCGTCTGCCACACACTTTCTTAAGTGTGATACATGGAATGTTGGGTGGATCCCAGACAACTCCTCGGGCAGATCTAAACGATAAGAAACCTCTCCAACACGTTTGGAGATTTTGAAAGGTCCAACATACCTTGGACCTAGCTTACCCCTCTTGTGGAAACGAATAATGTTCTTCCATGGAGAAACTTTCAACAGAACATAGTCTCCAACATGGAATTCAATTGGCCTTCGTCTTTTATCAGCATAGGACTTCTGTCGATCCTGTGCAGCCTTCAGTCGTGCTTTGATTATGTCGAGATAATGAGCCATATTCTCGACTAATTCTTTTCTTCCTATCTCTCGCTGGCTGACTTCACCCCAACATACAGGAGTTCTGCATTTCCTACCATACAACATTTCGTAAGGCGGCATACCTATACTTGAATGATAACTGTTGTTGTAGGAGAACTTTGCTAATGGTAAATGATCGTCCCAGCTTCCTCCGAAATCGATAATACAGGCTCGTAGCATATCCTCCAGAGTTTGAATCGTTCTTTCGCTCTGGCCGTCTGTCTGAGGATGATACGCTGTGCAAATGTGCAACCTTGCACCCATATTCTCGTGGAATTTCTCCCAGAAACGTGAAGTAAACCGAGTGTCCCTATCCGAAACGATAGACACTGGTACTCCGTGACGTGCGATGATTTCTTTGATGAAGATTTTGGCTAACATTTCTGAAGAATGTTTTTCGTGAATGGGTAGGAAGTGAGCACTCTTTGTTAGTCTATCTACTATCACCCAAATGGTGTCATGACCCTTAGCCGTTTTTGGTAGCTTGGTTATGAAATCCATGGTGATATGTTCCCATTTCCATTCTGGAAGTTCCAAGGGTTGTAACTTCCCGTATGGTTTCTGATGTTCGGCTTTAACCTTCGCGTAGGTTAAACATCTATTGACGTACTGCATGACGTTGAACTTCATTCCTGGCCACCAGTAGTCTTTCTTCAAGTCTTGGTACATTTTCGTCGAACCTGGATGGATTGAGTAACGTGATTTATGTGCTTCGTCCATTATCTTGGCGCGAAATCCACCAGTGAGCGGTACCCATATTCTACCGAATCGAGTCTTTACTCCGTACTCGTTTTCTTCAAGACTTGCTGTCTGGCCGACCATTCTTTCCTTCTTGACATTATCTTCCTTGAGGGCTTCATGTTGCTCGTTACGAAGTTGGACAAGGAAATCAGGAGTAACAATTAATCTATACGACAGTGTTCGAAGAGGTGGATGTTCATCCTTTCTGCTTAAAGCGTCTGCAACAACGTTTGCTTTTCCTGGATGATACATAATCTCACAGTCGTAATCCTTGATTAATTCTAACCACCTACGCTGCCTCATATTAATATCCTTCTGCTCGAAGAAGTACTTTAGGATTTTATGATCGGTGTAGATGGTGCATTTTACTCCATACAAGTAATGCCTCCATATCTTGAGAGCAAATACGACGGCTGCCAACTCTAGGTCGTGAGTTGGATAGTTTGTCTCATGAGGTTTTAGTTGTCGTGATGCGTAGGCAATTACCTTACCTCGTTGCATCAACACACAACCTAAACCTAAATAAGAAGCATCGGAGTAAATTACCAAATCATCAGGCCCATCCGGCAAAGTTAATACCGGTGCCTGAGTTAATCTGGTTCTTAATTCTTCGAAAACGTTCTGCTGATTCGAACCCCAAACGAACTTCACGTCTTTCTTGGTCAATTTGGTTAGAGGTGTCGCGATCTTCGAGAAGTCTTGAATGAACCTACGGTAATAACCGGCTAGCCCCAAGAAGCTACGAATCTCCGAGGGTGTTTTTGGCGGTTTCCAGCTCATTACCGTTTATATCTTGGAAGGATCTACGAGTACACCATCTGCGTTTATTACGTGACCAAGGAATTGCACTTCCCTTAGCCAAAACGCACATTCGGAAAATTTGGCATACAATTTCTCCTTCCTCAAGGTCTCTAGAACTTCCTTCAGATGCATGGCGTGATCAGACTCGCTCCTGGAATAGATTAGAATGTCATCTATGAACACGATCACGAATCGGTCCAACATGGGTCGACACACCCTATTCATGAGGTCCATGAATGCAGCGGGTGCATTAGTCAATCCGAATGACATCACAAGAAATTCGTAATGACCGTATCGCGTTCGAAAGGCCGTCTTCGGAATGTCTTCGTCCTTGACCTTCAATTGGTGATAACCTGACCGCAGATCAATCTTGGAGAACCAACTCGCTCCCTGTAGCTGATCGAATAAGTCGTTGATTCTGGGCAGAGGGTATCTATTCTTCACCGTCAGTTTTTTCAGCTCCCGATAGTCGATGCACATTCTCAGGCTTCCGTCTTTCTTCTTCACGAAAAGAACCGGAGCACCCCACGGCGAAATACTCGGTCTTATGAAACCTTTGTCAAGCAACTCTTGTAGTTGTGACATTAGTTCCTTCATTTCAGATGGAGCTAATCGATATGGAGTCTTGGCTACGGGTTTGGCTCCTGGCACCAAGTCAATTCCGAATTTGATTTCACGTTCAGGAGGAATGCCCGGCAGGTCTTCTGGAAATACGTCGGGAAATTGGTTTACTACCGGCACATCTTTTAGCTCTTTTGATTTTAAGTTCGAGTCAATAGCATAAGCCAAGAATGATTCACACCCATGACTCAAGAACTTTCGTGCTTTGATCATGGAGATAATTTTCACTGCAGAACTGTTGCGATCTCCGTAAACGGATATGTCGTCTCCTGTTGGCGCTCGAATCTGGACCTTCTTCTGATTGCAGATGATTTGTGTGTCGTTCTCCGCGAGCCAATCCATTCCCAATACGATATCGAGACCGGCTAAAGTCATAGGGAATAATCTAACAGGCAATTTATGCTCTTCTAGTTCTATCAGGCAATTATCTATCAAATCAGAAATCATAAAGCTTTTTCCTGAGGCAGTCTCTACTTCGAAAGGTTTCTCGGCCCTAACAGTTGGTCTATCGAGTAGTACACAGAATTCATGTGACACGAAGCTTTTACTAGCACCCGAATCAAATAGCACAGTTGCATGCACATTATTAACGAGGAACGTACCTGAAACTACATCCGGTGTTTCCTTTGCCTCAGCAGTGGTTATGGTATATGCCCTACCCCTAGCCTTCGGTATTTCGATCGCCTTCATTGGTTCTGGTTTCTTCATTAACTTGGGACAGTTTGGCTTGATATGTCCCGATTCCCCACATACATAACACTTCCTTGCATCTGGACAGTTGTTAGCAAGATGACCTTCTTTTCCGCACTTGTAGCAGTTCCCAGACCCTAGCCTGCAGTTCCCGAAATGGTTTTTGTTGCACTTGCGGCATCTCGGTTTGTTGCTTCGAGAATCGCTTTTGAACTTTTTGCGATTGTTCCCATCAAACTTTCTTGAACTTCCACTTGCCTCTGACCAGCTTCTTTTGGGTCCTCCGGGTTTTCCTTCTTCTCCGTATTCTTCCTCGTAAACCGTGGCACTTAGATCGATTGCCTCCTGGTAAGTCCTAGGAGCATGGGGTTTTACTATCTTCCGTATTTCTGGAGGAAGAGCCTGCACGTATCGTTTGACTTTTTCCTCCCCTCTGGTGCCACCAACCTGGGCACTAACCTCGCCATTTCATCGAACCTGGTGGTAAATTCTTGATGGGTTGCATTTCCGGCTTCCAGCCTCAGAAAGTTGGCTACAATCTTTTCAAGCTCGTGCTTTGGGCAGAACTTATTCATCACCCGAGCCTTCAGATCGTTCCAGCGCATTGCAGCAATGGCTTCTTCTCCTTGGGATTGTAAGACAGAGTCCCACCAAAACAGCGCTCCACCAACAAAGGAATGAGCTGCGTATTTCACAGCTTGGTCCGCACGGCATTCACTAATGCCAATGACGGCTTCCATTTCTCGGACCCAGCGAACGGTCAAACCAGCATCTCTCTTTCCTTCGAACGAAAGAGGCCTGCATCCACTGAAGGATTTGAACGAACAACCTCGGCCTTCTTGATGGATGTTTCCCGCGTTTACACCAGCACCAATGTCTCCGCCATTGGCTCCTCCAGCACCGGCTCCGACAATTCCTTGAAGCTGAGCCACTAGGTTTGGTATTGCAGCCTGAAACGTGAAACGCGTTTGCTACTTCCGCAGCCATCGCGGCTCGTTGTTCCTCAGTAAAGACGTTTCCTCCTTCAGCATTATTGGGTTCGGGATCTGGTTTCGCACGCCTTCCAGAACCCGCTGGCCTACCGACGGGCCTGCCGATTCTTCTATCGCCTTGTCCTTCTCTTACCATGATCTACAGACAGTTCAGAATTCATATGAAGTCGAGTTTCTAGATTTTGTAGGCACGATGATTAGATAAGTGCAGACGTCATACAATTACATAGTCATGATGCTTTCAGAACCCAGTTACCTTCATCATATTCCTCCCTAGTGTCTACTCCCTTCCTTTCTATCTCTACCGGTGATTCTAATTCAAACCGGTTTTATTTCCCGCATTTTGGCCACACAATAATTAGTACCCTAGATACATATATATGATTAATACCTAACGGCAGTAGCTAATTGCAATTGGGTACCTATCAGATTTACATATCCTAGGTCCTACTTATTATGTTCCTAATGCAACTTTGTCTTTTATGGGCACAAGCTATTCTGCTGGCATTCTATCTTACCTTACTGTTTTCCCAGAGTCCTAGTTTAAGTCTAGATACTGCTTTTTGTACCTAAATCTCTTAAACCAAGGCTCTGATACCAACTTGTGACGCCCACTTCCAGACTTGGCTCCGGAAGGGGTCACGTGTCGGATTTACTCATGAACGCAAGGTACAACAGAGATAATAAAGGCAGCGGAAATTTAAAACTTTTTATTTATTTTATATTGCCAAGTACAAGTACGGTAAGTTACTACACGGTTATCTAAAACTATACAAGATAACGTTTATGTATCTACATTACTTTGCCAGCAGCCCTATAGCTTTACTCGAGTAGCTTGCCCACCTCACCCTGCTCAGACCTTTGCCTTTCCTTTTATGTTTGGATCCTTAACGTCACCTGATATACATACTTTAAAGGATCAGCTTACGTTGGTGAGTTCTACATTTTTCTAAAAGCGTTACCTTTTCTTGAAAGTTTATTCCAACGCTTAGGCCTAGCGACCCCATTTATCAGGTATAAAATATAACAGCGTTATACCAAAACATTCATTCATTCACATTATCAGATATAAGACATAACAGAATTATATCAAATCATTCATTCATTTATTCAACTAAGCATTGTCTATTGGAACCACGTTAGCTCCTCGGGAAACCGTCGTCACCCGAATATCAGTCATAGAGTAACCGTCGCTACCCCGGGGAACCGTCATTCCCCGCTTTCAGTTGTACAACCCCAGTCTTCCTTCTTACATAGACAATATTTTGCTTAGATTTTAAAACTAACCCCAAGGGTTATTTTCTTTATCTGGAAAACCAAATTTCCCTTTTTAAATTTTTACTTAATAAAGTTTAATATCTTTTTAACCCGTGCATTATAACTTTCCCAAAAACAGTTCAAAGCAGGTAATAACAACTTTAAAACAGGCATAAGCATTATTACTTTTTACGTAGGTGTATTAACATAAACAGGCAACGTTATTTCAAATATTCTACTTTATCGCCTACTTTTATTTCACGTTTCTGTAAAATATATACACGAATACTTTCTGTTTTCTCTGTCTCATCTGTCTTAGAACTCTGGACCCATCTAACATCAATTCATGTCCTGTCATTAAATTCCTCCTGATTTATTAGAACTAAAAGAATTCCATTTAAGCATCTCATTGCTTTAGTTGAAAGATTCCATTTGAATTGGAATCTGGGAATATGAGTCGAAGCAATAACAAGAAGATTTCTAGTTTCATAATCCCTTTCTTTTTTCTTCTCATCGGAGTTCTTTCACAAAGACTTGCCATGGTAAGGAAGAAGGGGGAACAGGAACACTTGGAGAGCGCAGTACAACGGAGAGTTGTATGCTGCGTTCGGGAAGGATGAATCGCTCCCGAAAAGGACAAAAGTAATAACTTTGCATGTATATCAGCCCGAAAACATTAAAACATTAAAAACATTTAAAAGTGGGCTCATAGAACTCACCTTGTTCTCTTAAGCCAATTAAACCAGTCAGAACCTCCTTTACGCTTTCCGATTTAAACCTAGTTGCGTATTGTATGACGTTAACGCAATGTTTTATATAATAAACATTTCTTAGGTTTATTATTTACTTAATAATATATATTATTAAGCGTATTTACTTTTAAGGGTCAAAATGACCAAAATGCCCCTGGAGGCATATTATCTGCTTTTATTGATAATTATGAAGACGTGCATTCCTATAAGTAGACACTCACTCCGGGTCGCCCAGTGTTGGGATGCCATTGCCCAGATGGGATGGCGACACCCCCGCTATGCCAGAAACCCCAGTGTACAAGCGTCTACCCTTCCGGTCCGCACGAACTTCTAATATCCGATTAACTCGGTATTTTCAATACTTTATTATTTATTCATTTTAACTTCATATACACTTATTATATGTATAAACATGTTACCATATCAAAATTCAAGTCCCCAAACCCTCCGGATTATTTTATATTAAATATTCTTATTTCAAAACCCTAATTTCATAAAATTCTCATTTTATTATTAAAACTCATTTTTATTCAAAACCAACTTAGGGTATTATCCATTATAACATTTTATAATATCCTTTAAAATGGCAAAGCTTAATTCAAAACCGTTTACTCAATTTGGGCAGAGTAACGACATGAAAACCCTAATTTTGACCCGTTAACAAAACCTTTACCAAACCTTTTCCAATTGTGAAATAAACTTAGGGCTTTCTTAAAACACATTAAATTAGGATTACCTACAAAAATTCAGACCCTAATTCGCACCCGATCACCCGATTTTGACAAAACAAGCCCAAGAACCCTAATTTTACACAAATTTGAAAACCATACTTAGAAATTGAATTTGCAAAAACTGAGATAGGTTATTGTTAATCATACCAAAAGAAGCTTGACTGCAGAAATTCGGATCCAAAGCTTTCACCGTTTGAGAGAATTGCTTGCTTGAATATCTCGGCCAGAATAGGGTTTTTAGAGTGAAGATTTCGTGAATTGGTGAGGATCTAAGGCCGATATGGGGCTGTATATATACCCATGAGTTGCGTCCAAGGTCCCTACGAGTGTCCATGGTGACTCAGCCTCAAAAACGACACGTTTGGATGGTCAATTTGGTCAAAACTTGGCCTGCAAGTCGAAAACGTTGAATCTGGTCGTGAATCTGGTCTGGCATGGCTCGCGTATCGCGCAAGGGTAGTGGGACTGGCTCGCGATACGCCTGGTAAGTTTGACAGAATGGCAGAAATGGTCCCTCTACTTTATATTTGCATTTTAGCCCCCAAATTTATACCGATTGTCATGTTAAGCTATAAAACACTTAAGGGTACATTTATAAAAGTTTCTAAGGTTCTAAACATGCCCGATGATATACGTATATATACGTTTTATATCTTTCAATTATTGACGCTTTTAGTCCCTTAACTTTTGTTTTATGCTATTTACCTTTGTATCTTTCGATGTAGCTATCATTTTATGTTCCATAACCTTACTAAACATGATTTTAACATTCTCAAGGGTTCGGGTTATTTATATTAATATATATATACACATATATACATATATTATTACATAGTTTACACTTTCTACCCTTTAACTTTGCAATATTCATCATTTTATGTCACGAATCATGTTAGGACATATCCTTGCTATATTTTAAGCCTTAAAATACTTACAAGAACTATAGTCATGTATAATATCTATATTGCTCATAACTTTGCATAAATTGCGTTTTTGGCCCTTTTACTTTTTCGTTAACTATTAACATGCAATTCTATACGGATTTTCTTATCAATGGTCTATGCTATTCACATAAGCATGTATTCATGATTTAAACACGTATACGAGACGTAATCAGTCATGTCTCATCATTTCTAAGCCCGTTTATCATATAAACACGTGCTTTATTTATTTATTACCATTTTTAATTCATATTTACAATAAAGCACATAGGAAAATATTTTAAGATACGAATTTACCTAGACGGAAATATCGGGGTGTTACAGTTTTGGCCCATTTATTTTTCGTTTTGGTTTTTGTTGAACCCGCATTTAGGGTTTCAAAGTTGTATAAAATTTAGAGCTAGGTTACTACTTATTTAGTAAATGTAAATTTTGTAAAAACCAAGACTCGAAGACTGGACGCACGCTAAAAGGGATGTCGAAGCAAGTGGGAGCTAAACTGGATCCAAGAACGCACTGTTTTGCCTCCTTGGTTGTTCATCGTATATTTTATTTAAATAAGTCCCTAATGATCTCGCTTTAGTGGCTCAAGCGAGATCAAGACCAAAAGCCGTTTAACACACAATATGCCACTCGCGACAACTTAGTAATTTTAATTAGGTTAAACTAATTTGCTAGTCCCAAGTGGCGATAGGGTTTATCGTTCGTGTCTAACGATGAAAAAGCATATAAGGATCAATTCTATGGTAGATAATATCGAGACGGAAGTTTTGTCATCTATTGTGTTGAATGATTACTTAAACCGAAGGAGTATACAACGATTAAGGTCCGGGGGAGGTTGGACAGAACCTCCCCTCCCAACATATTGAACTTGACAGACTCTGGACAGAAACTTACAAAGAATTACAAAGACGAAACTATTTATACTCGTGTAATTCTGTCCGAATGTGGACACTCCGAACCCTGTCCGAACTCCCTCCGAACTTGGAGTTCGTCTAAGGTTCGAATGACTCTGAACCTTGAGTTCGGTTGGGGTTCGGACCCCAGTTCATGTCTCAGTCAACTCAGTCTGTTTGACAATTCGAACAGTAACGGCCACACAAGGTTCATGTATCAACAAATTCCCCCTTAGACGTTACTGTCGAATCCAGACTTTGATCTTCTAGCCATCTTTAGTCAGCTTGCTGCAGACGCCTCTATCTTTAGCAAACTCTCCTTGACCGAATCATCTAGTATGCAAGAAACAGCTTGCAATCTTGTACAATCATGACAATCAATAAAATTCCCCCTTTCTTCAAGCACTTCCATGACAAGAACATTCCAATCACATAGACAGATACTTCAAACCATCGGATATGACATCAAGATGCAGGATCACTTCATTTAATCGTCATGAACAAAAAACAAAATCCAAAAACATAACTGCATTTGACAGAAATCTTCAATCTTCACCGAATTGTAATAAATTCTGATCTTTATGAAAACAGACACGATCAACATCTTCAATCATAGAAATTCCCCCTCAGCATCAAATCCATCCCAATATATAACTCCAGTAAACGTATATCTCGTTGCAGACTGAAACCTGACCAAGTCTTCACAACTCAAGAAAGTATCGGGCATATGACAGAAAGTTCCAAACCATAACCGAAAACTTTGACATATCAGTTCGCACGGACATCAGAATACACCACCTTTCCATGTAGATAAAAAATTACCATCATCCCTGAACTGATTGCTTTTGAATATTCACTTTTTCAATTATGAAACTTGAAAGTTTTAGGGTCCCCAATTTCCCCCTAAATAAGTGACATATTCAAATCTTCAATATTCTTCAGTTTGTGTAGACAAATAAACTCTGTTAAATGCAATCACAAAGACGTAATTTCTCAGAATTCAAATAATCGCCCCAAGTAAACATATGAATGTCTTTGAATCTCTGTCCATCATCAGGAACACACGTTCTTGAATCTCTGTCCATCATCAAGAACAATGACTACCCATAAACTCATTTCTTGAAATTCGATCACTAACTCGTAACAAATACAGTGATCTGGATTTTCTTCAAACATAACACCCCACAGCTACCGAATCAAGGGTAAACCCGATAACTAATCCGTTTCTTTAAAATTCCCACCTAACGGGGGTTCGGGGGTAGCGCCCCTGAGAAGCGGGGTCCAAGGGGCGGCATCCCCTGGCAGGGTCCAAGGGGCAGAGCCCCTGGATGGGGCCGTCCGAACCTTGGCTGAACTTCTTCCGAACCTCAGACGAACAGAAAGAGTCGAACCGCATCCGAACCTGACCTTCGGATAACCAAACATGTTCGAACGCTTACCGAACCTCAACTTCGGATGTCCAAATTGTCCGAACTCTTGCTGAACTTCAAGTTCGGAGCGGTTATTTTCAGATCGATGTTCAACGGCCGAACCTCAGACGAACCTGACTGGAAAAATTTTGAACTCGCACCAGATTCAGAATTTGATCGAATTTTGACATCTAGATACTTCTGTTAGGTAAAAACATGACTCAGAAATACTCGATTGATTAAACTCAATCAGAATCACTTTCAATCACCCCTAACTGAAGGTTTAGCGTCTCAAACTTAAGAAAAACGATGAATTTTGTCACACCCCGGTCAACGGATTCGGGTGTGAACGAGAATGGAATCATAGTCGAGGATACATAGAACAACATCTAAATAATTTAAACTTCAGAAAACATTACGTCATTTCATTGCAGCAAAAAAATAGTGGAAATGATAATGTCTTACATTTAAAAATCAAAAGTCTTAATATAATAATGAAAACATAAAACGGTTTATTGGGATAGTTGGGCCTATGACTCCGTAAGCGTGTCTGATAGCATGTTGAAGCCCCATTTGCATGTCTTCCATAAGTTGCATCAATTACCTAAGAAATCATGAGTTTAAAATGTCAACATAAAGTTGGTGAGGTTCACAGGTTTATGACTCTATGTTTAAAGTGAAACAGTTTCAGTATACCTAAATATTACATTGGTTTACCCTTGTGGTTGTATGAACTCACCTGAACCTTGATTTCAAATACTAACGGTTTACCCACCCATTATATCTCGCCCGAGAGATACTGAACATAGCAGAATAACTGACGTGTACCCCAAGACAATCCGGAATCAGAACTGGAGCTACCAGTTAGGGCAGGGTTGTCAACCCAAATAGATCTATTCACTACCTATAATTTTGTACAGAACTAATTGAAATCATTTAATAGTGGGATACAGTTGTACAAACGTTTATAACGATAATGTACCATAATTGGGCAATCAGTTCGAGAACAAGTAGTCATATGGCTAACAGATAAACCATAATATTAAGTAAGCATTTATTAGATTTCATGATTTCTCCCCCAAAGTATAAAACAGTTAAAAAAAAATGGGGCCGTGAAACTCACTGGATCAGCAGGTAGGTGGTAATATAGTTGTAGGCACGGTAGCACGTAACGTGTGACGCCCACTCCCAGTCTTAGTTCCAGGAGGGGTCACGTGTCGGATTTACTCATGAACACATGGTACAACAGAGATAACTAAGCAGCGGAAATTAAAAACTTTTCATTTATATATATATATATCGAGTTACAATAGTAAGGAAGATAATAACATAATCTATAACTAGATCTTATCTATAGCTATGCCAGTCTACTACCGAGTCATTCCTGATAGCTTGCCCATCTAATCTGCCCTTGCTAGAGCCCTTCCCTTGCTACTTTAAACATCACCAATACCTGACATACATGCTTTTAAAGGTCAGCTTACGCTGGTGAGTTCTAAGTATTTTAAAACTTTACCTTTCCTTGAAAGGTTTACCTCAAACATTTGGGCCTAACGACCCCTTCTTTATAAACATTTATCAGGTATAAAACATAACAGAATTATACCAAAACATTTATCCTTTATCAGGTATAAGACATAACAGAATTATACCAAAACATTTAACCATTCATTCTACTAAGCATTGTCTATTGGAACCACGTTAGTCCCTCGGGCGACCGTCGCCACCCGAAACCTTTCATAGAGTAACCGTCGTTACCCCGGGGAACCGTCATTCCCCGCTTCTGATTGTACAACCACCTTTTCCCTTTCTCTAGACAATATCTGCTTAGATTAAAACTTTTTCAACCTTTTAAACCTTTTCATCCTTTTCAAAAGTTCATTTAAATAACTCTTTTATTTGGACTCATAACCGTTTCAACACCAGTCCATTACCCATATATGGAAATAAGCGTTTCATAAATATAATGTTATGGGTCTTGCATAACAAGGCTAATAAGATCATATTTACCTGACGCTTAGTCCTATACATAGGCTTAGACCAAACATTCACATTTTTCATTTCTCAAAGCTTTATATAAAAGTTTCATCCTTTATATTACCCGTTTATTATAACCTTCCCAAAAAAGTAATAACATGTAATAATAACTATAAAACAGTTATAAGTATTATATGTGTATCAACACAAAACAAGTAAAGGCATCTCAGATACTTTTTAAGTGAACAGTTGAATATATATATCATTGCATGTATATCAGGCCCGAAAATATTAAAACATTTAAAACATTTAAAAGTGGGCTCATAGAACTCACCTTATTCTCTTAAGCAGTTAATTCAGAGAAAACCTCCGCTATGCCTTCCAATTAAACCTAATCGCGTATTGTACGGCGTTAACGCAAGATTTAATATAATAAACACTTTCTATGTTTATTTTAATACTTCCTTATCTTAATAATATTTTATTATTAAGTTCATTCCTTTTAAAAGGTCAAAATGACCAAAATGCCCTTTAGGCCATTATCATTTTCTTTTGTTAATAATATGAAGACACGCATTCCTATAAGTAAACGCTCACTCCGAGATCGCCCAGTGAGCGATGCCATTTCCCAGTTGGGATTTATGCGACACCCTCGCTTTTGCCAGAAATCCCAGTGTACAGGCGTCTACCCTTCCGGTCCGCGCGAACTTCTAAATATCCGATTAACTTGGAATTTGAAATACTTTATCATTTATCCACTTTATCTTTATATATACTTATTATATATATAAACATAGTTCTATGTCAAAAATCAAGTCTCCATACCCTTCGGATTATTTTATATTAAACAATCATATTCCGAAACCCTAATTTCCCTTTTTTCTCATTTCTTTATTAAAATCCATTTATATTCAAAACTGACTTAGGGTATTATCTGTTATAACATTTTATAACATGCTTTAAAATTTCAAAGCTTAGTTCATTACCGTTTATTCGGGTTTGACAGAACAACGGCTAGAAAACCCTAATTACAACATTAAACACTTTATATATATTTTTCAACTAGAGATCAACCGCGCGTTACTGCGGTGATCTAGATCTAATGTAAAAAGAGTACTTAAGATAAATACATACTATACATACTACGAAGACCTAAATATCTTAAATATTTGACTAAGAACTGTTAAAAACAGATGAGGTATAAACAACAGAAGTTAAACGAAATCATATAATAAGTTTGTGAAGGTAACTGGGATTATTACTATTATAAAGTTAGGAACCTTGCTACTGCTAAACCTTATTTAGGATTAGTGAATTAGTGAAATGAGTGCTTTCTTATGGATTGAGTGTTGGCATTAATATAAAATGAATGTAGGGATGATGTTTTTGGATTTTGTATTTGGTTAGTTGTCAGGTTTTCTATAATTTTTTTTTTAAAGTATATATATATATTTGCTATTCACTGGTGCAAAAAATCTTTGTCAATTGGTTTATAATTTCACGAGCAAAGGATGCAGTAAAATAAAGAATAAAACATTCTACTATGGGTTCAAAGTTCCTATAAACAGTTCTAATAGTGATGATCAACTGATACCAGTTAATATCGAGGTTCTTACATTACTAAAAATCTGTTTAAGAAGATAAATTGCCTAAAATTCTCTATATGCATATATTTTGAAACAATATTTTATTGGTTTCTGACAGTTATTTTATAAACTGATGTATCATCTTTAAAAAGCACAGAACAAACTAAGGAGTGAGTAAATTGCTTTCTAAATGGGTGAAGGGAAAGGCTGATTAGAAGAAACTATCTTTTGTATGTTGTGATATGTGCTTTACCAAGTAAGTTGTGGTATATTCAGTTGTAATGCTCTTGATAAAAAGGCAAAACCTGCAATCTTTGGGTAAAGACCAGCACAAAAATGTAAGTAAATAGATCCTAAATAAAGCCCCCAAAAATACTACTTTATGCCTATGCTCTAAATTATTTGTATACCTACCCTATCTTATATAAAATGTCTGCATCTTCTTATATCAACCACACTAAAGGAAAATATCAAATACATAAGCAATAAGGTAAGGGATCCCGCTGCAAAATGTGGTAGAATTGAATGTCACCCAATGGAAACAAATCAGAAATAATATTGTCAGATATGAAATGGTGAAAATGATATAGAAACATTTAATGGTAAATAACAAAATATATGGAATAAAAGAAAGTAGTAAATGACATTTGCATACCCAAATGTATAAAAGAAGATTAAATGTCAGGTTATGTAGACAAATGTAGAAATTATATGCAGTAGAAGTATAGCATGGGTAAGTTTTTCATAAACTAGTAGATTGATTAGCCTCGTTTTGCAGATTTGTTGTTGCTCCTCTCAGATACCAGCTACAATTATCAAAAATCCAGGCACAAAATTTTGCATTCATTTGTAAAGAGGCTATAGAAAACAAAGCATGCGTAGCTTATTAATTTTGTATTAACAGAAGAACACTAAAAAATCTTGATGTTATAACATAAAACATGACTCTTCCATGGATTAATGGTTCAGAAGGAGTTAAAACACATGACACATAACATAAAACATGTATATCCTACATAATTAATGAACAGGCAAGAGAAATGAAATATTCCATGAAATTGTAATAGACAATGTGAGATAGTTTATATATGGACACCAATGAGAGCACATACGTGAGTAGAAAGATTTATCATTGGTAGACAATAGCAGCAACGACTGATTACAAATCTGTAAAACGAAACTCGTGAGAATTGACAACAAAATAAAGCGGAGGCAGCCGATATTCGAGGTAATGTAGAGCGTTGGCTATTATGAAGGGTACGACAGCCTCTTCAGAGGAGAAGGAGATAAACATCGGCAAGGATCCGACTGTTCCTTTTTATAGAGATATTTTTTTTCCTTTAAATATCAACTAATCATTCGTTTATTGAGAGCACCTATTATGAACAGAGCTATGTATTTACAATCATTATAAATATGTGATGACCTTATGAATAGATTAAGGAAAAAGAAAAGGTACGCATACATATCTGACCAAAAAAACCCCAGCAAGACAGAATAAAGGTGTAATACATATGAAAAGACAAATTTAATTTGCAGAACCTGCTACAGATGAAAGGGAAAAAAATTGTTGTTGTAAGGTAAACGGTTGAAGTATAACTTGCAAGTAACTTTTATTAAACCACAACCTTTATGAGACTATGGAAAAGGTCTTTAAACTCGAAAATCAGCTCATCAAAAGTAGCCTTAGGAAACAGTAAAGAAAAGTATTGAAAACGTAGCACAAAATGTAACCTACTTTCAAATCCGGTACATAATTAGGTGTAATAGGAATGTTTCGCTCAGATTATGATCGATGAGAGACAAAGAAAGCGATTAAATGATCACATATAAATTGGGGAATATGTGATACATGTTAAACCTCGCAGATCCTATTGAAAGCGAAACATAATCTAGGATTAACATATTACTGAACCATGAAAACAGAGAAAGAGGCTGACAATGAATATTCATATAAAGCTACAAATTAGGGCAAAACACATAAAGAAGCTGATAAGAAGCTACCAATTAGGGCACGTACCCGAAGGATAAATCCTGCTGATAGTAGACAACGACACTAAAGATCAACACAAGAAACAAAAGAGATTAAAGAAAACGAAATAAAGAGGTAGCAGCGATGTTCGATCGAGAAGAAAAAGTTCCGGCACCTGTATATAACAGAACTTTTTTTTTTGCTTGAATTCATGAAATTGGCACGAAACCATAGGAGATGTTTAGTGCTATGGTTTTGAGGTTGTAAGGTCTTATTAAGACTTAGTACTATTGTAGTTAGTTTAAGCCTTTATGTTCAACTGTATTTATCATTGTTACTGATTTTAGTTCATGGGTTATTTTCCATAACATCAGTCTTTTTATGATTTTCTACTGAAAAATTATTTACAAAATCCTCTGGGCCATGTCGAAGTATAACAACAGTGAATATTATAGCACGAATCAGTAAAGGCATATAACACAAAACATGACAAGATAATACACACAATAATTTTCTATATGATTTGTAAACAACAGGCTGCCGAAATGATATAATCAAATTTTAACATTATCATAACATGACATAGGCAACTCTTCCATGGAATTGTAATCTACACAATACTTTCCTATAATTTATGCTTAATACACAATAAATGGAATCATCAGTTAACCCTCGATAAAATTGGAAAAAAGAAAAAGTATACAGCAGCTAAACTACATGATGATGTACAAACTTAAGAATTACAATGAAGAGTACACTACACTTGCTACCTATATGAACTTGCACAAACATAAGATATTATGTTCAGTAACGGGTATTTGCCTAGCAGCTATGAAAATGGATATGTGCCTAACAACTATAAAAATGCTTTTATTTAGGTTATAAACAGTTTATATATAAGTATGGTCTTGAATTTTTTTAGTTTACATTTAATGACTAAATATATTAACACGTGTATTCCAAAAGAATGAACACAAAGTCCTAGACAATGTTCTTTTTGGAACGGCAAATAAAATAAAAAGGAGGATGTTGGTGAGTCATTGTTAATGTGAAAATAAACAAAGTCACAGAAATATGTTTCATTAACAAAATATAACATTTATAGAAAACATTATTTTTATGATTTGATCTTATCCTTAACTTGCATTCACACATCAATTTAATTGAAATCTTTCTTATGTTATAGCTCTAAGACCTGATGGGTTTTTGTTTAGTAAGTAGGAATATATAATTTAAGGCATTGAAATTATTGGCCTTTTTTGTAAGTGTTCACAATGGGTTTGTTTTTAAATTTAGTTTCAGGACAACAATCTAGTAATAAAGAAGTAAAGAGAAAATTATTTAAGACCTAAAATTGGGAGTAAGAACATTTAAGTTCATAAATTTCAGTTCAGTGAACAAAGGGCATAATTTCACTAAATTGCTGTAATACAGAACATTTGAACAAAAATTGATAATGATCTATCAATTGTAGCGTAATTAAGATGACAGAATGTAAAAAACTCAATTTCAATAAAGTGAACAATGGGCATAATTTCCCTAAAAAATTTGAACATTGTAAGGTCTTATTAAGATTAGTACTATTGCAGTTAATTTAAGCCTTTATGTTTATATATATCTAGCATTGTAATTGCTTTTTATTCTTGGTCTATTTTCCATAGCATCATAGTATTTTTCCTATATGATTTGTAAACAACAGGCAACAGAAATGATCAACTGTCCCATGGAGTTGTAATCTACACAACAGTTTCGTATATGATTTCTGGACAGCAGCAAGTAGGAATTTTATAATAAGAATTGAACATTATCAAAAGGTTTACTTATAAAAAAGCATAAATATTTTAATCAATAGGCATACAACGGAGGTAATTGATATAGAGATGTCAATTAGGGCACTTACCCGGACACAAATCGTTGCTGATGCAAAACAGTGTCGATGAAGCTAAGCAGCAGAAGGAAGAATTGCTTTAGAAAACTAAAAAACAAAGGTCGCGAGGATGGAGAATAGAGAAAAAGTTGAGGGGAAAACTACCTGTGAATTGATGAAGGAAAAGTAAAATTGAAGAGTGAAGAACAAAAGAGAAAGAAGATGAAACGAATAAGGGGGCTCAGGAATGGATACGTGTGCTGACAACGCAAGTAAAACCGACATGTATACTAAACCCTAAATAAAAAATTTCTCTTTAAAACGGGAGTCGATCCCTGGTATTTCAAAAACAAAGATTTTATAATAAAACTTAAAACCACTGTGATAGTGGTATGGTAGGTGCCATATTTCAAGAAACTAAATACTTATATAAATATTGGTTTTTAGTATAAAATATGTGAATGGCACAAGACCATAGGTGAGGTTTGCTATTGTATATATATACAATATATATTAAACATATTCTTTAATCCGATAATTAATTTATCATTATCGTTAACCTTTATATAAATATATATAAGTTTATATATTTAATATTTAAATTCTTATTTTCTTTTAAATCAATTTAATAAAAATCGATTAATAATAATTATATATATATATATATATATATATATATATATATATATATATTTATCTGTCTCAAATGCTTTTATATCATTTAACCCACTTTATAAACTTTAATCGAATAATGATGTTTTGAAAGATAAAAATAATATAACGTGATTACCTCTTTGACGGGTCGTGAAACGAGTCCAAAATAACCGAATAATAATGGTGTCCGATTTGGACAATTAAATAGTCCTTCTCGACTAGTTCCTCGCCACGAGCATTTCCCCGTTGTCGGTTTGTCGTTTGGACCTCGTTACACCACCGAAACGTCACCCGAAAGTGTAAATGGCTAAACTTGACACCTCCTTTTCTAGCTAGAATTACGACAACCTACGACTGCCGTTACCAACCGCCAATCACCGCCGTCGTTCACCACCATCCCAGCAACTCATCGTCGTGACCGCCATCACCCGTAGTCGACCGTACGTCACCGAATCATCCGCCGAACATTACCGAATAATAACCGAAAGTGAGGACGGGGTTGTGCCGGGTTTTACTTGAAACCACCTCTAACCGGCCACTGCCGCTGTCTACCGCCACTGCCTATCACCGCCTACAACCCCTTACCGCCATCGTCACCGGGTTTTACAGGTTGGCCTGTCGAGAATGGCGAGGGAGAGAGCGCCGGGTTTCGCCTGTGCTTGAACAGAGGAGGACGGTGGGTGCTCACCGTGAGCTCGAAGGGAGGACGTCGCTGAGTCCTTGGTTTTTCTGCTACGCCGCCGGCTTCGATCGAGCCTGCCGGAAGTCGAGAGGAGCTGGGTGTTTGCTGGCTGGAGAAACGAAGAGAGAGGGCTGGGTGTTACTGGAAAAACAGCTGTAGGTCGCCGGTAGTGGGGCTGCTTTGCCGTAAAATCGAGAGTGGAGGGGGGTTTGTCTCGACGGAAAAACGAACGGAAGTGGGACTGGGTATTGCCGGTCGGAACAAGGAAAACGAAGAGAAGGGGGAGGAGATGGCCGCGTCGGTCGGAAAAGGGACGAGGGGGAGAGAGGAGAGTACGGCAGCTGTGCTCTCTCTCTCTCTCTTCTTCTTTTAATTCATTCCTTTCTTTTTGTCGTTTACTGTTCCATTTGTTTTGTGAATTGTGATGTGTTTGTATTGGTCATGTATGCATGTATTTATATACAAACAATTTCAACAAAGTTTGCATATATACTACACACACGTACACATATGACTAAGGTTTTCGGATGATGAATCACATCAACATTTTTGACAACTATTAAACAGTGAAGTGGACAACAAGCAAATATGGTATATTATAAGTAAGTAGGAATTATACCCGTATTGTGTACCTGTATGATAATATAATATTTCGTAAGCAGATTGTAAAATTTTTTGAACACCTAAAATATTACGGGAGTATAATAAATACAGTTAATATATTTATTCTTCGGTTGAAACGTTAACCGGTGAGCGTTCAGTTACTTCGCGGTAGAAGCGCGTCTAATCATTGTCGCGGTCTCGGCCGTTTGACAGACCGAATACGTCTTCTTGACTGAAATGCTTCATAGATATTATAATAATTATTTATACTTTGCCGAGGTGTTATAATCATTTCGAACGGCTAACCGAGTTGATTTTGGTAATTATCGCGTAACAGCATCGGTTACCGATTCCACCGTTTTTCGTGCCGAACATCGCAAATATATTTTATAGCGATTATAAGTCAAGTATTTAGCAATACCTGATATTCTAACTTCGCTTCGGTGTTTTTAGTGATGTTCGTGCTTAAATTACGGTTATTACAAACCGGGCCTAAATCACTATTTTGCATTTTCTCGCTTCGTTATAGCTCAGATTTGAGATGCGTCTGCGCCCACGATCTTTATTTTTCGTTATCTACCATATTCTATAAATTCGTCTTTTGACGTTTTCTCGAACGTCGTGCAGAATATTTGTACGTGAATCGTGACGTTTCTCTATTATACGTATATATTACTTCATATATATATTTTAGCTACTTAACACATATAGCACACATATATAACTTAAGTTATGAAATTTTGGGGTGTTACATAACGTCCTAAATAAATAAATAGGCATATGCATAAGGTCTACAATCAATTGAGTAACATAAGTCACCAAAGTGATACCGGTCAAGTCTTGACATTTTAATCCCGTTTGTATTCGTTTGAAAACTCGTTAGCTTGTATTTATTAAATAAATACTTTAGTAATGATTTATATTTATGTTTAATAAATATAAATAAAGAATTATCATTTTAAATCAAGTATTGAACATCGAGTTTAAATAATAGTGTTTTATTATAATTTTCATGAGTTCGTATAATTATTTTTAATTAAATAATTATGTGTTTGATTTGTTAATCATGCAAGTTAGAATTATTTTTAAATAATTATGATTAACATTTCTTGGTGAACTTTTGATTAGATCATAGTTTAAAACCTTTGTAAATAATTACTAAACAAGGAATAATTATTTATTTCATTTTAGTCATATAAGGATTTTTAAGCTGCATTTTTAAATACAATATTTTATAACTTCGAAATCTTTCAATATTTCATTGACATGAAATATTTATTTGCTTGAACATTTTAAAAAAATAAAATATAATAACGACACTTGGATTAAATAAAAGTTGTCTTTATAAAAAAATGATGAGAAATTTTGCTTAAAATCTCTAACATTTACGTTTTCGCGTATATCGCCGTGTGGTCCCAGTTTTATTACTACGCAACGTATTTTCATTTTTGATTACCTTGATTTTTATCAAAGTAGTTATAAAATTTCATAAAAAAATTTAAAGTCAATCAATTGCTTGCCTTTTGATTATTTTTATAAAAAAAATCTTTTATAAGACTTAATCATTTTGCAAATGTCTTTTTATAGAAAGATTCTTTATTTTTATAACATTTCTTTTATTGTTTAAATCTTGTAATAAATCCAAGAATTTATGTCAAATTAATCATTTGACATAAATTTATTCCTTCCATAAAATCTAGTAACATTCTCTTTGTCTTGAAACTTTTTATAACACTTTAATGTGTTATATTTTTACTAAAACAAGTAATTCCCATGTGTTAATATTTTAACCATTTAGTCCATGTATTTATCATATTCTTATTATGAGACAAATCCACTTATTATCATATTATGATTTATAATCAAATCAACTAACACATATGGTGTTAGGACCAACTTATACATAGGAGGAAACGTAGATTTATCAACTAATAGTTTGTGTTAGGACAAATTTAAATAAATAACAATCCACTAACACATTCAAGTGTTAGGACCATATATACATCTAAACATGAAATGTAAACCATCAACTAACACCAAGTGTTAGGACAAGTTAATTACTTAACATTCAATTTAGTTAGTTATGATTTTATTATCAAAGAAGGGGCTTGAGATTTGTTAAACCAACTAACATGAAATCAATGATTCCATGAATACAAGAATCAAGGTGCACACCATATTACTTTCCTTGGATTTAATAAGTGTGTTTCACCACACTCCTTGGCTCCTTTAAGTCCTAAGACACCAAGGGAGTGTTTTGATTCTTGGAAGAAGGAGATAAAGAAGAGAGTTGGTTAGTTAGTTTTAACAAATGCAAGCATTCAAGAGTTTTAGTTTGTCAAGACTTGGGCTTCACTTTGGATGCTAAACATGGAAGGAAAAACATAGAAGGAATGGATTAGAAAACTCACAAGGAGTGGGGTTTGAAAAACCGAGAAGGAAGGGTAGTTGGCGGTGGTTTTCTATGGTGGTTTCCGGTGGGCTGGGGCGGCGGCAGGGCTGAGCAGCGGCGGCAGGGGAGGCGTGCCGGTGGTGGTTGCTGGGTGGTGGGGTGTCGGCCGAGAGCTAAGGGAGAGGGAGAGAGGTGAGTGAGGGTGTTGGTTGTGTGGTGGTTTGAGTGGAGATCTCCTCCTCTTATAACCAAAACCTGGTTTATTAACCAATGGTCATTACCCATAATCCATGTGAACTTGTAATTGACAACTAATGAGAGTTATAGGCTAGGTGTGTTGTCAACACCACATTCACCCAATTTCTAAGTGTAGGTGACTTTATTTTATAAAATTTCCAAGCCTTTATAAAATGGTGAGGGTTTTTAATAAAATATGAAGAGGTTAGGGGTTTATAAAAATCAATTTTTTTATAAAATATAGTCCAAGTAAAAATAACTAAAAAGGTGGTGTCTTTGTTTTTATAAAAGTTAATGGGCTAATGTTTTTATAAAAATATAGTGGGCTTAATTTTTATAAAAACTCATGGGCCAAAACTAACATAAAGGATTTGGGTTTTGGAAGTGGGCCGAAGCCCAATTAGAATCGGGAAGGGGATGGGCCGGTTCCTCCAGTTTGGGCTGAGGGGTAGGCGGGCCGGGTTGGGTTGATTTCCGAATGGGCCGAATGGGCCGCAGGTCGGGCCACCGGGTCGGGTCGGTGATTCGGTTGATCAAGTCGAGTCATCGGGTAATGTTTCGGGTCCGTTTGAGTTATTTCGGGCTTATTGGGCCTAACTGGGCCCAATGGGTTTAACGGGTTTCTCGTTTGGCTAAGTCTTGACAATGAAGTGTTTTTATCACATTTTAAGTTCGCTAAACGTTTTAAGGTGAAACAGTTTATATCAGTTTTGTTAAAATATAAAAAGTCAAGTTTTTATATATATTTTTTTATTATTGAAGTTCCATATTTAAAATGTGAAAACTTTCATATTTTACGGGTTTATACTTCCGGTACAAACGCGGGATTAAATCAGTTATTAGTTAATTATTAAAACTAATTCAGTTAATCATATAATTAAAACGTATGAACATTTAAATTAAAAAGTCAGCGGAGAGAGGTTTGACCTGTTTCGGACGAGGTGTCACATTCTCCTCCAGTTAGAAGAATTTCATCCCAAAATTCAGTTATGGTTACTAGTAGATGCGACGTTTCCAAACAGACCAGGATACTTTCGACGCATTTGGTCCTCGCGTTCCTAAGTGTACTCTGGTCCTCTTCGAGAGTTCCATCGCACTTTGACTATAGGAATGCGGCTATGCTTCAGCTTCTTGATTTCACGGTCAAGTATCTCGACATGTTCCTCAATAAAGTGCAGTGTTTCGTCAACTTGAATTTCATCAAGAGGGACGATGAGCGTTTCATCGGATAGACATTTCTTAAGATTACAAACGTGAAAGACATCATGTACGCTGCTTAGTTTGGCAGGCAAGCGTAGTCGGTAAGCTACTGGTCCGATGGTCTCGGTGATCTCAAAGGGACTAATGTAACGAGGGTTGAGCTTTCCTCGTTTGCCGAATCTAATGACACCTTTCCAAGGTGACACCTTTAGCATGACGCGATCTCCCTTTTTAAAGGACAAGGGTTTGCGTCGGTTGTCGACATAGCTCTTTTGTCTGTCTCTGGCAGCTTTCAGACGACTACGGACTTGAAAGATTTTCTCAGTCGTTTCAAAGATTTACTCGGGACCAGTTAACAGACTGTCTCTAATCTCAGTCCAGCAGAGTGGGGATCTACACTTTCTTCCATAAAGTGCTTCAAAGGGTGCGGCTTGAATGCTGGTGTGATAACTGTTGTTATAAGAGAATTCGGCAAGAGGGAGATGCTCGTCCCAATTGGGTCCGAAATCAATCAATCATGCTCTCAGCATATCTTCGAGTGTTTGGATCGTTCTCTCACTTTGGCCATCTGTCTGTAGATGGTAGGCAGTACTCATATCGAGTCGAGTACCCAAAGCTTTCTGGAGAGATCTCCAAAAGTTTGCGGTGAAACGGCTATCATGATCGGATATGATAGATATAGGCACACCGTGTCGTGAGATGACTTCCTTAATATAGAGTTTGGCTCGCCTATCCATGTTATTGTTTTCCTTGACTGGTAAGAAGTGTGCAGATTTCATCAATCGATCTACTATCACCTAGATAGCGTCATATCCAGATCTAGACTTAGGCAATTTTGTGATAAAGTCCATGGATATTTCTTCCCATTTCCATTCCGGAATGACAGACTGAGTTAACAACCCAGAAGGTTTCTGGTATTCGGCTTTGACCTTCGAACATGTTAACAATTTGCCGACATAGGTGGCTATTTCGGCTTTCATGTTAGGCCACCAGAATTGTTTCTTCAGACTGTGGTACATCTTATCTGATCTGGGATGAATGGAATATCTTGACTTGTGAGCCTCATCGAATACTAATTGCCTTAACCCTCCATAGATAGGCACCCATAGTCTCTCCATGAAGTTCTTGGTTCCATCAGGTTTCTCGTCTAGTTGCTTCTCCATTCCACGAAAACCTTCTTCTGCTAGGTTTTCCGGTTTGAGGGCTTCAATCTGAGCGTCATGCACTTGCGAATTGAGATTCAAGCGTATGGTCATACTTAATGCTCGAACACGAAGGGGTTTGATGCGTTGTTTCCTGCTCACTAACGAACCTCACATTCGTAATCATTTAGCAGTTCTACCCATCGACGTTGTCTCATGTTCATTTCCTTCTGATTGAAAATGTGTTGGAGGCTCTTGTGATCGGTGAATATGGTGCACTGAGTACCATAAAGATAGTGCATCCAGATTTTAAGAGCAAAGACAACGGCTCCGAGTTCCAAATCATGGGTCATATAATTCTTCTCATGAATCTTCAATTTTCATGATGCGTAGGCGATGACTTTCTCTCGTTGTATTAGTACACAACCTAAACCCTGATGCGATGCATCGTAGTATACAATGAAGTCTTCGATTGTTGGACTCGGTCTGCCCAAGACACATAGTAGATTGATGTGGCTAGTACGTTATGATCCAAGACGGGTCATACCCAATATTGAGCTAGACAAACACCCAATGGATATTTATTTAGATATGATCAATTAAATAAATATCACCTAAAGAAGATATTTAGAAATGGGTTTCTAAATAATTGAACTTATGATTAAATCATATGGATGATTTAAATTAGAGAAGTATGGTAACAATATTATTTAAGTGGTTAAATAAATTTTCACACAACATATAATAACTTATATGTTACATTGTGTTTTAGGACATGTTACATATAAAATAACATGTTACATGGGTCATGTAAGACATGACCAAAATGTACCTTGAATGAGAACAAGACTAGATGCATTGGAGGGAAGTTCAAATGGTTTGAAACCCCATTTTCCCTCTTTTTTCTCCTTGAGTCCGGCCAACCACTCATAATGAGGTGGTTGGGTGTGTTTTTCCAAGGCTTCCATCTTTAAACGTGCCTCCCATTCATTGCCCTAACTTGTTAGACACACCACTCCTCTCTCTCTCTCTCTAAGATCTTTATGAGAGCTAAACCACTTCTATAGAATAAGACTCTTGAATTATGATTCAAGATACATAGAAGAAGAACCTTGAATACGGATTCAAGCAAAGGTTAAAGGTGCATTGGTCTTCAGGAAATCATAGCAACAAGGTGTTGTGTTGGAGGCTCGTGGGTATCACAAGCTTGAGGCTTCTTCTTCGAGGCTTGCTATTCGAGTTTATCATCATCTTCTTCTCAATCCCTTACTTGGAAGAAGGTATAAATCTAAACACCCTATGGTTTTTTTTGTTTTGATAGCATGCATACATATTTGGATCCTTGGTTTTTGGTTTTATAATCAAGTGTTAAAATCGGTTTAACATCAACTAATCAAAATATACATCAACTAATCAAAATATGGTTTTGATGTTTCCGCTGCGTTTTACATTTTAATGAGTTAAAATGGCTTTGATAAAGTTCTTAAAACCCAACAATGGCATCTAGAGCCGCTTATATGGATGCATGCTTCAAAGAGCTAGTTGGTTAGCTCCACAAAACTCTTGGTTTTGGTTCCTCATACCACAAACCGAAAGTTTTGTTCATGGTTTCCCTTTATCTTTCAAGATGCTTCACTAACATGCATGTGGTTATCTTGAAAGATTAAAGCATTTTATCATTTTGTTGTTTTTGTTGTTTGGACAACAAAGCCACGTTTTCGGTTTTGTGTTGGACCGAAAAAGGAAATGGGTTAAAAGGGAAACATTTTTTTACATTTGTACATATGGATGTAATTTTAGATATATGTTTGGTGCATAAAGCCTAGCCAAAAGACCTTGTGATTGTTTGTGGTGGATGTTTGTGCTTGTTGTAATTATTCAAAAGTTGTAATAATTTCAAGTTCGTCATTTTGGGCATGTAATCTATTTATTTCATTTGGTATGTAATGTAATAGATTAGGTGAATTTTGTTTTACTAGAAAAATGTATTAGGATCCATATTTTGTAAAAAGGAAGAATGCACAAGATGGAGGATCTTGGATGCCCAAAGGAGTGAAGCAAAACACAACCAAAGGAGGTCACTTGAAGCATTTGGATGCGGGGTCAAGTGGGAGTTCACCTACACATCACTTGTGTGATCTTGTCCCTTAGGAGAGACCTTGACACACACTTGTTTTGGCTAACAAGTGTTGTCAATAGTTTGCTATGGCTATGCACCTATTTTATTATGCTTGTGTGGTTGTTTATTTTCATGTTTGGATGATATTTGGATATGCATGCTAAAACAAACTAATAAACATTAACAAGCTAAAACCGGTTCTTAAAATATCATTAACAAAGACTAATAAAATGGGTTTTATTAAGTTGATGATGATTTATCAATAAAATGGGTTTTATTAAAAGAACCATGAAATATGGATTTCAAACAACACTAGGGTACCATACATTTGAATGCATGTGAATTGTATGGTACATAGAGTTTTCTATACTAGAATTATGAAAACTAAAAACGACCCTTTTCAAAAACAAGTTTAAACGCCATACTTTTATACAACACTCAATTTGCTTGTAAACTCTTTATGGGATAAAGGTCACCTAACCATATTTGAGGGAACTTGTAAACTTGGGGTAGGTTTACCATATTTGTGGGATAAAGGTCACCTAACCACTTGTATGTGTAAATCTACACGTGTGTATAAGTAGGACAACTTGATTTGGAGACCAAGTGAATAGGGTCACCTAAGCATGGGAAACCAAAGGCGTTGATGGGATTAAACTTGCCAACTAAACATAAGATGTTTAATCGATCCCATACTACTAGAAGTTGCAAAGAGTTGCAATTGTCAAACGTTGACTACCTTGTTAATTTAAGGAGTGGGATAAAGGTCACCTAACCACAACTTAAATGTAACGTTGGATTCTAGGTTTTAATTTATTAATTGTCTATGAGACACAAAAGGGTATTTATTAAATTAAATGGTTTATATTGATATCGAAGATACTTAATAGAACTTTGTTAAATTTTGTAGATGGCCAATAATAACGAAATCATCCCCGCCACAAACGTCCATAACCTATCACTAAGATCCATCTTAGACAAGAATCGTCTCAACCAAGACAACTTTGTGGATTGGTACCGCAACTTGAGAATTGTTCTCAAACAAGAAAAGAAGTCTTATGTGTTGGACGATCCTATCCCCGACGAACCCGATGTCGAAGACGTTGAGGCTTATGCCGATTGGGTGAGGTACACCGAGGACTCAGTCCAAGTTTCATGCCTCATGCTAGCAAGTATGATCCCCGAGCTTCAAAAGGATTTAGAGAATCATGGGGCATACGGCATGATATGCCAATTGAAGGAAATGTTCCAACAAAAGGCAAGGACCAAGCGCTTCGAAACGGTTCTGGCACTCCATGCATGTCGTATGGACGAGTTACAAACGGTTTCATCCTATGTTCTTAAAATGAAGAGCCTCATTGATCGTCTTGAAAGGCTCAATTGTCCCGTCTCAAAAGAGTTGGCTACGGATTTGATCCTCAACTCTTTGCCAAAGAAGTTTGACACTTTTGTATTGAATTACAATATGAATGGTTGGGAGAAGACCATTCCCGAACTTCACGGGATGCTCAAAACGGCTAAGTAAGGGATGGGCAAAAGTGTTGTGCCCGTTCTAACGATCGATGAAGGTAGTAGCAAGAAAAGGTCTCGCTCTACTTCTAGTTCCTCAAAGGCAAAGGTTGCCAAAGGAAAGGGATTCGTCAAGGGGAAGGGCAAGAAAGAAGCCCCCAAACCGAAGGAGAAGAAGCAAAAGGTTGCTTCAAATGATCCATGCTTTGAGTGTGGTGAGGTAGGACATTGGAAGAGGAGTTTTCCAACCTATCTCAAAGGGTTGAAAGAAAAGAAGAATGAAGGTCAAACCTCGGGTAAGACCTTTATGATCTATATTAAGCTTAATGCTATTTCTTCTAACACATGGGTATTGGATACCGGATGTGGAACTCATATATGTAATATGTTTGCAGGGGTTCAAAAGAAATAGGCAATTGAAGACGGGAGAAGTTAGTCTCTTCATGGGCAATGGAGCGAAAGTTCAAGTTAAGGCCCAAGGAGACTATATTTTGGAACTTCCAAGTGGTTTGGAAGTAATTTTGAATAATGTACTATATGCTCCTAGTTTGACTAGGAACATAATTTCCGTTTCCCGTTTAAGACATGTTGGATATGATTTTAAGTTTGTTAACAATGATTTCCATGTTTCAATGAATGATATGTTTTATTTTAAAGCTAGCCCTGTAAATGGTATTTATGAATTGGTTCATGAAGACACTTCATATAATAGCTCAATATACCAAACCACCACCAAGAAACTCAAAAGAGATTTGAGTGACACCTACATTTGGTATTGCCGCCTTGGTCACATTAATAAGAACCGCATACAAGCATTACAAAAGAGTGGTCTTTTGAAAACAAATGAATGCGATTCGTATGACGTATGCGAATCTTGTCTTCAAGGGAAGATGACTAAGGCACCTTTTAGTGGAACTACCGAAAGGGCAAAGGATTTTCTAGGGATCATACATTCGGATGTATGTGGACCTTTTAAGCCAACATATAGGAATGGTGAAAGATACTTCATCACCTTTACCGACGACTATAGTCGCTATGGGTATGTGTACTTGTTAGCACACAAGGATGAAGCTTTTGAAATGTTCAAAATCTTCAAAAATGAAGTAGAAAATCAACTCAACAAAACAATAAAGATCATTCGTTCGGATAGAGGAGGTGAATACCTTAGCAATGAATTTCAAGACTATCTTAGGAGTTGTGGGATTGTCTCACAACTTAGTCCACCTCGAACGCCACAACATAATGGAGTATCGGAGAGGAGGAATCGAACCCTATTGGATATGGTTCGGTCTATGGTGTGTAGAAGTTCATTACCTCTATCATTTTGGGGTTATGCCCTACTCTCAGCGGCACGTATTTTGAATATGGCCCCAACCAAGAAAGTGGAAAGGACACCTTTTGAGTTATGGCATGGAAGGGTTCCATCCTTATCTTATCTAAAGGTGTGGGGTTGTGAAGCTTATGTAAAGTGTGATGCTTCTAACAAGCTAGCACCCCGGTCCACTAAGTGTATATTTGTAGGATATCCTAAAGATTGTATAGGATATTACTTCTACAATCCAACAGAGCAAAAGGTATTTATTGCTAGAAAGGCCGAGTTCCTGAAAACTAAGTTCCTTATGGAAGGAACTAATGAAAGAACAGTGGAACTTGAGGAGGATCAAGAACCACAAGCTGATACACGTTTGGTTGAAACTAGCCCTCTACAAGAAATTGTTGAAGATGATCAAATGGTTGATCAAGACACACACATCGTTCGTAGATCTGGTAGAACTAGTAGTCCACCTGAAAGATATGGATTTTTCATGGAGGGATGCTATATGGTAGATTCAGATGAACCAACCACTTACCATGATGCAATGACCGATTCCGAATCGGACAAATGGCTGGAAGCCATGAACGTTGAGATGCAATGCATGCATGCCAACCAAGTATGGGACTTGTTAGTGCGACCTCCTAACTCCAAGGTAGTTGGATGTAAGTGGGTTTTCAAGAAGAAAACCGACATGCATGGGAACTTAGACACATTTAAAGCTCGACTTGTAGCAAAAGGTTTCACTCAAACTCACGGGGCTGATTATGATGAATCTTTCTCGCCGGTGGCAATGCTAAAGTCGATAAGGATATTATTTTCCATAGCCGCCCATTATGATTATGAGATATGGCAATTGGATGTCAAAACGGCTTTCCTAAATGGATATCTTGAGGAAGATGTCTATATGGCTTAGCCCGAGGGTTTTGTCGATCCAAATCATCCTAATAAAGTGTGTAAGTTAAAGAAATCAATCTATGGATTGAAACAAGCATCAAGGAGTTGGAATCACCGTTTTGATGAAGAGATAAAGAAATTTGGCTTCATCAAGAATGAGGATGAGGCTTGTGTGTATAAGAAGGCTAGTGGGAGTATAGTCACTTTTCTAGTGCTATATGTCGATGACATTCTATTATTTGGAAATGACATTCCAACCATGGAAGGTGTAAAAGCCTGGCTTGGAAGTTGCTTTTCCATTAAGGATCTAGGTGAAGCCGCCTATATTTTGGGAATAAAGATCTATAGGGATAGATCAAGGCGCTTGATAGGTTTGAATCAAAGTGCATACATTGACAAAGTCTTGAAAAGGTTCAAGATGGAGAACTCTAAGAAAGGTTTGGTATCTATTCAAAGAGGGACAATATTGAGTACGACTCAATGCCTAAGCTCAAAGGTTGAGCAAGAAAAAATGAAAGGAAACCCATATGCGTCTGCTATAGGATCGATTATGTATGCTATGATATGCACCAGACCGGACGTGTCATGCGCCTTAAGCATGACAAGTAGATACCAACAAAATCCAGGAAATAGTCATTGGATGGCTGTCAAAAGTATATTAAAATATCTTAGAAGGTCTAAGGATATGTTCTTAGTATATGGATCCGATGAGAAGGAACTCGTTGTAAGGAGTTACACGGATGCGAGTTTCTAAACGGATCGAGATGATTCTCGATCACAATCAGGGTATATCTTCATTTTGAATGGAGGGGCGGTCTCTTGGAAGAGCTCAAAGCAAGAGGTGGTTTCATTGTCCACTACAGAATCAGAGTACATCGCCGCATCTTTGGCCGCGCAAGAAGCCGCATGGTTGAAGAAATTTATTACCGAACTAGGGGTTGTTCCTACCATTCAAGGACCCCTAGAGATCCTTTGTGATAACGAGGGAGCGATTGGTCAAATCAAAGAACCTCGTGATCATCAAAAGGTGAGGCACATCGAGCGGAGATTCAACTACATAAGGGATGAAGTTGCAAAAGGAAAGATATGTATTCTGTGACATCCAAGAATTTCAAGGTTTACTTCCGTTAGACAATCTCCGTTAGTTACGTTATAAGTATTAACTTAGTAACTAATGCTTAACTAGGCTGAATACGTCCACGTCCTTTGGTTGATCACCGAACCCGTCCATATGTGTTTATTTATTGAATTGTCTCTATGAGGAAGTATATGCAACATGTTTGCTGATTAATTGTGTAATTGTGTGAAATTCATGAACCGTGCTTATCTTACTTAGAATGTAAATTAGTCACTTTTGGGTTCCAGCGAAACTACCGGGCGAAATTATAGTGTCGCCCGACTAGCCTAACCTTTGACTCACAGGGTCAGTTTCGCCTGGCCAGCGAAACTAGCCCCTGATATATAATATCTTAATGAACCCTAGTTTCTCCATTTGCCTCCTTTACACAAAAACACACACACACTCCATCTTTCTCCTGGAAATCTGGTCAGTCGAGATTCACACCGAGCCATCGAGATTCACACCGAGCCATCGAGATCTCAGCCCCGAACCATCATCCATCAAGCTTGGAGATCGAACCGTGAGTCCCAAAACCACCATTTTTATGTTTTCTATGTGTTTTCTTAAAAAGCATGCTTAGATCTTTATAGAATCACTTGATCTTCTGATATGTTGTTTAGGAATGATAGATCTACAATAAAGTCAGTAACTTTACGTGTGAAATCCATCCATGATGAAGATTTATGCTAGATTAGGTCATTTTAGGTTAAAATGTGTTTTTGGTGATTTGATGATGAAAATGCATGTTTAAGGTGTTAAAGCTTACTGATTTATGTTGGTAAATGATTATGTATGCTAGATAATGAATTACATGTGATATGGAAGCTGTTAGATCGATTTTTAGGCTGATCCGTAGGTTTTTCGCGACCAGCGAAACTGTGAAGTTCTCTGGGCGAAACTGTATAGCGAAATTATGTACATCTCCTTCAGGCGACACTATACAGCGAAACTATAGTGTCGCCGGGTAAACTAACCAGACCTGTCCGAACGAAACTACCGAGCGAAATTCCCTGAACGAAAGTTCAAACCAGTTTCGGGCGAAACTAGGCTAGCGAAACTGTGCCAACAGTTTCGAGCGAAACTAGCCTAGCGAAACTGTGTCATCGGGTATTGCCTAGCGAAAGTGCTGCCCGTGCACACAGCGAAACTGCCTAGAGAATCTATGCTAGCGAAACTGTGACCAGACCTAAATCCAAACTTGTGCAATTTACTTGAATGTTATGCCATGACTTACATGATTATGCTATGATGATACATGCTTTGATTTCTGATGTATATGAACCCTTGTTTATGATCAACCATCGGTGTCGTGTGCCGGTATGTCGAGTCATAGTTCCAACGTGCTATGTTATGGGCCATAGTGACGTTAAGTAAAGATTAGACACAAAACTAATACTTAAGACCTAAACGTGTTCATAGGTCTTCGTTAAGCAAACTTGGATTTTATAGCAAGTGTAGCAGTGCAACCCAAGGTGAGTGTCACTAACCCAATTACCGTGAACCCGTTTGGGTCACACCGAATAACTAAATGAAAAACAATGCTGACAACTTCGAGAGTGCTATGCACCTCCCTGATGAGCTTGAAAACTTGGAGTGCTCGGCACCCACTTGATGAACTTGAAGTGCTTTATGGGAAGCACTTGTGAATTACTCAAACAACTATTTCTGAAACGAAACTGAAAACACTTTTGAGATTCATGAGAATCCGGTAAACCTTTTTAATATGGCTAGCGTAGGTTAAAGTCTAAACCACATGATATCACATGATTTCTAAGGATGCCTTGAAAACTTAAAAGTCCTCAACTAAATTGTACCATTAATTGTAAAGCGAGGGGATGTTGGGTAGATCTACTGGAGTTTGACAAACTCCGCCCCGTGGAACGGGGAGTGCACGGAGGTACAATATCAGCCTATCTGACCGTGATCCCGAGAGGACACGGGGGAGGCAAATCCGCGATGACGTAGGTCCGCAGAACCTGATGGCACGACCACTACAATAATTTATGGTCAGCTTTGGTACAAACTTCCTTAGTGCATGGAACAACGGATTAGCTACCCGCGATATCGGTTGAGCACTTTAACTATACAAAACTAGTACATACCCGATAACGTAGGTTACGGAAAATACTTTTACTAAACCACAATAATATGATTTTGGACATCACTAAGCATTGCTTTTCACAAATGAATATTTCATAAGTATATGTTGACTCGATTATGATTGTGAGACCGGGCCAATGCGTGACATGCCCACTGTGAACTCACCAACCGTTAGGTTGACACTTGCGTGGTTTAAACTTTTGCAGATCGCTGAAGAGTATCCGGAGCAGGTTGACATGGCACAAGAAGATGTTTATTTTTATTTAAACTAAACTTGGGAATTTAAAACAATGTTTATGTAAAGCACGTGGTTAGTGCTAAAGATAATGTTTTCCGCTGCGTACTGTTAAACTGTTTTTATTATTAATGTTTGGACTTTACTTTGATTCGTTTAGTATTTGTAACTAATGGTTGTGTTCCTGGTCTGGTCGCACCCCTTAACGGTATAAACTCCGTTAGTGGTTAATTTGGGGGTGTGACAGATTGGTATCAGAGCCATAAGTTGCAGAGAACTGGAATCATTTTCTAAAACGATTTGGAAACTGCAAATTGAAAACCTTAGTTACAAACGAACAAACAAAATTCCCAAAACCAAAATAATTACGTGCCAACCTGGGATACTCGCTCTGCTGTGTAAGTGAAAGCTTAGTACGTATGTATATATATATAGATATAAATACATATATAGACCGTGTCTAGGAAGTCTAACGGAAAGCCTTAGGAAATTTTCACACACGAATACGAAACGCGAACGCTAATGCGCGCACTATGCCGGGGGGAAGCGACAACGAAACGATGCTACACGCTACGTCCTGATTTCTACTACGCTGACTACGCCGACGGTGACTTTTATGGGGAAGCCGACTTTCGACGATAGCTACTTACGACTTACGACGTTCCTCGACGACGCCTCCATTTTGCACAAAAATTTTCTGGACTAATAGTGGGATAACGGGAATTGTTAATATACATATTATGGGATATGTATAAAGTATAACTGTGACAGAACACTGGCTACTTTAACTGTTCAGCAAAATGTCTGGAAGGGCTGGAAGAAACAACATTAACTTGACACCCGCGCAACTGCAAGCGATGATTAACGAACATGTGCAAGCTGCCGTGGCAGCCGTCCAAGCTACAATTGCCGCGCATGGTAATTATTATGCCGGTTAAGGCACAAAGCGATTATATTTTGAATTGTTTAAAACCCGAACTATTTATTGCATCAGGAAACCAGCATCACTGTACGTTTAAGTCTTTCATGGACTGTAAGCCGATGACGTTCTCCGGCGAGGAAGGAGCGGTGGGACTCCTTAGATGGATCGAGAAGTCTGAAAAGGTTTTCTCCATGTGTAACTGCCCTGCTGGAGACAAATTGAAGTTCGCGACTGGTACCTTTGAAGGAGCTGCTCTTACCTGGTGGAATGCTAAAATCCAGATGATTGGGATTGATGCGGCTAATAACATGGAATGGGGAGCATTTAAGGAACTGATTATGGAGGAGTACTGTCCCCGTGACCAAGTGAAGAAGTTAGAGGGCGAATTCTTGAATCTGAAAATGATTGGGTCTGAAGTTGAGCAATATACTGCGCATTACCATGAGTACGCGGTCTTGTGCCCCACGATGGTCGATGCTGAGTTCAAACGCATTGAACGTTATCTGGAAGGCCTCGCGCTTCAAATCAAAGGACTAGTGACTGCCAGCAACCCCGCAACCGTGCAGCAAGCCATCCGTTTGGCTCACAAACTTACTGATCAGGAGGTTGAGAAGGGTACACTTCCTGCAAAGGCCATTGAGAAGACTGCCCTTAGTGGCAAGAGAAAAGCTGATGATGAAGCTCCTGAAAACTCAATGAACAATCAGAGTGTTGGAAACAGCACTGGGAGGTCTTATAATTCTCAAGGTCAAAGTAAGAGGTCTGGAAACAACAGTGGAAACAACCGCCAGGGCGGAAATGGTCAAAGCAACTACAGGGGTAACCTGCCTCTGTGCAACAAGTGTGGGAAACATCATGCTGGTGTTTGTAGAAAGAACCTGAGCTGTGAAAGGTGTGGGAAGAAAGGCCACGAAGCAAAAGACTGTTGGGCAACTCTACCTGAGCAACAAAACCGCCAAAGGCAAAACAACAACAATCATAGCAACAACAATCATGGCAACAACAACTATGGGAACAACCGTAACGGGCAAGGAAACTATCAGAACAATAATGGTGGAGCCCGTGGCTGTTTTGAATGTGGTGCTCAAGGCCACATTAAGAGGGACTGCCCGCAGTTGAGAATACAGGGTAATGGTAATCCAGGAAACAATGGTGGGAACGGTAATGGCGGAGGAAATGGTAACGAGAATGGCAACGGGAATGGTGGAAATGGCAGTGGAAGAGCTTTTGTCATGGGTCAAGGTGAAGCTCGCAACGATGCCAACGTGATTAACGGTAAATTTATCCTAAATGGTTTCTTTGCTACTGTATTGTTTGATTCTGGTGCTGAAAGAAGTTTCATTTCCACTAAATTTGCTAAGTTGATTAATGCTAAACCGATTGCCTTAGACGCTAAATATGTGGTAGAACTAGCGAATGGTAAACTTCATGATACGACGCAGATAGTTAAGGACTGTAAGTTAGAACTAGCTGGCCATATATTAGGAATCGATCTTATGCCTTTCCCGATTGGTAGTTTTGACGTTATAATAGGAATGGATTGGTTATCTGAAAACCGAGCTGAAATTTTATGTCAAGAAAAAGTGGTTCGCATCCCACTCAAGGACGGTGAAGTGTTAACAGTTCAAGGTGAAAAAGGTGGAACAGTAACTGGTATTATTTCGTTTCTCAAAGCCCAAAAGTGCCTTCGCAAAGGTCACTTCGCGATTCTTGCAAACGTCACCGATTCGACACTTCCCGAGCGCAGAATCGACGACTACCCGATAGTCCGCGACTTCCACGATGTATTTCCTGAAGATCTGCCTGGCTTGCCTCCATTTCGACAAGTTGAGTTTGGAATCGATTTAGCTCCTGGAGCCGCTCCGATTGCACGCGCACCTTATCGTTTGGCAGTAAGCGAACTCAACGAACTCTCCGCACAACTTCAAGAGCTACTCGACAAGGGGTTTATTCGTCTAAGTTCGTCTCTATGGGGAGCACCGGTTTTGTTTGTTAAGAAGAAGGATGGAACATTCCGTATGTGTATTGATTACCGAGAGCTTAACAAAGTTACTATTAAGAATCGGTATCCACTTCCTCGAATCGACGATCTCTTCGACCAACTGCAAGGTTCGAGCTACTTTTTAAAGATTGATCTACGGTCTGGATATCACCAGCTTCGCGTTCGAGATGAGGATGTCCCCAAGACTGCTTTCAGAACTCGGTATGGTCACTACGAATTCCTGGTTATGCCGTTTGGGCTAACCAATGCACCTGCCGTATTTATGGATCTGATGAATCGAGTGTGCAAGCCGTACCTCGATAAGTTTGTGATAGTCTTCATTGATGATATTTTGATCTACTCCAAGACAAAGGAGGAACACGAGGAGCACCTGCGACTTATCTTGGAATTGCTCCGCAAGGAACAGCTTTACGCCAAGTTTTCGAAGTGCGATTTTTGGATTCGCGAAGTCCAGTTTCTTGGACACATTGTCGATCAGAATGGAATTCATGTCGACCCAGCTAAAGTGGAAGCTATCAAGAATTGGCCTACTCCAAGAGCGCCGACCGAAATCCGACAATTTTTGGGACTTGCCGGATATTACCGAAGGTTCATTAAGGGTTTCTCGCAATTGGCTCAACCCTTAACGGCTTTGACGCACAAAGGAGTGCAATATAGATGGGGTGAAAAAGAAGAACGCGCGTTTCAAACTCTTAAAGACATGCTATGCTCAGCTCCGATTCTTGCGTTACCCGATGGGATTGACGACTTTGTAGTTTACTGTGATGCATCCATCCAAGGACTCGGTTGCGTGTTGATGCAACGGGATAAAGTGATTGCCTATGGGTCCAGGCAACTGAAGGATACTTAGAAGAATTATACAACGCATGATTTGGAATTGGGAGCCGTTGTTCATGCACTCAAGATTTGGAGACATTACCTCTACGGAACAAAGTGCACAATATTTACCGACCACAAGAGTTTACAACACATCTTTAATCAGAAGGATCTCAACATGCGACAACGACGGTGGGTCGAGTTACTAAATGACTATGACTTAGCAATTAAGTATCATCCGGGAAAAGCCAATGTGGTGGCTGACGCCCTAAGTCGAAAAGAGTACGAAAAGCCTCGACGAGTACGAGCGCTGCAACTTACCATTCACACGGGATTGCCGGATCGGATCCGCGATGCCCAACAGGAAGCGTTAAAAGAAGAAAACTTCGCAGCTAAAGCACTGCGAGGGGTGGATGGTAAATCTGAGGTGAAGACCGATGGACTCAGATACTACAATGACAGAATTTGGGTTCCTTTACTGGGAAATCTCCGTGAGCTCGTGATGGACGAGGCTCACAAATCAAGGTATTCGGTGCACCCTGGATCGGATAAAATGTACCAAGATTTGAAGAACTTGTATTGGTGGCCGAATATGAAAGCCGACATCGCGCGATATGTGGCTAAGTGTTTAACATGCTCAAGGGTTAAGATCGAGTACCAAAAGCCTTCTGGGCTATTACAGCAACCAAAGATCCCAGAATGGAAATGGGAGGATATCTCAATGGATTTTGTAACGGGATTACCTCATCGATCGAATCGACCAGATGCGATTTGGGTTATCATTGATCGATTAACCAAATCTGCACACTTTATTCCTATGCGGGAAAACGACAATATGGATAAGTTAACTAAGCTGTACATTGACCGAATTGTGGCACGTCATGGAGTGCCTAAGACCATTATCTCAGATCGAGATCCTCGATTTACTTCTCGACTATGACAATCTATGCAAGAAGCACTGGGAACCAGACTGGATATGAGCACAGCTTATCACCCGCAGACCGATGGTCAGACGGAACGAACTATTCAGACTTTAGAAGACATGCTCCGAGCTTGCGTTCTCGATTTTGGTAAGGACTGGGAGGCTCACCTTCCGTTGGTGGAGTTCTCCTACAACAACAGTTATCATTCAAGTATCGGTGCAGCACCTTTTGAAGCTCTTTATGGCAGAAAGTGTAGATCGCCCGTGTGTTGGGCCGAAACGGGTGAGAAAGGACTCACTGGACCGGAAATTATTCATGATACCACAGAACGAATTATACAAATCAGAAAACGGATAGCCGCAGCACGTGACAGACAAAAGAGCTATGCCGACAAACGCCGTAAACCTTTGAAGTTCGAGGTAGGCGACAAGGTACTATTGAAGGTATCTCCCTGGAAAGGTGTGATACGCTTCGGAAAGCATGGAAAGCTAAATCCTCGCTATATCGGTCCATTTGAAATCATTGGGGAGGTAGGCCCGGTGGCCTACCGATTAAAACTCCCTGCTGAACTCGATGGAGTTCACAACGTGTTCCACGTCTCTAACCTAAAGAAATGTCTGGCTGAAGACACTGAAATAATTCCTTTGGAGGAATTGGAAATTGATGAACATTTGAGATTTATTGAGCAACCGGTAGAAATCATGGGACGCGAGGAGAAAGCCCTCAAACGTAGCAAGATTCCGATCGTCAAGGTTCGATGGAACTCAAAGCGTGGACCGGAATATACTTGGGAACGAGAGGATCAGATGAAGAAAAAGTATCCTCACTTGTTCGAGCAAACGTCCACAGAAACTCAAGGTATGATTTAATTTTGGGGACCAAAATTCCTTTAACAGGAGGAGGATGTGGCGACCCTAAAACTTTTGCTTTCTTTCCCCAGCAACGACAGCCGAGGCTGCAAACGCTTCGACGCAAGAATAATTTTCGGGACGAAAATTCCAATTACAAGGGGATGATGTGACATCCGAGAATTTCAAGGTTTACTTCCGTTAGACAATCTCCGTTAGTTACGTTATAAGTATTAACTTAGTAACTAATGCTTAACTAGGCCGAATACGTCCACGTCCTTTGGTTGATCACCGAACCCGTCCATATGTGTTTATTTATTGAATTGTCTCTATTAGGAAGTATGTGCAACATGTTTGTTGATTAATTGTGTAATTGTGTGAAATTCATGAACCGTGCTTATCTTGCTTAGAATGTAAATTAGTCACTTTTGGGTTACAGCGAAACTACCGGGCGAAATTATAGTGTCGCCCGGCTAGCCTAACCTTTGACTCACAGGGTCAGTTTCGCCTGGCCAGCGAAACTAGCCAGCGAAACTAGCCCCTGATATATAATATCTTAATGAACCCTAGTTTCTCCATTTGCCTCCTTTACACAAAAACACACACACACTCCATCTTTCTCCTGGAAATCTGGTCAGTCGAGATTCACACCGAGCCATCGAGATCTCAGCCCCGAACCATCATCCATCAAGCTTGGAGATCGAACCGTGAGTCCCAAAACCACCATTTTTATGTTTTCTATGTGTTTTTTTAAAAAGCATGCTTAGATCTTTATAGAATCACTTGATCTTCTGATATGTTGTTTAGGAATGATAGATCTACAATAAAGTCAGTAACTTTACGTGTGAAATCCATCCATGATGAAGATTTATGCTAGATTAGGTCATTTTAGGTTAAAATGTGTTTTTGGTGATTTGATGATGAAAATGCATGTTTAAGGTGTTAAAGCTTACTGATTTATGTTGGTAAATGATTATGTATGCTAGATAATGAATTACATGTGATATGGAAGCTGTTAGATCGATTTTTAGGCTGATCCGTAGGTTTTTCGCGACCAGCGAAACTGTGAAGTTCTCTGGGCGAAACTCTATAGCGAAATTATGTACATCTCCTTCAGGCGACACTATACAGCGAAACTATAGTGTCGCCGGGTAAACTAACCAGACCTGTCCGAACGAAACTACCGAGCGAAATTCCCTGAACGAAAGTTCAAACCAGTTTCGGGCGAAACTAGGCTAGCGAAACTGTGCCAACAGTTTCGAGCGAAACTAGCCTAGCGAAACTGTGTCATCGGGTATTGCCTAGCGAAAGTGCTGCCCGTGCACACAGCGAAACTGCCTAGAGAATCTATGCTAGCGAAACTGTGACCAGACCTAAATCCAAACTTGTGCAATTTACTTGAATGTTATGCCATGACTTACATGATTATGCTATGATGATACATGCTTTGATTTCTGATGTATATGAACCCTTGTTTATGATCAACCATCGGTGTCGTGTGTCGGTATGTCGAGTCATAGTTCCAACGTGCTATGTTATGGGCCATAGTGACGTTAAGTAAAGATTAGACACAAAACTAATACTTAAGACCTAAACGTGTTCATAGGTCTTCGTTAAGCAAACTTGGATTTTATAGCAAGTGTAGCAGTGCAACCCAAGGTGAGTGTCACTAACCCGATTACCGTGAACCCGTTTGGGTCACACCGAATAACTAAATGAAAAACAATGCTGACAACTTCGAGAGTGCTATGCACCTCCCTGATGAGCTTGAAAACTTGGAGTGCTCGGCACCCACTTGATGAACTTGAAGTGCTTTATGGGAAGCACTTGTGAATTACTCAAACAACTATTTCTGAAACGAAACTGAAAACACTTTTGAGATTCATGAGAATCCGGTAAACCTTTTTAATATGGCTAGCGTAGGTTAAAGTCTAAACCACATGATATCACATGATTTCTAAGGATGCCTTGAAAACTTAAAAGTCCTCAACTAAATTGTACCATTAATTGTAAAGCGAGGGGATGTTGGGTAGATCTACTGGAGTTTGACAAACTCCGCCCCGTGGAACGGGGAGTGCACGGAGGTACAATATCAGCCTATCTGACCGTGATCCCGAGAGGACACGGGGGAGGCAAATCCGCGATGACGTAGGTCCGCAGAACCTGATGGCACGACCACTACAATAATTTATGGTCAGCTTTGGTACAAACTTCCTTAGTGCATGGAACAACGGATTAGCTACCCGCGATATCGGTTGAGCACTTTAACTATACAAAACTAGTACATACCCGATAACGTAGGTTACGGACAATACTTTTACTAAACCACAATAATATGATTTTGGACATCACTAAGCATTGCTTTTCACAAATGAATATTTCATAAGTATATGTTGACTCGATTATGATTGTGAGACCGGGCCAATGCGTGACATGCCCACTGTGAACTCACCAACCGTTAGGTTGACACTTGCGTGGTTTAAACTTTTGCAGATCGCTGAAGAGTATCCGGAGCAGGTTGACATGGCACAAGAAGATGTTTATTTTTATTTAAACTAAACTTGGGAATTTAAAACAATGTTTATGTAAAGCACGTGGTTAGTGCTAAAGATAATGTTTTCCGCTGCGTACTGTTAAACTGTTTTTATTATTAATGTTTGGACTTTACTCTGATTCGTTTAGTATTTGTAACTAATGGTTGTGTTCCTGGTCTGGTCGCACCCCTTAACGGTATAAACTCCGTTAGTGGTTAATTTGGGGGTGTGACATATTCACAAAGTTCACACCGACGACAACGTCACCGATCTACTCACGAAGCTCCTAGAACGCCCAAAGCATGAGGGTCATGTTTGTGCCATGGGACTTCGATATTCTAGTGATTGGATATGATTTATGTTTTGTATTAGGATATCGGAACAATTGTTATTCTGACACTTTTATATGAATGTGGGATTTCATTTAAAATTGTGTAGTGTTCCATTTTTGCATGTTTAAATCCGTGAATAAGTTACTTGTTCTAAATGTCTGTAGTCGATCATATTTGTGGGAAACAATATGAAGGTAAGACTATTATGAACTTGGATTGGTAGATATTCATAAGATATGAATATGGAGCAATGGGTTGCTACCAAAGTTCATAGATATTTGTGGGAGACAAATATTAGACGACCCGCTCTCAAGACTTACCCCATGGAATCTTAATTGATTGATCATAAGTAAGCTTGAGTAAAGGAGAATATCATTTGTATCCTCTGACCTGAGATACATATTGGGTCTTGATATTCACCCAGTATTATGCTTTGACTTAGTTCTTCGTTTTTCTGAAACATGGCAGTACATAAGGCTAAGCTCAGGCATAGTACTAGGTGTTTGTGAGAGACGTATGTAGTCAAGATGGAACTTATCCCTCTTATTCGTTGAGAGTTAAATGTATAAGGCCTGAATTAAGTTAAATCTAATAGAGAGTGATCACCCTATGTATCTAGGATTTAACATGACATTTGTGACAAAAGGATAAATGATCGTTTCACTTAAAACATTTGAAGTGGTGACTTGAAGGAGATGATGTTATTGAATGGCACTAAGTCATACGTATTAGGGGTAACAAACCGTTGTTAGGCGGTATTTGTTGCTTGCATCAATCTTCTATGAATCTTGTGCAAGTGGGAGATTGGTGGACTCGGTCTGCCCAAGACACATACTAGATTGATGTGGCTAGTACGTTATGATCCAAGACGGGTCATACCCAATAACGAGCTAGACAAACACCCAATGGATATTTATTTAGATATGATCAATTAAATAAATATCACCTAAAGAAGATATTTAGAAATGGGTTTCTAAATAATTTCACTTATGATTAAATCATATGGATGATTTAAATTAGAGAAGTATGGTAACAATATTATTTAAGTGGTTAAATAAATTGTCACGCAACATATAATAAGTTATATGTTACATTGTGTTTTAGGACATGTTACATATAAAATAACATGTTACATGGGTCATGTAAGACATGACCAAAATGTACCTTGGATGAGAACAAAACTAGATGCATTGGAGGGAAGTTCAAATGGTTTGAAACCCCATTTTCCCCCTTTTTCTCCTTGAATCCGACCAACCACTCATAATGAGGTGGTTGGGTGTGTTTTTCCAAGGCTTGCATCTTTAAATGTGCCTCCCATTCATTGCCCTAACTTGTTAGACACACCACTCCTCTCTCTCTCTTAGATCTTTATGAGAGCTAAACCACTTCTATAGAATAAGACTCTTGAATTAGGATTCAAGATACATAGAAGAAGAACCTTGAATACGGATTCAAGCAAAGGTTAAAGGTGCATTGGTCTTCAAGAAATCCTAGAAACAAGGTGTTGTGTTGGAGGCTCGTGGGTATCACAAGCTTGAGGCTTCTTCTTCGAGGCTTGCTATTCGAGTTCATCATCATCTTCTTCTCAATCCCTTACTTGGAAGAAGGTATAAATCTAAACACCCTATGGTTGTTTTAGTTTTGATAGCATGCATACATATTTGGATCCTTGGTTTTAGGTTTTATAATCAAGTGTTAAAATCGGTTTTAACATCAATTAATCAAAATATACATCAACTAATCAAACTATGGTTTTAATTTTTCCGCTACGTTTTACATTTTAAGGAGTTAAAATGGCTTTGATAAAGTTCTTAAAACCCAACATCGATTCCGTCAGGCAGTGATAGGATTGGCGCATCACATAGCTTTTGCTTCAACAACTGGAATGCTGCTTCAGGCTTAGCATCCCATATGAACTTCTTGTCCTTTTGGGTCAGAGCGGTCAGTGGCTGGGCTATCCTTGAGAAATTCTCAATGAATCAGCGATAATAGCCAGCGAGACCTAAGAATTATCGAATCTCGGTTGGAGTCATGGGAGTACTCCAATCCTTGATTGCCTCAATTTTTGTAGGATCCATATGAATACCTCGATCGTTGATCACATGACCCAAAAAGTGTACATCGCGAATCAAAAGTCGCATTTGGAAAATTTCGCGTAAAGTTCTTCCTTCTTTAACAATTCCAGGATAAGCCTCAGGTGTTTTTCATGTTCTTCCTTGCTACGGGAGTAGATGAGGATGTCGTCAATGAACACGATAACAAATTTATCCAGATAAGGTTTGCATACGCGGTTCATTAAATCCATGAACACAGCTGGTGCGTTAGTCAAACCAAATGGCATTACAAGGAACTCATAATGGCCATAGCGTGTTCTGAACGCTGTCTTTGAAATATCTTCGTCTCTAACTCTGAGTTGATGGTACCCTGATCTCAGATCGATTTTGGAGTAGAAGCTTGATCCTTGAAGTTGATCAAATAGGTCATTTGGAAGCGGGTAATGGTTCTTCACGGTCAGCTTGTTTAATTCCCTGTAGTCGATGCACATCCGGAAAGTTCCATCTTTCTTCTTAACAAATAACACGGGTGCTCCCCATGGAGAGTGGCTTGGACGGATGAAGCCTTTATCTAGCAATTCTTGTAATTGACTAGATAACTCTTGCTATCCGGATGGTGCCAGACGGTATGGAGATCTGCCTACGGGGGCGGCACCGGGTGCTAAGTCAATGCGAAACTCTACTTGTCGCATTAGAGGTAAACCTGGCAAGTCTTCGGGAAAAACTTCCGGGTATTCGCGAACAACGGGAACATCTTTCATATGCTTCTCCTTCGGTTTCTTCTCAGTTACATGTGCTAGGATAGCATGAAATCCTTTACGAAGGAATTTCCGTGCCTTCATACTAGATATGAGATTTAGTTTGGTTCCACTCTTTTCGCCTGCACGTTTAGAGTGTTGCCATCTGCGAGTGGCATTCTAACTATTTTCTCATGGCACACAATTTCCGCATGGTTCTTTGATAACCAATCCATACCAATGATTACATCAAAACTTCCTAATTCGACGGGCATTAAATCGATGATGAAGGAATGGTCGGAGAGTTCTAACGAGCAATGTTTGATAGATTACTCCAATTTCTACTAATTCTTCGTTCGCTAATTCTACTGTGAACTTAGTGTGTAAGGGAACATGAGTGATTTCAAGTAATTGGCCTAATTCGGTAGACACAAAGCTTCTATCGGCACCAGTATCGAATAAAATAGAAGCATAATTAATGATTATTTAGTAGAAACGTACCCGTCACCGTGTTAGGGTCACGGAGAGCATCTCCGGCATTGATCACAAAGGCTCTTCCTCTAGCCTGATTAGCATCCTGGTTCCTTGCCTTCGGGCAGTCCTTCTTGTAATGACCGGTGGCTCCGCAACTGTAACAGGTGCGCTTCGGACAGTCACGTGCTACATGCCCTTTCGTCTTGCATATATTGCAATAGACGTTTCCACAATCGAGGGTGTGGTGGAGGTTGCATTTGTTGCTCATGGGTGCACCACCGGTATATTCGGTCTTTCGTATAACATGAGCAGGGGTTGTGGCAGCATAGACTTTCACTGGTTCGGCTTCCTTAGCATGGTTCTTCTCATCACGATTCTTCCAGAACCCTCGTTTCCGCTTGTTGTCAGGCTTCTTGCTTGCAGGAGGGGCGATATTGGCATCAGGGGGTTTGCTCTCAGACTGTTTCTTGCCAAGGTTCACACCTTGACGATTAGTTTGGTAAACATGGTTATGTGCCAGACGCACAACATCCTAAAAAGTTTGAGGATTCAAGGAAAGGACATTCCCCTGGATGTGCGGCGCAAGTCCCCAGATGTACCGTTCAATTTTTTTGTACAACGGAGTGATCATGGTCGGACAGAGATGAGCGAGCTCACGGAACCTTTTGGTATAGCCAGCAACATTGGCTCCATTCATAGATAGGTTCCAGAACTCAGCTTCGAGTTTATGAAGTTCTTCTCTAAAACAATACTCATCGCGAAGCAGTTGTTTAAGTTCGTCCCATGTCATGGTATAGGCCAAATCAGTTCCCATAGCATCAGCATGGGAGTTCCACCAAGTCAGTACGCTATCAGTAAGTGCGCATGTGGAATATTTAACCATGTACTGCTCAGGGCAGTTGCTTATGCGGAAGACGGACTCCATTTTCTCAAACCAGCGAACTAAACCAACAGCACCTTCAGAACCCTTGAAATTCGAGGGTTTGCAATTCATAAAGTCTTTATATGAACATTCACGGGGGCCTGCATTTGGTAGGTTAGAACGTTTGAATACAATTTTTAGAATTGTAGTCTAAGGTTTTCTAACATTGGTCAATTCGTTCTTACCGCGTGCCCCATCGTCGTTTTGACGTTGGGTTTCAGCAGTGGCTACAGTTCAGCGATGCGATGAGCAATCATCACCTCGATTTCAGCAGCGGTCATAGCAGGAGGAGGTGAAGTGTTCCTGGTGGTTCGGCGTCGTGGTGGCATGATTTCGCTTTAAGTTACAATTGTTAACATAAAGAAAATTTAGATAATATGTAAATGGGTTTATTACATGCTCGAGAATAACTGCCACGACATACATCAGTTGCCATAACATATTACGCGCAAACGCAACCAAGAAACATAAGATAGAAAAAGAAGAGGTAGCATAACGGGCCATAATAGTAATAATGATAGAAATCACACAACCATCTCATGATAATAATAAATCCATACAACCATAAAGAGACATAACATTAATTATATCATACTACAATCATTGTTTTCCACCATATTACAGACGAAACATACCAAAAGAAACAAGTTTTCATCCTGGGCTCGCAGTCCCGGTCATACATCAAAAGAAAATAACATGTTTCCTCTATAAAATGGCGATCAAAAGACTAGGTCAAATCTACCTAGAAGGGTGGTGGTGGCGGGGGACCTGGGGGCATGATAAGGGAGGTGGTAACCTGGGACATGGCAACAAGGAAGGAGAGGAGTCGTCCAGATATGAACTCCAGTGTGGCGACTCTCCTCTGCAAGTTCTCATGAGAGAGAAGCAGATAAGTGGTGGCCATGCTAACCCCGGTCATGTGGGCATGGAGCGACTCCATGGCGCCGTCAGTAGCATCCATGCGTTCCTTCAGTCTGGCTATCCGATCCCTAAGGATCCTAACCTCATCAGTAGTCGGGAGCTAGGAAACAGTCGCGTCCAGCTCTCCAAGGTCTGTCTCAATACGCCTCAGGCGGGCCACCAGGAGTGGTACTGTGTCGCGTATGGGCTCCCCGGTGAAGGGTGAGATACCCATCGGGACACGGCGAGAGGGATCGGGGAGAAATGACTCGCCCCGTGCATAGCTGCTCGGGATCTCCTCCTCAATCCTCCAGGCCTGTACCTGGTCCTGCATCCAAGCTAGGTGAGGCAGCTCGAACATGTAGCGCCGCTTGGGCGTAGGCTCCTCAGGGGTGTCCCCAGCCTTACGACTCTGGGATGGGCCAGGCGCCCGTCCCGGGGTATATCCCTTTCTACCGCTGCCAGGAATGGCGACGTAGGTCTTCACAGACCGCTCGCGGTCTACAAAGGGGTCAGTGGTGCTCGAGGCACCTATAGGGGCCACACCACCAGCAGTGGCGGTGGGAGCAGGGTGGTCCAGAGAGTCGTCGGAGGTCAGGGGCCTAAGTGGCCTCAAGAAGCTGGATGGGATGGTGGACAAGTGGATAGTACCAACCGTGGCCGCCTCAACCTCAGGACTAGAGGGCACATAGTCCTCAGGCGAGGGCGTGTAGTCCTCTGCTGCAGGGTCCTCTGGCGAAGGGGTGTAATCCTCCACGCTCTGTTCCCCATCAGAATCAGCAATGCAAATAACTTCCTTGGAAGTCATCTCTGCGATAATATTCCAACAGGAAACAGTGGTCAGTAACATCATGATAGTATAGAAACTAAAGTAAAGGAGTGATGCATAAATAAACATGTTAAAGATAGGGTCTTGCATGCAAATGGTAGCTTCGGAGTGGGTTATAGTCCAGGTTCAGTTTTTTTGTTTTGTTTGTTTATCTTGGTTCGCTATAACCATGGCTCTGATACCAATCTGTCACACCCCGGTTAATGGATTCGGGTGTGAACGAGAATGGAATCATAGTCGAGGATACATAGAACAACATCTAAATAATTTAAACTTCATAAAACATTACGTCATCTCCTTGCAGCGGAAAAATAGTGGAAATGATAATGTCTTACATTTAAAAATCAAAAGTCTTCAATTAATAATGAAAACATAAAACGGTTTATTGGGATAGTTGGGACTATGACTCCGTAAGTAGATCCGATAGCATGTTAAAGCCCCATTTGCATGTCTTCCATAAGTTGCATAAATTACCTAAGAAATCATGAGTTTAAAAGGTCAACATAAAGTTGGTGAGGTTCACAGGTTTATGACTCTACGTTTAAAGTTGGTAAAACAGTTTCAGTATACTTAAATATTACATTGGTTTACCGTTGTGGTTATATGAACTCACCTGAACCTTGATTTCAAATACTAACGGTTTACCCACCCATAGTATCTCGCCCGAGAGATACTGAACAGAGCAGAATAACTGACGTGTACCCCAAGACAATCCGGAATCAGAACTGGAGCTACCAGTTAGGACAGGGTTGTCAACCAAAATAGATCTATTCACTAGCTATCGTTTCGTACAGAGCTAATTGAAATCAATTAATGGTGGGATACATTTGTATAAACGTTTATAATGATAATGTACCATAATTGAGCAATCAGTAAGAGAACAATAGTCATAAGCCTAACAAATAAACCATAATATTAAGTAAAAGCATTTATCAGATTTCATGATTTCTCCCCCAAAGTATAAAACAGTTAAAAGAAAAGGGGCTGTGAAACTCACTGGATCAGCATGTAAGTGGTAATATAGGTGTAGGCACGGTAGCACGTAACATCCTAAATAAATAAATAGGCATATGCATAAGGTCTACAATCAATTGAGTAACATAAGTCACCCAAGTGATACCGGTCAAGTCTTAACATTTTAATCCCGTTTGTATTCGTTTGAAAACTCGTTAGCTTATATTTATTAAATAAATACGTTCGTGATGATTTATATTTATGTTCAATAAATATAAATAAGGAATTATCATTTTAAATCAAGTATTGAACATCGAGTTTAAATAATAATGTTTTATTATTATTTTCATGAGTTTGTATAATTATTTTTAATTAAATAATTATGTGTTTAATTTGTTAATCATGCAAGTTATAATTATTTTTAAATAATTATAATTAACATTTCTTGGTGAACTTTTGATTAGATCATAGTTTAAAACCTTTGTAAATAATTATTAAACAAGGAATAATTATTTATTTTATTTAAGTCATATAAGGATTTTTAAGCTTCATTTTTAATTATAACATTTTATAACTTCGAAATCGTTCAATATTTCATTGACATGAAATATTTATTTCATTGAACATTTTAAAAAAATAAAATATCATAACGACACTTGGATTTATAAAAGTTGTCTTTATAAAACATGATGCGAAATTTTGCTTAAAATCTCTAGCATTTACGTTTTCGCGTATATCACTGTGTGGTCCCGGTTTTATTACTACGCAACGTATTTTCATTTTTGATTACTTTGATTTTTATCAAAGTAGTTATAAAAGTTCATAAAAATATTTAAAGTCAATTGCTTGCCTTTTGATTATTTTTATAAAAAAAACTCTTTTATAAGACTTAATCATTTTGCAAATGTCTTTTTATAGAAAGATTCTCTTTTTTATAACATTTCTTTTAGAGTTTTTAAGAGTAAATTACACCAGAGGTCACTGTGGTTTGTATGAATAATGAAAGAGGTCCTTGAAGTATTCAAATTACGGAAGAGGTCCCTATGGTTTGTATGCTTGTAACATGGTAGGTCCCTCCTTGACTAACCCAGTTAAGTTGAGCCGTTAACTACAATAGAGGGAATGGCAAATCTGTAATTTCCTCTCCCCTTTTATAAAATTCGTTTGAAACAAATCCCCCCCCCCCCACTCCAATTCTAATTTTCAATCCATCCCATCATAGCTCCTCTCTTCCACTTTTTTCTTCCATTTTTACAAGTCAGATAAATCGCTTACCCATTCTTGAGAGACGATATGAGGTATAGCCATCCATAATGTTTCCCCATTCCTTGCAACGATTAGTTGTTGAGATCTTCTCCACATCTTTATGATAAGGACTTCTGAGAACAACCCTTTGAACCATTTCCCCAGGAACTAGAGGATTTGGAATAGGCATGTTTGATCCACTGAAACAAACTACTTGTCAACAAGCACCCTAAACTTTACACGCTTCTTCACACTACCCTTCATATCATATCCAATCCCGATTTTACTATGCATCAATCTCATCGTCATCTCTGAATTCCCATATTTCCTTAACGCGTTGATCAAGACAGTATGAACCTTTCCAGGTATTTCACGACCCCTTTCCACAATCCCATCAGCCAACTTCCACGCTTGATCAACACAACCAACTCTCACCAAAACATTAATCATATCTTCACCCGCCGTTTCTACAACGACACTAATCGGTGCCAACTCATCCAAAATCTTACACGCGCGTGACACTTTAACCGAAAGGAAAAGCCCGTTGAAAGGACCCGAAAAGAAGCTGGAGTAGGAGTTATTATACCCTTATCAATCATTACATCCCAAATCTTTAATGCTTCTTCGTTTCCATGTTTGTTAAATAATCCATTCATTTTGATAGTGTATGTATACACCGTATGATCACATCCGTCGATTTCCATCCTATATATTATATAGCGCCAATGCTTCGTCAATTTTATCGTTCTTCGCAAACGCGTCAATAAGGGCATTGTAGCAATAAGAATCCCAACTACAATCATCATTAACCATTTCTTCGAAAAGCTTCTCTGCCTCGTGTAATCTCCCAGCTTTTCCAAATCCGTCTATCAAACTAGAATAAAACATTGCATTAACCGACACTTAATTCTCTTTACATAATTCTAAATAGCTTAACGCCTCTTCTAGTCTCCCGGCTCTACATAAAGCATCAACAATAACACCATACCTCACCTCATTAGGGTTAAACCATCATTGTTCATCCTTTCAAAAAGCTTAATCACCTCATTTATATGCCCGGCTTTTGCATACGCATCCATTAAAACACTATACATTGCAACATTAGCTTTACCACCCTTTAGATTCATATTCTCAAACAACATATAACCTTCCATCGGTTTCCCATCTTTACAAAGACCAATGATGGCTAAACTATAAGCATTTGGTGGTATTTTAACCCTCTTTTCCTCCATTTCGTTGTAAAGTTTCGAACAATAACCATAATCACAATCAAAATAACAAGCTTGAATCGTAGTTAAATAACTAATCTTATCAGGCTCAATGTTCACCTCCTGTTGACTTTTATTTGAATGATCCAAACATAATCCAAAATCAGTTACTTACATATTAAGGGCTAGAAAGTAGAAGAAAGAAGCTGGACGTGGTGCGATGGATTGAAAATTAGAATTCGGAATAGCATGTGGGGGGTGGGGGATTTGTTTCAAACGAATATAATGAAACGGGAAAGGAAATTACGGATTTGCCCTTCCCTCAAATGTAATTAACGGCTCAACTTAATTAGGTTAGTCAAGGAGGGACCAACCATGTTACAAGCATACAAACCATAGGGACCTCTTCCGTAATTTCAATACTTCAAGGACCTTTTTCATTATTCATACAAACCACCGGGACCTCTGTTGTAATTTACTCTTTCTTTTATTGTTTAAAACTTGTAATAAATCCAAGAATTTATATCAAATTAATCATTTGACATAAATTTATTCCTTCCATAAAATCTAGTAACATTCTCTTTGTCTTGAAACTTTTTATAACACTTTAATGTGGTATATTTTTACTAAAACAAGTAATTCCCATGTGTTCATATTTTAGCCATTTAGTCCATGTATTTATCATATTCTTATTATGAGAAAAATCCACTTATTATCATATTATGATTTATAATCAAATCAACTAACACATATGGTGTTAGGACCAACTTATACATAGCATGAAATGTAGATTTATCAACTAACACTTTGTGTTAGGACAAATTTAAATAAATAACAATCCACTAACACATTCAAGTGTTAGGACCATATATACATCTAAACATGAAATGTAAACCAACAACTAACACCAAGTGTTAGGACAAGTTAATTACTTAACATTCAATTTAGTTAGTTATGATTTTATTATCAAAGAAGGGGCTTGAGATTTGTTAAACTAACTAACATGAAATCAATGATTCCATGAATACAAGAATCATGGTGCACACCATATTACTTTCCTTGGATTTCATAAGTGTATTTCACCACACTCCTTGGCTCCTTTAAGACCTACGACACCAAGGGAGTGTTTTGATTCTTGGAAGAAGGAGATAAAGAAGAGAGTTGATTAGTTAGTTTTAACAAATGCAAGCATTCAAGAGTTTTAGTTTGTCAAGACTTGGGCTTCACTTTGGATGCTAAACATGGAAGGAAAAACATAGAAGGAATGGATTAGAAAAACTCACAAGGAGTGGGGTTTGAAAAACCGAGAAGGAAGGGTGGTTGGCGGCGGTTTTCTGTGGTGGTTTCCAACGACCTGGCGCGGCGGCAGGGCTGAGTAGCGGCGGCAGGGGAGGCACGCCGGTGGTGGCTGCCGGCGGCAGCGGTGGTTGCTGGGTTGTGGGGTGCCGACCGAGAACTAATGGAGAGGGAGAGAGGTGAGTGAGGGTGTTGGTTGTGTTGTGGTTTGAGTGGAGATCTCCTCCTCTTATAACGAAAACTTGGTTTATAAACCAATAGTCATTACCCATAATCATATGGGAACTTGTAATTGACAACTAATGAGAGTTATAGGCTAGGTGTGTTGTTAACACCACATTCACCCAATTCTCTAAGTGTAGGTGACTTTATTTTATAAACTTTCGAAGCCTTTATAAATAGATGAAGGTTTTTAATAAAATATGAAGAGGTTAGGGGTTTATAAAAATCAAAACTTTTATAAAACATAGTCCAATTAAAAATAAGTACAAAGGTGGTGTCTTTGTTTTTATAAAAGTTGATGGGCTAATGTTTTTATAAAAAAAATAGTTGGCTTAATTTTTATAAAAACACATGGGCCAAAAATAACATAAAGGATTTGGGTTTTGGAAGTGGGCCGAAGCCCAATTAGAATCAGGAAGGGGACGGGCCGGTTCCTTAAGTTTGGGCCGAGGGGTAGGCGGGCCGGGTTGGGTCGTTTTCCGAATGGACCGAAGGGGGAAATGGTTCGGGCCGGTGTTGGGATTTCAAGTGGGCCGCAAGGGGAGGGGAGATCGGGTTCGGCCCAAGGCCATTCGGGCCGCGGGTCGGGCCTCCGGGTCGGGTTGGTGATTCGGTTGATCGAGTCGAGTCATCGGGTAAAGTTTTGGGTCCGTTTGAGTTATTTCGGGCTTATTGGGCCTAACTAGGCCCAATGGGTTTAACGGGTTCCTCGTTTGGCTAAGTCTTGACAATGGAGTGTTTTTATCATATTTTAAGTTCGCTAAACGTTTTAAGGTGAAACAGTTTATATTAGTTTTGTTAAAATATAAAATGTCAAGTTTTTATATATATATTTTTTATTATTGAAGTTCCATATTTAAAATGTGAAAACTTTCATATTTTACGGGTTTATGCTTCCGGTACAAACGCGGGATTAAATCAGTTATCACTTAATTATTAAAATTAATTCAGTTAATCATATAATTAAAACGTATGAACATTTAAATTAAAAAGTCAACGGAGATAGGTTTGACCTGTTTCAGACGAGGTGTCACAAATTTAGACCATAGAAAGAGCCAAAAGCTCTGATACCACTTGAAAAAGCATATAAGGATCGATTCTATGGATGAGACGAAAGTTTTGTCATATATTGTGTTGAATGATTGCATAAACCGAAGGAGTATATAACGATTAAGGTTCGGGGGAGGTTGGACAGAACCTCCCGTCTCAACACATTGAACTGGACAGAGTCTGAACAGAAACTTACAAAGAATTACAAAGATGGAACTATTTATACTCGTGTAATTCTGTCCGAACCTGGACACTCCGAACCCTGTCCGAACTCCCTCCAAACTTGGTGTTCGTGTCAGGTTCGGACCCCAGTTCCTGTCTCAGTCAACTCAGTCTGTTTGACAATTTGAACAGTAACGGCTACAAAAGGTTCATGTATTAACAAACGATAATTAAATATTAAAAGTAATTAATATCCCTATCTGGTAATTACTAAAAAATGATAGTTCGTGCCACCCTATCTCAAGTCGAACTTGGAACGTATTTACCGCAGCATCAGTGTTGGAATACTTTAACACCGCACTTGGTGCCGAGAGTACCTTCTAAGGTGAGAGCATTGGATTATTTCAACACCATGTCTGTCACATCGACCATTTAGGATTACTATCACTTTAGACGTATGTGTTCGTAGTGTTGGAATATTTCAACACCACGCTATAGGTGTGTATTGCTAAAGTGGGCACGGATGAGGCTAAACATATTGCAAAATACACTTGTATGTATTTAGCAGCCTCATACCGAGAATTGTGACTTGAGTCTCACAATTGACACCCGTTGTCAGTTTGTTTACACGACCTTGCTCCTGAGGCTCATTTAGCGGTCTCAAGTAATGTCGCCTAAACAAATTCTTAATTTCTTAAAAATAAACTTTAACAACTTATTTTAAGAAAAATAAAACATGGAAAATACCAATTTAAATCTACTTTGCTTATTTCAGAAGGCTAATGAAAACTCACCTCCATTAAGTTCAATTGGTACAACTTGACCCTTCATCGAGACTGGCTTTCTCGCATGGCAGACTACCCTAAGAAATCTTTTAAGGCTTTTCGGGAAACTCTATGTTACTGATCGGCCTGTCGCGAGTATTCCATCTTACTTGCTAAATGAGAACTCGCGGACTGATCTCCAAAAGCACACTGACGATGATAAGGACGTCACTATTTAGCATGACTCAGGATTATCGATACAATTTCATGGGGATTCATGGGGATGACTGCTTACAACATCACGCGTAAACTCAAAGACTTATTTGATTTGGGTCAAAGGACTGAGCAAGCGGAGGCACTTTCACAATTTCTGAATTGCTCTATGGCAAGCGAGTCTTCACCACATGATCATATCATGCTGATGAAAGCGTATCGCGATAGACTGATTGACCTCGGCTACTCCATCTATGACGGGATGGCTCTTGATGTAGTAATCAGATCTCTACCGGAACATTATCTCCTTCTTGCGGTTAATTGTTTGGCTCAAACGACTGAGTAGATTATTCCATTGATACCCAACGTAAAGATCAGGATCACGCCGGACGTGCACAGAGTTGCTAATACTAAAATCTCTAAGACCAAGAAGGCTAAAGAATGCAAAGGCAAGAAACCACAGAAACCGCCTCCCAAGGAACCCCTGTGCTATGAGTGCAACAAGACGGGACACTGGCATCATAACTGTCCCGTTCATCTTGCAAAGCTGAAGATGACCAAGAACCCTAATTGGGGTTGCTCATCAGGTATGTCAATACACGTTATTGAACTTTTCACTATTTCCTCCAATTCATGGGTATTTGATACTAGATGTGGTTACCAACATCGTTAATGTTTTGCAGGAACCTAACAAGTGGAAGAAGACAGATAAAGGTGTCATGGACCTCATCGTTGGTGACGGGAAAAGAGTCACAGTACTTGCTACTGCGACATATTCTTTTTCATGCCAGACTGGCCTTGTAGTTACTTTAGTTAACTGTTCATATGCACCTAGTTTATCCAGAAACATTATATCTGTCTCTTCGTTGTTTGAACAAGGTTTTCGGTATAAATTCAATGGAAATTCAATTAATACTTACCTTAATGATATCTTTTATTTCGAGGCTAAACCTCGACATGGCATATATGAGATAGAAGTTCAAACAAATGATCAGCTCTATCATGTTTCTAAAAAAGCAAAGCTGACAGTAACGAGTCCTCGTTATGGCACTATAGACTTGGTCACATAAGCAAGGCTCGCATTAAGAAGCTACAAACTGCCGGGATTCTCGAGTCCCAAGATGCATATTTCTTCGACCAATGCGAAACATGACCCTTCACCCATACAGGTGAACGGGCCCAAGGATTGTTAGGCATTATTCACACCGACGTGTGTGGACCCTTTCGAACCGAGATGAGAAATCGTGAATGGTACTTCGTGAATTTTATCGATGACTACAACATATATGCTTACGTCTATCTGATGAAACACAAGCATGAACATTTTGACAAGTTCAAAGAGTTTCAAAATGAAGTACAAAATCAGCTGAGTCGAACTATCAGAATACTTCAATCTGATAGAGGTGGCGAATACCTAAGCACTGAATTCCTGAATCATCTCAAGGAATGTGGAATCATTTCACAACCTACTCCTCCCGGCACACCCCAGTTGAATGGTGTGAGTGAAAGGAGAAATCGAACTCTTCTGAACATGGTTCGATAGATGATGTGCAGGACTACCTTGCCGCACTCTTTTTGGGGGCATGCCATCTTAACCGCTGCTCGCCTAATAAATCTAGCACTGACCAAGAAAGTGGACAAGACCCCATATGAGATATGACATGGATCCTCTCCTAAACTATCATACCTCGGGGTATGGGGATGTGAAGCTTATGTCACCAGCGAATCTGACAACAAGCTCGATCCCCGAGGCGAAAAGGTAACTTTCGTTGGATACTATGGTAATATCGGATATTACTTTTACCATCCAATGCAAATACTATTTCCATCAAGAGGAAAGGTAAGTTCCTTGAGAAAGAATTCCTTAAACAATGAACAAATAGTGATCCAGTAGATCTCGAAGAAATTCGAGATACACCTAAGCCTGAAACGGTTACTGTGTCTGATCGACAAATAATTATCGCATCATCAGACCCAAGCACAAGAATTCGCAAAAGCGAAAGGAAGCGCAAAGAGCCTAAACGATACCTTGGCTATCATGAAGCCTTTGATGTCCTGTTAGTATACGATTCTAATGATGAGCCTACTAACTACAAAGCTTCTATGTCAGATCCAGAATCTGACAAATGGCTTGAAGCCATGAACACTGAGATGCAATCCATGCGTGAAAATCATGTATGGGACTTGATTAAGCTACCCCCTGGTTCACAGGAAGTAGGGAGCAAGTGGATCTTTAAGAGAAAAACTGACATGCATGGAGTGTCCAAACCTACAAGGCACAACTTGTAGCGAAAGGTTTCACTCAAACCCATGGGATTGACTATGATGAAACCTTCTCGCCCATTGTCATGATCAAAACGATCAGGATTTTGTAACACCCCAGATTTCATAGATACATGATATATATATATATATATATATATATATATATATATAGTAATTACGTGCTTAAATTATAAATGCGTGAGCTTGATTGATGAACATGATAAGACTATACATTAGATAAGTTGCATATGTTAAAAATACGTATTTGATAGCCAAAATGATAAAATATGCATAACCAGATGTGTTAAACGTTAAAGAAAGTGAAATATGAGATGAATATGTGTTTATATGAATAGCATGATGATACGTGAATCATTTGATGGATATGTAAATACATGTGTTAATAGTTAACGGAAAAGTAAAAGGACTAAAGGTCTAATTTATGTAATGATATAAACGTATAAGGATAATATATGTATTTATATTATTATAAGTATCCCGAGGCTTAGAATATAGTAAAAATATATCCTAATATGATTCGTAACATGAAATGATAAGTATTGTAAAGTTTGAGGGGCTAGAACGTTAATTATTGAAGGATATATATATATATACGTATGTATATGTATATCATCGAATGTGTCCCGAGCCTTAGAAACCCTTAGAAATATACCCTTAAGTGTTTAATAGCATAAAATAATATTCGGTAGAAGTTTGGGGGTTAAAATGTACTTAAAAAGTATGAGGAACCAAAACTGCCAATCTGCCAAACCCTGTCGCGTATCACGACGTCCCAGCCTATCCCCCTTCGCGTATCGCCGCCTAATTCCAGCCAAAAACGAAACAGCAACACATTTTTGCGACGTGCAGACCAAGTTTTGACCAAATTGACCCTCCTAACGTGTCGATTTCATGCCTGAGTCACCCTAGGACATGTTGGGACCAGATTTCGAACCATTGGGTATAAACTATAGCTCAATTCCATCATCCAAACTCGCCAATTCACCGATTCATAACCCAAAAACCCTAAAAATGAGCCAGAACTTCGTCGGAGCAATACGAACAACCGGAGAAGAGTTAGGATCTGAATTTCTACAGTTAAGCTTCTCTAGGTATGATCTAAAATAAAATCTTTAAGTTTTGGTTAAATCGATCTGTAAGTATGCTTTCTAAAAATATGCTAAAATTAGGGTTCTTGAGCTTGTTTTGTGAAAATTGAGTAATCGGTTGGGAATTAGGGTCTGAATTTTTGTAGGTAATCCTAAAATAATGTTTATTAAGAAAGCCCTAAGTTTATTTCACAATTGGAAAAGGTTTGGTAAAGGTTTTGTTAACGGGCAAAAATTAGGGTTTTCGTAACGTTGTTTTGCCCAAATTGAGCAAAACGGTGTTAAATTAAGCTTTGATATTTTAAAGGATATTATAATATGTTATAATGGATAGGAAGGAAAAATAGATTTTAATAATACAAGTTCTACCTTGTTGGCGGATAATAATACGAGTTTTGAAAATTCCTCATAATAATACGGGTTTTGTAGGTATTGGATTCTAATTATATACCGTTAGTTATTTACTAACGGTGTTAGTTTTTGCTGACTGGACCGGTGAAGTGGATCCTATGTGACATTTTTTAACTAGGTTTTAAAAGAAGGGACTATTTTTGTTATTCCTTCAAAGATGAGGTAGAAAAGAAAAACCGTAAATTCTCTTAATCCAACCCCATCTTCTTCTTCTTCATCCCTACTCCACCGGCGACCTCAGGTGAGCACCACCAAATCCGGATCACCTCCTGCCTCCATCACCGCACCGATCTGATATATCCTTGTTTGGTATCTAATATACCTTCCAGCAAACTGGATTCTTTTTTTATATCATAGGTTATAAGGAACAAAGACCCTTTGTTTGAAAAAACCTTCACTACCTTTATTGACCACTCAGGACCAAAATTAAGAAAACTATACGAACAAAAATTACAAGGAAGGGAAACGGAAGTACAGAAGAACAGCCTTCAAAGCGCCTATGGATATCATCATGGATCGATCTTTGTATCATCAGCAACCTCCGATTTGAAACTTGTGAGCAAAAATATACATGATCGATTTCCGCATCCATCTCCGGTAAATAGTCGAATTCCGGAGTTGATTGTAGCCACCGCTAATGAACCAGTCTCCGGCTACTCCCAATTAGAAAATTCAACGGCAATCACACCTGGAGAGCTTCGGTGATCTTCATCCCAAATATAGGGTTTTTTTTGCGGCGGCAACCACGATGGTCGGATTCTAGACGCCACCGTGTTTTGGCATTGATGAACGCACGTATTAGATTATTTCTAATACCCTCATCGTCTTCATCCTCCAATCACGAATTCCTCACATTCCAGAGCGCAACTCAACTCAACGGGATACTGAATTACACCCAATTCCGTCTCTCTAATCTCCTCTGTAGGATTGGATCTCTCTTTCACACCAACAATCACTCGTTGATCTCCTCTGAAGGTTGTTGGAGATGCTTCCGATGGCGATGGTGGTGGTGTTCACCAGAAAAAAAAACTGCAAGAGATGAAGAGTTAGGAGGGAATCGACGGTGAGGGATGGGTTTTTAATTAGGTCTTTTTTTAGGTAATTAAGTTATTGAAACTACATAAATAGTCCCTTCACTTAAATTACTTTGCTAAAAAAACATATAGTATGCCACGTCAGCAACCACTAATGGTGTTAGTAAAAAACTAACGGTGTATCATTATAATCCAATACCTACTAAACTGGTATTATTGTGAGGAATTTTCAAAACTCGTATTATTATCCGCCAACAAGGCAAAACTTGTATTATTAAAATCCATTTTTTCAAATGGATAATACCCTAAGTTGATTTTGAATAAATTTGAGTTTTGATAAAAAAACGAGAAAAACATGAAATTAAGGTTTCTAAATATGATTAATTAATATAAAATAATCCGGAGGGTATGGGGACTTGGTTTTTTGTCTTATAACATTTTTATATATTTTATAAGTATATATGATTTTTAAAATGAATAAATAATAAAGTATTAAAGATATCGAGTTAATCGGATATTTAGAAGTTCGTGCGGACCGGACGGGTAAGCGCCTGTACCCTGGGGTTTCTGGCTAAGCGGGGGTGTTGCATAAATCCCAACTGGGAACTGGCATACCTCACTGGGCAATCCCGGAGTGAGCGTTTACTTATAGGAATGTGCGTCTTCATATTATCAATAAAAAGGTTATTATGCCTATAAGGGCATTTTGGTCATTTTGACCTTAAAAGAGATAAACCCTAATAAAGTATCATTAAGATAATGAGATATAAATAAATGTAGGTATTATTTATAATAACTTTGCATTAATGCAATCCGATACGCGACTAGGTTAATCGTAGACCATAACGGAGGTTCTATCTGAATAATCACTTAAAGATATCAGGTGAGTTTCTATGAGCCCACTTTTAAATGTTTTAAATGTCTTCGGGCTGGTATACATACAATATTTATGAAAATATATTCAAGATAATTGTGACTTGATATATACGTGTTATATGGTGAAATTGTTATTAAATTGCTTATACGTGTTATGCAATTATGTTAATTATGATGTGATGTGTCTATACTTGCTTTAAAATTAGGTAGCCAAGTGACAAGGGAATTGTTAGTAAACGTTTAGTGAATATGTATGATTATATGGGAACAAGTGGTGTATTTGCTTATATTAATATGTGGTGGATACGCCGCTGGTACATCCTATATATATACATAATAATATAAGTTACCCGGTATATTGGGAGTGTGGAGGATACGCTGCTGGTACATCCTGTATACATACACTAACGGTAAATTAGGGGATGTCCATTTGTTATAGTATATGAATGCCTTATCACTATTTAGTAACAAACCTAAAGCATCTGGTTATTTAACTAGAAGTAGGTAGTATACATAATCGGTGACTAAGTCATTAAGATGAGAAAATGTCCTAATAGAGTTAAAGTATGAGTTGCTACTAGAACCTAATAGAGTTAAACCATGAGTTGCTATTATAACTTATTAGAGTTAGAGCATGTGTTGCTACTGAATAAATTAAAAAAAATTGAAAAATGAGAAATTATATCCGACATATTTGGGAAATGATGGTACATTGGCTTACATGTCTGACTCGTGGATAAATTAGATGAAAAGGCCATAAGATCATTGCTTGATGTGCTTGGTAGACTCGGCATTAAATCAGAAAGTATTCAAATGTGATAAACACATTAAAATTCTAATGCTTAACCAAGTGAACAACATCTTGATGCATATCTCATGATATATCAAGAAAAAAGATGTGTGAAAAAGAAAATGTGAAGTCACTGTGTATACATGTGTTCATTTTGCAAAAATTTAAACTTGTTTGATTTTCTTTATTTTTTCAAATGATCGGACTTTCTCTGCGTATCGAAAAATCGACCTGGTTGTTGTTCGTTTGAAGTTCTGCTTTATTTTCTTTGGCGTTTTGTATAACTCATCGGACTTTCTCTGCGTGTACGGGAGTACCGACCTGATTGTTGTTGGGTTATACAATTTCAACTTGTTCTATTTTCTTATTTTGTTAAATCTGAGGCCTTATCTGCGTATCGAAATATCGACCTTAAGGTAGACGATTTAACGTTCTTATTTTTTTGCATGGAACACAGTTGACTAAATCATGAATACAATCATTATGTGATCAAATCACAAATGAACTGTGATCAAAGCACAAATGAAATCACAAAGTGTGATAAGCAAATACATATCTGAGAATGTCTGATAGTGTGGGGTACACTGGTCAAAGCAATCTAATCAATACAATAACATATCCAGATGTTATGAGTATGATTGTGCCTGAGATTAAGATGGACAAATTATACCGACAATCGACATGACTTGTGTGCTGAAGTAATTGAAATTGAAGTGTAGTTCAGCATGTCATGATCAATATGATCCCAAGTTGTGATCTTTCTGAAAACTCATAGAGCGTCGGATCTAGTGATTTGTACACCGAATTTGGACCGAAAGATCACCGAAAACTAAGAACACGAAGAACACGAATCGTGTAAATAAAACTCGATTTATAGCATAGAGTTGATCCAGATTACATATGATTTACTCAAGAACGAACTAGAATCTGAAAATCAAGAGCAAAAATTCCTCCCGGCGAATGCGAATTGCTCTAAAAAAAACGGTTATCAGAACTCACTGCTCCGAACTTCAAAACCTATATATATATGCACATAAGTTCGGAGCCTCCGATTCCCCTCCGAACTTACAATATATAATAAAGTTTCACTTTGTTGGATCTCCCCCTCAACTTAGTCTAAATGACACTTTATACCCTCTGAACTTATGACTAATGATTATAATCAACACAACTAACGGAACTAATCTTAATACATCACACGTCACACGGTTTATGCACTAACAAACTCCCCCTTGACGTGTGTTGTATCTGATCTTCAAACTTTGAATCCGTTGTCAGTTGTTGTAGGGTTTGCATGACAGGAACACAACTTGTGTCAACTGAACCATTACTGAAAGTGATAAACTCTTTGACAGCTTCACAACCATGCTTGAAATCCATTCTTAAATCTGAATCTGGGAAATTTCTTCTTTTTAACCTGCAAGCTTCAGAAGACAAAAGTGCAGTTTTTCTTTTCCAAACATAACTTTAATCTTGGAAGCAAAACTCCTCCTTTAGAGAAACCAAGATATTTAGTTTTGAAAATTTGTTGTATCCCGTGTCGATCAGATCAAAAACAAAGAAGAAAGAAAATCTTTTTGGATTTTACAAAGTTTATATCAAAACACACTGAAAATCTTTTTGATTTTTCATAAACTGAAACATAAATGCAATATAGAATTAAACTCTATTTTTGTTTTTAGTGAGAAAGATCACAACATGAGATCATATCAGACATAACGCATCGTACACACTGCAATTTCAAAATACTAAGCATGCAAGCCAAGCTGACTGGGAATACAACCATTTGATTTATTTCAGCTCAAGCAGGTCATTGTCTATAGCTTTCTGATATGAAATTTAGTGTATTTATCGAGCATTGATAACGTGGTACCCACACAATCAGGAACACTGGCAAACTACTTATTTCGTATTTTTGAATTTTTCATTTATTCAAGCCAAGTTACTTGCAGCAGATTTCTCATACTGATATTGTAAACTTGCTTATAGAGAATCAAATGCCACAGAGATATCAAGTTCATGGTGTTTCTTGCAAAGAGAAAGCAGAACCCTAAACAAACAACAATCAGGTCGGCTGGTAGGCACGCAGAGAAAGTCCGATTGTTTAGGAAAATAAGAAATGTAAGATAAAGCAGAAGTTGTATAATCCAACAACAATCAGGTCGGTACTTACGTACACGCAGAGAAAGTCCGATGGATTATACGAAACACCAAAGAAAATAAAGCAGAACGTCAAACGAACAACAATCAGGTCGATCTTTCGATACGCAGAGAAAGTCCGATCGTTTGACAAAATAAAGAAAATCAAACAAGTTGAAATTGTTCAAAATAAAGCAAGCGTACACCAAAACATCTCTTTATTCTGTTTTTGGTATTTTCTCATTTTAATTTGCCAGATATGCACAGTACCCATCATGATTTGTAACCACAATTATCAAGCAAGCGTTATCTTTATATCATACTCGCATATATCAGACTACTCAGCACACTCAAGCAAGTCAAGCAAGTCAAGCAAGTACCTACAGCCTTTCTTTCTACTTTATTCATGGCAGATAACGTATGCTGATGTACCATCATTTCTCATATGGTTGGATCAATTTCTCTTTTTGATATTTTTCATTTTTTTAGTATTTTTCATAAAGGAAACAAACATCACACTATTTTTGTGTGTTTTCAAATATTCTCCCCCTAAAAATCAACAAACTCTGTTTTTTGAATTTTCCAAAATTTTTTACCCCTAAAGATATGAAAGAAAGTAAAAGAAAAGAAAATAAAAGTGATCGACCAACACGGGTACCTTGGATTTTTAGATTTTAAAAAAATCATTTTTCTCAAAAATGTTTATGAAATATCAACTCTGTTAAGCGCTAACTTAGGCAAAATACTCCACTATCAGCAACTTTGCAATCACTAATAGGTCTTCTTGAAGTACCTGCACACAACCTCAAACAATTTTTAGCTAAATACGGGAACCCAAACCGGCTTGGGTCGTCCCGTATCCTCAACAAAATCGTTTCCTGCAGAGGTTGCAGTTTTCTGTTTCCAAGAACGAAATGGTTTAAATGATTTCGACCGATGCGAATCACAACCATTGAAAAACTTTGACTTGTTGAAAACCATATTCAACAACTCTTCGACCAACATTTTCTCAGGTTTTGAGTGATGTTGTCGAGGCCCATAATATGAAAACTCATTTGAATAAGGCATTTCAAAATCATTATTGAAAAATTGTTTTCTTTTTGAAAAATGTGTTGGTTTTGAAAACTGTGGTGACCAATCATCATTATTTGAGGTTTTACCAACAACCGGCTTCTTATAAGATGGCTGTCGTTGGGTTTTCTGATTTTGGCTAATAGGTACCTCATTGAGAATCATTGAATCGGATGATGATGATCGATATGAACCACATGAAAATCTTTTTCGAATAGCACAATCACGAATCACATGTCCTTTCTTGTTGCAGTAAAAGCAAGCTCTCCTATCAACCGACTTAGGAGATGACATGGATTCTGTTGACATTGTAGAATGTTGAGAAGAATCACTCTCTAGACTCTCTAACTTAGAATTTGTTGACAGAAAATCAGCATCAGGTTCACACAAGATATGATTCTCAAGTGGAATCTCCTTTTCTTTGTGAACCTTGATATCCTCCACAATTTCTTCTATCTCTAGCACATCTTGGAGATCATTTCCAACATTCACATTCTCGTCTTTGCTTTCATATCCCAGACCACCATTCTTTTTAGATTTATCTGGTACCGACTTAGGTTTCTCATAACCTTGTAAAGCAAGTCGAGAAAACTCATCCTTGATGGCATTCAAGTCGTCTTTATTGGAAAGCAAAGATTCATCAATCATAATCTCTGAAAATTTTGGAACTTTAACATGTCCTGGATTGCCTGCAAACACCTTTTCCTTATCGAGAAATGTAGACCTTGAGTCAAGCTTTGGTGCTTCTCTTGGATGAAGCTTTTCTTCATCAGTATTCTTCTGAAATTTCAACTTCTTCTTGTTTTCGGACTTTGTATCAGCAAACTTTGAATAATCATGAACTTCTTCCGTTTCTTTCAAAATATTGATAGAATTTTCAATAACCACAGGAGGTGGAACACTTTTCAGAATATCATCACCGAAAATATGTTGAAAATTCTCCTTTTTGCACAAAAAATTTGTGAAAGACGATGAATTATTGAGATTATGCAACTGTCTTTTGAAATCACGAACCTCAATCTTCATGTCTGCAATTTTCTTTTGCGATTCAGCCAACTCTTTTTGTGTTGTAAGAAGTTCTTCTGTTGTTATATTCAGAGTAAACTTTTCTCTCCTCAACTGATCATGAGCATCATATGTTTCTTGAACAACCTTTTCCCATTTTTGTTTATAAATCTCAACATTCTGCTTCAAAAGCTTGTTTTCACGGAGCAATTCAGCTTTAGCATCTAACAACTTCGTATTATCCTCTTGATGACTTAATTCTTTATCAGTAAGATCAGCAACTTCCTTTTCTAGACCTTCAAGTTTGATCTTTGATTTTACAAACAAATCATCAAAAACTGCTGCCATATCATTTGCTTCTTTCTTCCATTTCTCAACTTCCTTTATCAAATCATCATTTGTTTCATTCAGTTTTGAAACTTTTGCCATTAACTCTGCTTTCTCATGTTGAAGCTGCAAATCATTCACAACAACTTCACATTTTGAAGATTCATCTTTTTGAACTTCTTCCGTAACTGCAAAACAACCTTTATCAAACATTTCACAATTTGCAAAAGAAGTATATTCTTCACTATCAACCTCCTTTACAGATGCATTCAATTCAGCATATTTCTGTGCAAGAGCATCCCAAAACACTTTAGAGTTCTTGCATATCTTGAATTGTGGTAGTAGTTCTTTTGACAATGCCAATGTGAGAATATCATAAGCTTTTATTTCTCTTTCATAACATTCTCTTTCCTCAAATGAAAGATCTCTTTGAAATTTAGGAATACCATGACAATCAGCCGGATATGAATACTTTTTATCAATCGCCTTCCAAAATTCATCAAAGTTAGCGTTGATAAAAATCTCAAACTCGTTTCTCCATTCTTGATAATCTTCACATTTTAATAATTTGGGAACCACCGAACTTGATTGCATCTTACTCATTGTGATTACAGCAGAAAAACATCAATCGTTGAGTCTTGTACCTTGAACTTTGTGAAATTGGTGAATTTAAATCTTGAAGCCAAGTCTCAAAAAAAATATTTTTGGGTAATTCTTTTTTTAAATTTTCTTTTATGAAAGAACTTTTTTTTAAAAAAAAAAATGTGTATAGTTTTTGTTTTTTGTTGTTGTTTTTTTTTAATAATAGGAAAAGAAATAAGCAACAAAAAGATAACAAGATAAAAAAAATTAAAAAAAAAAACAAACGAGTTTATGTTTGTAAATCGATTCGACAAACACAAAATAATTTTGTGTTTATGAATCAATTTAACGAACATAAAAACTTTGTGTATTTTTTTTTTTAAATTTTTTTTTTTATTTTGTTTTAAAAAAAAAATTTGTAGTAGTTTAAAAAAAAAACTTATTAGTTAAAACTTTGTTTTTTTTTTTTTAAAGAAAGTAACCTATTTATGAACTCTTGAAATTGGAGGGACTAGAAATAAAAAATACACAAAACAACAAAATAGTCGATCCCCCCATTTTTTTCTCTTTTCCACCGGCGAATGAAATACAAATTCCGGCGAGTGCAAATTTTCCGGCGAGCAAACTTCACAATTTCACCACAATCTTCAACCGATCATAACTTTCTCAATTCTTGACGAAAATCGAATCTGTAAAGTGCCACAGATTCGTGACGATGAGAGGATTCAAACGCGCACCATTGTTGTATGGTTTTGTCGAGCTTAGAACACCGAACAACAACCTCCGACGAACTAGCAAAATTTGGAACTTGTGATCTTCTCAAAACACACCCAAATTGAAAATGGGTCGTCGCATTAGCTTCGTATGATCGAACCGAACTTGTAGATACCAGAATTACACGAAATGGTTGAGTTTTAAACAATTCACCATGAATGAACCATGAAGAACATATTAAGAACGCATATACGTTCTGTAAAGTTGCGATCTGATAAAATCTTCACCAATTTCAATTCTGTAAGTTGCTATAGATTCACGTTTATGTACTGAGTCTCCTGGAATCAACCAAATGAACGAACAAACATGAATTAAGAACCAATTTCTGAGTCAAAATCCAAACAGTTTGACTCGAAAAAGTCAAAATCGATCCAATTCAATCAATCTGAACATAGATTTCGATCCGAAACAGAGTAGAATCACGACCTAGATGCTCTGATACCAATTGAAAACTCATAGAGCGTCGGATCTAGTGATTTGTACACCAAATTTGGACCGAAAGATCACCGAAAACTAAGAACACGAAGAACACGAATCGTGTAAATAAAACTCGATTTATAGCATAGTGTTGATCCAGATTACATATGATTTACTCAAGAACGAACTAGAATCTGAAAATCAAGAGCAAAAATTCCTCCCGGCGAATGCGAATTGCTCTAAAAAAAAACGGTTATCAGAACTCACTGCTCCGAACTTCAAAACCTATATATATATGCACATAAGTTCGGAGCCTCCGATTCCCCTCCGAACTTACAATATATAATAAAGTTTCACTTTGTTGGATCTCCCCCTCAACTTAGTCTAAATGACACTTTATACCCTCTGAACTTATGACTAATGATTATAATCAACACAACTAACGGAACTAATCTTAATACATCACACGTCACACGGTTTATGCACTAACACTTTCTCGCAAAAGAAAAAAATAGTGTGTGATTCAGTATTTCATTTCTGTATTGCATTTATGTTTCATATCTGAAAAATCAAAAAGATTTTAGGTGTGTTTTAGCATGAACTTAGAAAAATCAAAAAGATTTTTGGTGTGTTTAGATGTAAAGTTTCAAAAAGTCAAAAAGATTTTGTTTCTTATTTGTTTTCGACCGATCGATACACGATACACGATACTAAATCAAAATTTCAAAACTATATCTTGGATTCTTGAAGAGAAGTTTTGCGCCAAGATTAACTTAATTTTCAAAAGAAAAAGAAAGACGCGTTTCTGTCTTCTGAAATTGCAGGTTCTGTATGACAAGACTCAAGCATGGTGAACGGGGGAGTATGTTGTATCTTTCACAAGTGGATCTTGAAGTTTAAAGATTGTTCAAGATTGATCCAGCCATGCAAGCTCTATTTCTGACAAGATTTCAAGTTGAAGATCAGACGCAGTGATGCTGAAGATTGAAGACTGAAGTTTTGTTAGATAGATAGATAGCTAGATAGACTACACGTTAAGGGGGGGGGGGGGGCGGGTTTGCTAAAGATAGAGGCATCTGCAGCAAACAGACTGAAGATTGCTAGAAGTTAAAGACCTACATTCGGCAGTAACGTCCAAGGGGGAATTTGTTAGGACAAGTTGTTGTGTGTGTGGCCGTTACTGTGCCAATTAGAATGTAAATGTCTAGATTGTTGTCTAGGTTGCCAACGTACCAAGCTCCGTACCAAGTGGTACGTTGCAGCGTACCAAATGGTACGCTGGTCATGCTGGTACGCTGGGCAGGTTACCTATAAATAGGTGAAGTCTAGATTGCAATGTTAGATTTCTTGGTCATTTCTGTGTGTTCTTAGTGAGATAGGAGGTTCTGTCCAAACCTCCTCCAGAGCTCCAATCGTTGTATACTCCTATCGGTTTATACTCATTCGACATTGTTTAATGACAAGAATCTATGTCTCTATCTTTCTATGATCTGGAAACGATCCATATATGGTTTTACGATACCACTTGTAAAACCACGAACTGATCTTACTATTGCATGATTCGGTTAATCAATGAACATGGATGTAAATAAAGCTTGGCCTTATTGATTCACAAAGAGTTACAATGCTAGAGAGAGAAACACGCTCAATACATACCGTTAAGAGATAGAGGAATGATAGAAGACCTAAACTCTCTCTAACACGAACTATTTATAGTGCACAACATACTACTGGTGGACCACCCATCGTACCACTGGTACGCCCGTACCAATGGTACGGCGGACCAAGTGGTACGGCCACTTAGGTATTTAGCCACTAAGACTCACACAAACGCTCTAGTCTAGATACAATACATGAGACACATAGTAGCATAGGAATATGCTCTAACAGGTTCTGATGCACCTATGGGTCAAGCTTCGATCACGTACTAGGAAGAGACGGTGAAGACGCTGGTTGCTGGAATAAATTATCTCATGTTTTAGTTTACCTTGTGTTTAATATATCTATGTTACGTTTATGCTTCCGCTGTATAAGAATCGTCAGAGTATATAAATAAAAGTTTTAATTTCCCCTATTTTTATGATCTCTGCTTAAATCATGTGTTGATGAGTAAATCCGACGACGTGGCGTCGGCCCGCAAGGGGCCGGGCGTCACAGATTCTTCTTGCCATAGCTGCATACTATGACTATGAGATATGGAAATGGACGTCAAACCCGCTTTCCTGAACGGACAACTCTAAGAGGATGTCTATATGGTTTAACCTGATGGTTTTGTCGATCCAGAAAATCCAAATAAGGTTTGCAAACTAAGCAAGTCCATTTATGGACTTAAGCAAGCATCTCGAAGCTAGAATCTTCATTTTGACCAAAAGGTCAAAGAATTTGGCTTTGATCAAAATAAAGATGAGCCTTGTGATTACAGAAAGGAAAGTGGGAGTGTAATATCGTTTCTCGTCATGTACGTAGACGATATACCGATTATGGGAAACAACATACCCATAATTAACGAAGTTAAGAAATGGCTTTCATCTTGTAGAAGCCGCTTACATTCTGGGAATCAAAATTCATAGAGATCGATCTAAGCGCCTTTTGGGTCCTAGTAAAAGCATATACGTTGATAAGATCAAAGCACGTTTCAACATGAGCAACTCCAAGAAAGGAGCCGTTCCCATGACTAAGGGAACAATCTTGGACAAGTCTCAAGCTCCTAAAACAGAGCAAGAGATAAGCCAAATGACATCAATCCCATGCTCTGCACACGACCGGATGTCTCATATTCACTAAGCGTGACTAGTCGATACCAACAAACTCCAGGACTAGCTCACTGGATGGCTGTAAAGAACATACTTGAGAAATACCAATGATATGTTTCTCGTATACGGAGGTGTTAATAAAGAGCTCACTGTACGGTGCTACACTGATGCTAGTTTTCATAATGACCGAGATGACTCTCACACGCAGTCAGGATTCGGTTTCACTCTTAACGGAGGGGCTGTTTCCTGGAGAAGCTCAAAATACTCAGTAGTATTAGATTCTACTATTGAATCTGAATACCTAGCCGCTTCGGAAGCTGCTAAGGAAGCTGTATGGATGAAGAAATTCATATCCGATCTCGATGCCGTGCCGAGCATTAGGCAGCCAATCGAGATGTTGTGCGATAACAAAGGTGCCATAGCTCAAGCCAAAGACCAAGGGTCTCACAAGAAGGCCAAGCACATCCTGAGGAAATTCCACTACATTAGAGAAGTAGTCGACCAAAATGACATTAAAATAAGAAAAGTACACATACATCAAAACCTAGCTGATCCCTTCACTAAGCCTCTGACTCAAGAGACTCATATTCGCCACAGAGAAGCGATAGGGCTTAGATTAGCTAAAGAAATATTTTGATTTAGTATTTGGATGTATGAACATTAACAGTTATCTATATTATTCTTATTCCATCTGTTTTATGCGATAATGAATTCGATAACTATGTTCAATATTAATACGTTTAATCCTTTAACAACGAGTTATTCTTCTAAATGTCCGTATTCGATGAGTTTAGTGGGAGCTACTCTAAAGTAAGACTATTGTGACTACTTGAACCTTAAAATGGTTTAACGTTCAAACTCATGGACCTCATTACTGAATGACGTTGGACGTAACTCACATAATGCAACGCAAACATGGAAGTCTTGCTTTCTTGATTAATGCATACTCTAATGTATCCTTAGACCTGAGACGCATATTCGAACTCCTGTCTACTAAAGAACATTCTTTGATTGTAGCTTAACGTTGTCGCGTAACTCCCAACCATAACGGTTATTTTAATATATACACGAATGAAAAAAATAAAAGGTAAGTATAACTAACATGCCATATACATTTCCTAATATCAAGGATATAATTATGGGGTGAATTAAAGGAATAAATTACGTATATTTCAATATATATTGTTTTCTTTGAGGACAGTGGACAAGGATTCAAGTCTGATTGAAGACAGATTTGATATAATTTAATTGATATAGATTCGATGTAGTATAATATTATGTTAAAGAATTTTTTATTTTTAACGATGTTTGATACTAGTCCTAGATCTTTAATATCCGAGTAAAACTTCATGAGACATGAGACGGGATTATATTAAGGGTTTGCCGTCTTTAATATAATTGTTGTTAAAAAAAACTACACAATTACATGATCAGTATTCTCCAATCCATTCCCTTATTCGTAGAGTAAATTCAGAGGACGAATTATAACGCAACCAATAATCGAAGGACATAAAGTCAAAATCTCATGAAACGTGAAATTGCGTGGAATGTGGTACCATAAAACGCAGGTGCATCTAGCTATAAATAGCAAACAAATTGCCAACGATAAATACATCCAATCTGCCCAAGCGGACATCCCTAATTACATGGGCGCTTCCAAAATTTGGTTAGTTTTCTAGGTCCCTAATCTCTCCATCCAATTCCTCTGTTATTTCTGCTTTGGGGTTTTCTCTCTCATCCTGTTCGTCGAAATCTAGAGAGAGAAAGCTTCTTAATCATGGGGAAATACACAGAGATATTGGATGCATTCAGAATCGTTTGCAGATTTCATTCCCACTGTCCACAGACTGCCAGAATGTACTACCATCCACCGGCGGAGAATCATTCACACGGAGGAGGAGACGATAAAGCCGCTAACGACGGAGCTTCTGGTGGTGGTGGTGGTGCTCACGGTGGTTCGGAGCCGTTCAGTACTTTTGATTTGATTTCTGCTCTCTGATTAATAATTTTAAAAAAAACTGGAATGCAATTGGCAAATGTTGTTTGTGTGTTATGTTGGTGAAATTATATGATTTGTTTATCGTATTAATTAATCTATGTTTATATGATCATTTGATTAAGTATTCGTGGGATTCATGTGTGTCTGGTGAATGATTTTGGAAAAATGTTATTTTGATTGAAGAAGATTGAATGGTTCAAAACTTCAAATGTATGTATATGGAATGGAATGCGGTGGCTGGTATTCTTTAAGATCCGCCTGGCGCATAATACCTACCCAGTCCCTAGGAGACAAGGACCAACACGGCACAAGTAGCCTTTGTCAAATAATAATATAAGGCAGGGACCCCGCGCTTCGCGACGGGAGTCCTTGCGTTATCATTTCGATATTCCCCTTGTTACGTTGTGTAAGCACATTTGATATACTGAAAGCTCACATAGTAAAAACAAAGAATACAATTGAACCTCGCGCATTCTAGCGAGGTTCGTAGCGTAAACAGTTTTGGTATGGAGCTAAGCAACACCAAAGGTGACTTATAGAATTCATGTACCATGATGATTCATACTACAATTGAGCAATCAATCTTGATTTCGTAACTTTACATATATATTCGTCATCATGAAAGCATTAAGAAATAGAGGAAAGAAAAATAATAAAATTCACACATAAGTATGGATCTGAGAAGATAAAAGACACAAATAAAAAAAAATGAGGTGCCAAAACTTGAGGGAAAAAAAGTTCAAATTTTATATACCAAATAGATCAAGAGTAGAGAGCAAACCATAGGGATAGCACAAAAACATAGCTAACTGTTCCACCAAATGACAGGATTTAGCAACCCCAAACCTGATCAGCAAGCTCCATTTTGGAAAAAATATTCAAGCTTTAATTGTTGTTGCGGGTTACTCTTCTTTACTTCCGGTAAGTAAAGCACTAATTGATATGTATGCCAAGTGTTTGAGACCTTGCAGTGCTAATGACGTGTTTAAAGAAACTGAGTTCAAAAACGTCTCTTGGTGCTCCTTGTTTGCTTTTCTTTACGCTAATCAGTTTGAGCATCTCCAAAATGATTCCGATTCCGTGCCAAATAGGGTGAACATTGATTGGAATACTATGATTGCAGATCATGCCCGAAATGGCAACATCAGAACTTGTGTTAATAAGTTGAAGAATATGATGGCTGAGTCATGTGGCCAAGATGAATAGACGTACGTACAGTGCTCTCATGAATGCTTCAGCTGAATCACAACAATATTGCATTGGTTGCGTGGTTCATGCTGTTGTTCTTAAGAAAGGCTGGAGTTCTACAGATGAGTGTAACAACTCAAGTCTTAGCTTCTATGCCCAAACTGGTAATCTTGTTGATGTGGTGAAGATATTTGAGTCCATCAACACTCTAACCCAAGTTTCTTGGAAATTGGAATGCAATAATAGATGCTCAAGTGAAAATAGGAGATACTCAAAAAGCAGTTATTGCATTTAAGCAAGCCCCTGAGAAGAATGTTATTTCATGGACTTCAATGATGACAGGCCATGATAGAAATGGAAATGTTGAAGAAGGAGTAGGTTATTTTGCATTAATCAGATCTAACTTGCAATCAAAATACTCTAACTTGCAATCAAAATACATAGAGATAAAAATAAAAGTAACATACAGACGCTACAACACGGACAATGAGGCAGCAAACGAAGAATAAACCTGCATATATCAGCAAACATAGAAAAGAGGAAGATCTCATTAGAAGACATAGACATAAAAGATTAAACAAACCCTAAGCAAAGAAAAAAACTCATAGGATTACAGTAATAAGATTTTCATTAATGGATCTGATTGATAATGCAATTGGACTTGTTAATTGAATTGCCAAGACATACATATCACTTGATAAAAAAAAGTTTAATAACTTTTGTAAAAATAAGTTTCTACAATTATATTTTGCACATAAATAATCATAAAGAATATCAAGAGACGTATAAAGATGTGATTGTGACCCTTTTACCTATCCACCCCGCCCGTCTTTCCACCACAATGACTTGAGAAAAAATTATCACAACAGTGTGTGTCTAGAAGTGAATCTGTGTTTTCATCTGCAAAATTTAGTCAATGACCATGAGATATGCATGCTGAAATAAACATGAGCATAGAATGCTGGTATGTACTCTTTGCAGATCTTATATATGCATGAACAAAAGTGATAAATGAGAAAGAGAATCGACGATAGAAACGAATGAGTGTTTGAGAAAAAAGGCTAGACTGGGCTGACAACTATACATAATATCTGGATGACAAACTAAAACATATAAAGAATTTGTCACACCCCTAAAAATCAACGCGCGGAATACCACCGCTGGGAACGAGACAAACCAGGATCACTGTCCATTAGTTACACCAAACGACCAGTAATTAATAAAAATGTTTCATATTTCATTAAAATATAGATTCAGAGTGTTACAATTGCGAAAGCGTTAATACAATTATATTATTTATGTAAAAAAATTGTCACCCAAGGTGACGTGGCTTGTTCAAAGACACTAAAAGGGTTTTAAAGGCTCATGCATGCGTACTCGTGATACTCGAACATCTGCAACCTGATAAATAACATGCTAAAACGTGTCAAGACAAAGGTTGGTGAGTTCACAGGTTTATCAGTTCAAAAACCGTTCCAGTATAATGTAAATCGACTGATCAACAACAGTCCCAGTTCAGTGTAAATCAACTGTTCATCGACAGTTCAAGTATAAGTTCAAGGTTGACTGTTCAACAACAGTTCAAGTTCAGTTTAAGATTGGCTGTTCAACAACAGTCAAGTTGTAAGAGCATAATCACTAATATGTATCGAATAGCTAGCTAGGCTATATACATGAAACTTCGCACAGTGATGGTCACTAAAGCTAACAGTTGTTTATATTTTTTCTTGTTGTGTTTAGGACGAATATAACACCCGTTCGATATCCGATCGTGCTAGAGCGACTGACCCGGGTGGGGTTTGTCAGACCCAGTAGTACTACAATATATTTCCCGCTATCTTCATTAATACTAACGGTACCATAAGAAGGACTTTGTTGTATCAGTGTGCTACAAGTACTTCAAGTGATATATAAAAGTCTAATTATCTCAATTGTATAAATCATGCATGTTAATCTCCCCTAACATGATTTTAAACAGTAAAATGGGGCTGTGAAACTCACCTTCGGGTGCACAGCAATTCCAGATAAATAACCATAGCAAGTAGCAAATAAAGGGTCTTGTGAAATCTACCAAGCACCTAACGAGCATATATGCATAAGTGTGTGTCCGACATGAGTGACATAGCCTAGACACCGTTAAATGACAAATAAATCCCAACGTGACGTGTGTCAGAATTTCCAACTCGATACGTGACAAAATCATTCAACCAAATCAAGTTGACAATGGCATTTAGCCGAAATCATAATGCGAATCAAAAGATATGTATTATACCTTTATAAAACCGAGTAGTTAAATATGTATATATATATATATATATAAATATATATAAATATATATATATATATAAATATATATATAAATAAATATATATATATATAAATATATATATAAATATATATATATATCCGAACGTACATAATGTTTATATTGCGAAATATGACCAAAATGTACTATTTGTACACGTATATTTTTATATAAATATAAGGGCTACCAAAACGTTCGTTTTATTTTTCCCAAATACGTATATTATTAATTTTTTTTCAAATACACATCATTTGTAATTCTTGTCAAAATCAACATTTTATATAATAATCATATGGAAAATTGGAATAAAATAATCCCAACTTTTGGTTATTGGCCTACAATAATCCAACTTTTTGATATAACCCACAACGGTCCCAACTTTTAACTTTATTATTTAAAATGGACCCACCGTTAAAAAAAACTAACACCGTTAGTTTTAATCCTACTTGGCGGCTGACGTGGCTTTTATTATTATTTTTTTAATTGTGCCTATTATACACGTGGATTTAACCCCCAAATAACATAAACAAAAAAATCAGATTTCCCCCAAATCAGTCGTTCCTTCCTGTTCCAGATATCCCCCAAATCGACGCATGAACCCTAGCTCGCGAACTCCCCCAAATCGAATGGATTCAATCGATTAAAGGTGACTGTTCTTCATCATCGCTACATCCTGAGACCGAATCAAGCAATGAGCACATCATCTTCGTCCGCATCAATCCGCTCTTCTCCATCATCGCTATACCGACGAAGAGCTGTTTAAAAGCGTTGTTAACAGACCCGATGAACCATTGCAGCTGTACAAGTTGGACTTTAAGTAGAAGCTGCAGATGTAAAGTTGGACTTTAAGTGCAAATTGGACTTCAAGTTTGACTTTAAGATCATTATCTCTTGATAGCATATATAAAGTAGGAAGAGTAGAATCTTTTGTTGATGCCATCGAAATCAGCAGGCATTCATATTTAAAGTTGGACTTTAAGGTCAACTTTTGTTTCCATCATGACCCATTTAACACATCAGTCAACAAAACATATATCCAAAAGTCAACAAATAAATTCTGCCATACGATATGTCCCTCAAGAATGATCGTGGATTTAAGGAAATCAGAAGAATCGTGGGACTAATCGTGGGAAATCGCGTATGTATTCTCCTTCAATCTCTCACCAAAATTGCGTATGCTTCTCCTTCACTGTGCTATGGTTCGTCTGCGTCTTCTAATCTGGTTCGTCCCCTTCACCAAAATCGTGGAACAATGATCGATTGTCTTCTGTTCTGCTCTGGTTCGTCTCTGTCTTCTCCAATAAACGTGGGACTATTTAGGGTTCATAAGGGGATCGATTGTTTAAAGGGATTGATGTGGCATTTACGGTTTAATAAAAAAAGGAAAAAAAAGAAAAATACAAGTCAGCGCCACGTGGGACTAAAAACTAACGGTGTTAGTTTTTTTAACGGTGGGTCCATTTTAAATAATAAAGTTAAAAGTTGGGACCGTTGTGGGTTATATTGAAATGTGGGATTATTGTAGGCCAATACCCAAAAGTTGGCATTATTTTATTCCAATTTTCCTAATCATATTACATGAACTAACGAGATAAAAAAAACAAAGGTAAAGATGTCTACGAGGGTTTCTACGAGTCCAAAATAATATGGGGAACAATCGGTGATGGGTTCGGGTCATGCAAGTTCATAGAACAATTAATAAAAATAAAAAGAATAAAACTAGAGGTCACTTGGTTCGAACCTAAGAACTTTGGTTTCCATTCCAATATCCAAACCACTAGGCTAGGGACTCCTAATTGGTTACTTTTCGTTCAAAAAGACTTTTAATCATCAATAGGAACTGAAATCAGGTTCAACAAAAATCCAGAAAATTATAAGACGATCACTGGGTTCGAACACACGACTTCTAGTTGGAAAACAAACGCTCAACCATTGAATTCAGATGCTTGTTTTGTTCTACATTTGACTCGAAATATATATAAAAAGAGATTCGCGTGGTCATCTTCTTCCCATATTACTCTAAACCTGTCGGACATTGATTCTGATCACCGGAAACCATGTAGATCATCGAAAAACATAACCAGAACTCGACCAGGATTGCTAATGAGTAACAAAAACGTTTTTCTGAAATTATCTCGATGACGGAGATGAGAACTCGATGTGATGATGATAAAACCGAACCGAAACACAATCTCGAACCTCAATCACGAACTCGTCTATAGTCTAGAACACTTCGGTTCACTTGAACAATGGTTAACGATCACATCCAATGATAGTATGGTGGCAGAGTGGTGGTTGAATGGCTGGATTTTTCGGGTTTTGGTGGTTTTCTTTGCTTCGGGATGTAGAGGAAACGAGAGAAAGATATGAAAGAGGAACAAAGTTGTTGAATGAAACCAATGAGGAGGAAAGAATAGATGATCTTAAATAAGCCATGGAAATATGATCGGCTATCAAAAATTTCTTGTAACTGACGTGAGCATTAAATCAACTATTAAGAGTTGGCAAGATTAGTCATTCATGTAAGTTACAAATGAGGTATAAAGTTTCAAATGAGGCAAGGTTTGGATTAACTAAAAATAGTTTAGGAGATGGCAAAGCTAGTCCCTCAAAGTTTTAGAAGACCTTAACAAGACTAACGAGGTTAACGGAGAATATTTAAATGATGGATATACGTGTGTGTGACAACACATATTCAACGTCTAATGTTTATAGAATATATTGTCACACCCCCAAATTAACCACTAACGGAGTTTATACCGTTAAGGGGTGCGAGCAAACCAGGACCACAACCATTAGTTACAAATACTAAACGAATCAGAGTAAAGTCCAAACATTCATCATAAAACAGTTTAAAGTTTGCAGCGGAAAGAAAAACATGAGTATCTTAGCACTAACCACGTGCTTAAATTACAAAACATAAATTTGTTGTTCAATTCCCAAATTTAAGTTCAAAATGAAATAAGTAACTTCGGGTGCCATGCCAACCTCCGGTGGATACTCCTCAGCGATCTGCAAAAGTGAAAACCACACAAGTGTCAACCTAACGGTTGGTGAGTTCACAGTGGGCATGTCATGCAGCGGCCCGGTCTCATAAGCGTATGCACCAATATATAAATAAGTAATAGTTTTGCAAAACAATGCCAAGTGCTGAATTATCGAATATGCACTAGTTAAGTAAAGATTAAAGCGGTCAACCGATATCGCGGGTAGCTAATCCGGTTTCCATGCACTAAGGAAGTTCGTACCAAAGCTGACGTAACAGAGTTCGGCATTTGCCGATGGTTTGTGCCTCCAGTTGTGTTCCTCATGGGACCCATAACTAAAATAGGCTGATATTGAACTCCGTTCGGCCTCCAACCGGTTGGCTACACATTTGTGTACCGCGGAGCAGGGTTTGTCAAACCCTCAGTAGATCTACCCAACATCCCCTCGCTTTGCAAATTAATGGTACTAAATTGTTGAGGACTTTTAAGTTTTAAGGCATCCTTAGAAATCATGTGATATCATTTGGTTTAGACTTCAACCTACACTAGTCATATTAAAACCGTTTATTCCGGATTTCATTTGAAATCCTAAAAAGAGTTTAAGTGTCAGAACGGTTGTTCCGGATTTCATTTGAAATCCCAAATGAGTTTAAGTATTAAGTAGTTGGTTGCGGATTTCATTTGAAACCCCAAGGATGGACAGTTGCAAGTGCTTTCCATAATACACTCCAACTTCCATAACATATATCCCATTTGGTAATACCTCAAAATGTCAGCGTTGTTTTCCGTTAAGTAAATTCGTTGTGACCCAAACGGGCTCACAATTAAAGGGTTAGTGAAACTCACCTTAGGTTGCTCAGCTTACACTTCAAATAATCCAATTATGATTGCTAACGAAGACCTAATAATCACATTAAGGTCTTAGGTGTTAGGTTGTGTCTAAACTTTAACTACGTCACTATGGCCCATAACATAGCACGTTGGAACTACGACTCGACATACCGACACACGACACCGATGGTTGATCATAAACGAGGGTTCACATCACTCAGAAATCAAAGCATGTTTCATTATTGCATAATCATGTAAGTCATGGCATAACATTCAAATAAGTTGCACAAGTTTGGTTTTTGGTCTGGCACAGTTTCGCTACACAGTTTCGCTAGCTAGTTTCGCTCGAAACTGATGACATAGTTTCGCTAGCATAGATTCGCTCGAAACTGGCACAGTTTCGCTAGATAGATTCGCTCGAAACTGATGACACAGTTTCGCTATCTAGGTTCGCTCGAAACTGATTTGAACTTTCGTTCAGGTTGTTTCGCTCGGTAGTTTCGTTCGAGCAAGTACACTTAGTTTCACAGGCGACACTATAGTTTCGCTGTATAGTGTCGCTGGAAGAATATTCAAACAATTTGCGAAACTACAATTTCGCCTAACGAATGCACAGTTTCGCTAGTCGCAGAAAACTCGTAAATCTGACAAAAAATCGATCTAACAGCTTCCATACTTCATATAATTCAGTATCTAGCATGCATAAACATTTACCATCATTACACAAGCAAATTTAACACCTTAAACATGGATTTTCACCATCAAATCTCCAAGAACACTTTTAAGCATAAAATGACCTAACTAGCATGGATCTTCATTATGGCATGATTTTACACGTAAAGTTGCAGACTTTAGGCTAGATCTAACATTCCTAAGCATCATATCAGAAGATCAAACGATTCCATGAAGGTTTACACATTCTTTTTAAGAAAACACAAAGAAAAGCATAGAAATGGTCATAGGAACTTACGGGTGGGTTTCCAAGCTCGATGGATGATCTTCAAGGCTGAGATCACGGTGATCCTTGGTGGTTCAAGGCTGACCAGAAGTGGTTCAAGAGAGAGAGAGAGGATGGAGAGTGTGTGTGTGTTTTTGTGGTGGAGCATGCAAAATGAGGAAAATTAGGGTTTTGTTTCTACTTAAATACTAAGGCTTCCTTGGTGGGCTTATCATTGGGATTTGGGCCCCAATGATTAGTCCAGTCATTAGCCCATGATTAGAACATGTATGCATACACTCTAATTACTCGATTAATCATTAAACTAGGCAATTTAAACAATTAATCACATAATCAAGAATTTACAATTTGTCATGCTATTAATAATACTAAATCATGCGTTTAAATCACATTGCACATAATGACAATAAATAAATAAACACATAACACATATGGACGGGTTCGGTGATCAACCAAAGGTCGTGGACGTATTCGGCCTAGTTAAGCATTAGTTACCTAAGTTAACACTCACAACGTAACTAACGGAGATTGTCTAACGGAAGTTAACCTTGGAATTCTCGGATGTCACATCATCCCCTTGTAAATGGAATTTTCGTCCCGAAAATTATTCTTGCGTTGTAGCGTTCGCAGCCTCGGCTGTCGTTGTCGCTGTAGTTGCTGGGGAAAGAAAGCAAAAGTTTTAGGGTCGCCACATCCTCCTCCTGTTAAAGGAATTTTGGTCCCCAAAATTAAATCATACCTTGAGTTTCCGTGGACGTTTGCCCGAACAAGTGAGGATACTTTTTCTTCATTTGATCCTCCCGTTCCCAAGTATATTCAGGTCCACGCCTTGAGTTCCATCGAACCTATGACGATCGGAATCTTGCTACGTTTGAGGGCTTTCTCCTCGCGTCCCATGATTTCTACTGGTTGCTCAATAAATCTCAGATGTTCGTCAATTTCCAATTCCTCCAAGGGAATTATTTCAGTGTCTTCAGCCAGACATTTCTTTAGGTTAGAAACGTGAAACACGTTGTGAACTCGATCGAGTTCTGCAGGGAGTTGTAATCGGTAGGCCACCGGGCCTACTATCCCCAATGATTTCAAATGGACCGATATAGCGAGGATTCAGCTTTCCACGCTTTCCTGAAGCGTATCACTCCTTTCCAGGGAGATACCTTCAATAGTACCTTGTCGCCTACCTCGAACTTCAAAGGTTTACGGCGTTCGTCGGCATAGCTCTTTTGCCTGTCACGTGCTGCGGCTATCCGATTTCTGATTTGAATAATTCGTTCAGTTGTATCATGAATGATTTCCGGTCCGGTGAGTCCTTTCTCACCCGTTTCGGCCCAACACACGGGCGATCTACATTTTCTGCCATAAAGAGCTTCAAAAGGTGCTGCACCAATGCTCGTATGATAACTGTTGTTGTAGGAGACCTCCACCAACGGAAGGTGAGCCTCCCAGTCTTTACCGAAGTCGAGAACGCAAGCTCGGAGCATGTCTTCCAAAGTCTGAATAGTTCGTTCCGTCTGACCATCGGTCTGCGGGTGATAAGCTGTACTCATATCCAGTCTGGTTCCCAGTGCGTCTTGCATAGATTGCCACAGTCGGGAAGTAAATCGAGGATCTCGGTCGGAGATAATGGTCTTAGGCACCCCATGAAGTGCCACAATTCGGTCAAGATACAACTTCGTTAACTTATCCATGTTGTCACCTTCCCTCATTGGAATAAAGTGTGCAGATTTGGTTAGTCGATCAATGATAACCCAAATCGCATCCGGTCGATTCGATCGATGAGGTAGTCCCGTTACGAAATCCATGGAGATATCCTCCCATTTCCATTCCGGGATCTTTGGTTGCTGCAATAATCCAGAAGGCTTTTGGTACTCGATCTTAACTCTTGAGCATGTTAAACACTTAGCCACATATCGCGCAATGTCGGCTTTCATATTCGGCCACCAATACAAGTTCTTCAAATCTTGGTACATTTTGTCCGATCCAGGGTGCACCGAATACCTTGATTTGTGAGCCTCGTCCATCACGAGCTCACGGAGATTCCCAAGTAAAGGAATCCAAATTCTGTCATTGTAATATCTGAGTCCGTCGGACTTAATTTCAGAGTTACCATCCACCCCTCGCAGTGCTTCAGCTGCGAAGTTTTCTTCTTTTAAAGCTTCTCGTTGGGCATCGCGGATTCGATCCGGCAGTCCCGTGTGAATGGTAAGTTGCAGCGCTCGTACTCGTCGAGGCTTTTCGTACTCTTTTCGGCTTAAGGCATCAGCCACAACATTGGCTTTTCCCGGGTGATACTTAATCGCTAAGTCATAATCATTTAGTAGCTCGACCCACCTTCGTTGTCGCATGTTGAGGTCCTTTTGTTCAAAGATGTGTTGTAAGCTTTTGTGGTCGGTAAATATCGTGCACTTTGTTCCGTAGAGGTAATGTCTCCAAATCTTGAGTGCAAATATAACGGCTCCCAATTCCAAATCATGTGTTGTATAATTCTTCTCAAGTAACCTTCAGTTGCCTGGACCCGTAGGCAATCACTTTGTCTCGTTGCATCAACACGCAACCGAGTCCTTGAATGGATGCATCGCAGTAAACCACGAAGTCGTCTACCCCTTCGGGTAACGAGAGAATCGGAGCTGAACATAACATGTCCTTAAGAGTTTGAAACGCGTGTTCTTCTTTTTCACCCCATCTATATTGCACTCCTTTGTGCGTTAAAGCTGTTAAGGGTTGAGCCAATTGCGAGAAACCCTTGATGAATCTTCGGTAATATCCGGCAAGTCCCAAAAACTGTCGGATTTCGGTCGGCGCTCTCGGAGTAGACCAATTCTTGATGGCTTCCACTTTAGCTGGGTCGACATGAATTCCATTCTGATTAATAATGTGTCCAAGAAACTGGACTTCGCGAATCAAAAAATCGCACTTTGAAAACTTGGCGTAAAGCTGTTCCTTGCGGAGTAATTCCAAGATAAGTCGTAGGTGACTCTCGTGTTCTTCCTTTGTCTTGGAGTAGATTAAAATATCGTCAATGAAAACTATCACAAACTGATCGAGGTACGGCTTGCACACCCGATTCATCAGATCCATAAACACAGCAGGCGCATTAGTTAGCCCAAACGGCATAACTAAAAACTCGTAATGACCATACCGAGTTCTGAAAGCAGTCTTGGGGACATCCTCATCACGAACACGAAGTTGGTGATATCCAGACCGTAGATCAATCTTTGAATAGTAGCTCGAACCTTGCAGTTGGTCGAAAAGATCGTCGATTCGAGGAAGTGGATACCGATTCTTGATCGTAACCTTGTTAAGCTCTCGGTAGTCGATACACATTCGGAACGTTCCATCTTTCTTCTTAACAAACAATACCGGTGCTCCCCATGGAGACGAACTTGGACGAATAAATCCTTTGTCGAGTAACTCTTGAAGTTGTGCGGAGAGTTCGTTGAGTTCGCTTACCGCTAAACGGTACGGTGCGCGTGCAGTCGGAGCCGCTCCGGGAGCTAAGTCGATTCCAAACTCGACTTGTCGAAATGGAGGCAAACCAGGCAAATCATCAGGAAATACATCTTGGAAGTCGCGGACTATCGGGTAGTCGTTGATTCTACGCTCGGGAAGTGTCGTGTCGGTGACGTTTGCAAGGATCGCGAAGTGTCCTTTACGAAGGCACTTTTGAGCTTTAAGAAACGAAATAATACCAGAGACTGTTCCACTCTTTTCACCTTGAACTGTTAACACTTCACCTTCTTCGAGTGGGATACGAACCACTTTTTCTCGACATATAATTTCAGCTCGGTTTTCAGATAACCAATCCATTCCTACTATGACATCAAAACTACCAATCGGGAAAGGCATAAGATCGATTCCTAACGTATGGCCAGCTAGTTCTAACTTACAGTCCTTAACTATCTGAGTCGTATCATGAAGTTTACCATTCGCTAACTCTACCACATAGTCACATACGTAGCATCTAAGTCAATCGGTTTAGCATTAATTAGTCTAGCAAACTTAGTGGAAATAAAACTTCTTTCAGCACCAGAATCAAATAATACAGTAGCGAAGAAACCATTTAGCATAAATTTACCGTTAATCACGTTGGCGTCGTTGCGAGCTTCTCCTTGACCCATAACGAAGGCACGACCTCTACCATTCCCACCATTACCGTTTCCACCATTACCATTCCCACCGTTACCATTTCCGTTGCCCGGGTTTCCACCGTTGCCATTGTTACCATTTCCTTGTCTGCGCAATTGCGGGCAATCTTTCCTCATGTGGCCTTGCGCACCACATTCATAAAAGCCACGGGCTCCACCATTGTTGTTGTTCTGATTGTTTCCTTGCCCGTTGCGTTGTTTCCGTTTCCCCTGTTGTTGTTACCGCCATGATTGTTGTTGTTTCCCCCTTGGTTCTGACCGTTGTTGTTTAGCCTTTGTAAGTTGGTCCAGCAGTTGTTGGCTTCATGCCCCGGTTTCCCACATCTTCCACACTCCAGACCTTTGCTACACATACCATTGTGGTGTTTCCCGCACTTGTTACAAAACGGAGCTTTACCCTTGTAGTTTCCATTCCCGCCTTGGCGGTTGTTACTTTCACTGTTGCTGCCATTGTTGAAATTGGACCTTGTGTTGTCAGATCGCTTGTTCTGATATTGGGAGTTAGAGGATCTCCCAGATTGATTCCCAACAGTTTGATTGTTCACAGATGTTGCTGGAGCTTCTTCTTCAGCCTTACGCTTGCCACTTAAGGCAGTCTTCACAGTGGTCTTTGCGGGTAGAGTACCCCTCTCGATTTCCTGATCGGTTAACTTATGAGCCAAACGGATGGCTTGCTGCACGGTTGTTGGGTTGCTAGCTGTCACCAAGCTCTTGATTTGGGGTGCGAGACCCTCCAGATAACGCTCAACGCGTTTAAATTCAGCATCAACCATTGTTGGGCATAGTACCGCGTACTCGTGGTAACGCGCAGTGTATTCCTCAATTTCCGACCCAGACATCTTGGAGTTCAAAAACTCTCCTTCCAGCTTCTTGACTTGATCCCGAGGGCAATACTCCTCCATAATCAGTTCTTTAAACGCTTCCCATTCCATGTCATTAGCCGCATTTACCCCAATCATCTGGATTTCGGCATTCCACCAGGAGAGAGCAGCTCCCTCGAAGGTACCAGTTGCATATTTCACTTTGTTCTCAGCAGGGCAGTTGCACATAGAGAAGACCTTCTCAGACTTCTCGATCCACCTGAGGAGTCCTACCGCTCCTTCCTCGCCGGAAAACGTCATTGGCTTGCAGTCCATGAAGGACTTAAACGTGCAGTGATGGTGGTTTCCTGATGCATAAATAGTTCGGGTTTTTAAGTTGAAACAAGTCAAAATATAATCGCTTTGTTCCTTAACCGGCATAATAATTACCCTGCGCGGCGAATGTAGCATGGGCGATTGCCACTGCGGCTTGCACGTGTTTGTTTATCATAGCTTGCAGTTGTGCAGGTGTCAGGTTAATGTTGTTCCTTCCGTGTCCTCCACCTCTTCCAGGCATTTTCTGGACAGTTAAAGTAGCCAGTGTTCAGTCACAGTTATACTCTATACATATCCCATAATATGTATATTAACAATTTCCCGTTATCCCACTATTAGTCCAGAAAAATTTTCGTGCAAAATTGAGGCGTCGTCGGAGAACGTCGTAAGTCGTAAGTACTATCGTCGAAAGTCGGCTTTCCCATAAAAGTCACCGTCGGCGTAGTCATCGTAGTAGAAATCAGGACGTAGCGTGTAGCATCGTTTCGTTGTCGCTTTCCCCCGGAATAGTGTGCGTATTAGCGTTCGCATTTCGTATTCGTGTGTGCAATTTTCCTAAGGTTTTCCGTTAGACTACTTAGACACGGTCTATATATATTTATATATATATGAAGTATTTACTTACACAGCAGAGGGAGTATCCCAGGTTGGCACGTAAAAATTTTGTTTTGGGAATTTGTTTGTTCGTTTGAAACTAAGGTTTCAAGTTGCAGTTTCCAAATCGTTTTTCAAAAATGATTCCAGTTCTCTGCAACTTATGGCTCTGATACCAATCTGTCACACCCCCAAATTAACCACTAACGGAGTTTATACCGTTAAGGGGTGCGAGCAAACCAGGACCACAACCATTAGTTACAAATACTAAACGAATCAGAGTAAAGTCCAAACATTCATCATAAAACAGTTTAAAGTTTGCAGCAGAAAGAAAAACATGAGTATCTTAGCACTAACCACGTGCTTAAATTACAAAACATAAATTTGTTGTTCAATTCCCAAATTTTAAGTTCAAAATGAAATAAGTAACTTCGGGTGCCATGCCAACCTCCGGTGGATACTCCTCAGCGATCTGCAAAAGTGAAAACCACACAAGTGTCAACCTAACGGTTGGTGAGTTCACAGTGGGCATGTCATGCAGCGACCCGGTCTCATAAGCGTATGCACCAATATATAAATAAGTAATAGTTTTGCAAAACAATGCCAAGTGCTGAATTATCGAATATGCACTAGTTAAGTAAAGATTAAAGCGGTCAACCGATATCGCGGGTAGCTAATCCGGTTTCCATGCACTAAGGAAGTTCGTACCAAAGCTGACGTAACAGAGTTCGGCATTTGCCGATGGTTTGTGCCTCCAGTTGTGTTCCTCATGGGACCCACAACTAAAATAGGCTGATATTGAACTCCGTTCGGCCTCCAACCGGTTGGCTACACATTTGTGTACCGCGGAGCAGGGTTTGTCAAACCCCTCAGTAGATCTACCCAACATCCCCTCGTTTTGCAAATTAATGGTACTAAATTGTTGAGGACTTTTAAGTTTTAAGGCATCCTTAGAAATCATGTGATATCATTTGGTTTAGACTTCAACCTACACTAGTCATATTAAAACCGTTTATTCCGGATTTCATTTGAAATCCTAAAAAGAGTTTAAGTGTCAGAACGGTTGTTCCGGATTTCATTTGAAATCCCAAATGAGTTTAAGTATTAAGTAGTTGGTTGCGGATTTCATTTGAAACCCCAAGGATGGACAGTTGCAAGTGCTTTCCATAGATACACTCCAACTTCCATAACAGATATCCCATTTGGCAATACCTCAAAATGTCAGCGTTGTTTTCCGTTAAGTAAATTCGTTGTGACCCAAACGGGCTCACAATTAAAGGGTTAGTGAAACTCACCTTAGGTTGCTCAGCTTACACTTCAAATAATCCAATTATGATTGCTAACGAAGACCTAATAATCACATTAAGGTCTTAGGTGTTAGGTTGTGTCTAAACTTTAACTACGTCACTTTGGTCCATAACATAGCACGTTGTAACTACGACTCGACATACCGACACACGACACCGATGGTTGATCATAAACGAGGGTTCACATCACTCAGAAATCAAAGCATGTTTCATTATTGCATAATCATGTAAGTCATGGCATAACATTCAAATAAGTTGCACAAGTTTGGGTTTTGGTCTGGCACAGTTTCGCTACACAGTTTCGCTAGCTAGTTTCACTCGAAACTGATGACACAGTTTCGCTAGCATAGATTCGCTCGAAACTGGCACAGTTTCGCTAGATAGATTCGCTCGAAACTGATGACACAGTTTCGCTATCTAGGTTCGCACGAAACTGATTTGAACTTTCATTCAGGTTGTTTCGCTCGGTAGTTTCGTTCGAGCAATACACTTAGTTTCACAGGCGACACTCTATTTTCGCTGTATAGTGTCGCTGGAGGAATATTCAAACAGTTTGCGAAACTACAGTTTCGCCTAACGAATGCACAGTTTTGCTAGTCGCAGAAAACTCGTAAATCTGACCAAAAATCGATCTAACAGCTTCCATACTTCATATAATTCAGTATCTAGCATGCATAAACATTTACCAACATTACACAAGCAAATTTAACACCTTAAACATGGATTTTCACCATCAAATCTCCAAGAACACTTTTAAGCTTAAAATGACCTAACTAGCATGGATCTTCATTATGGCATGATTTTACACGTAAAGTTGCAGACTTTAGGCTAGATCTAACATTCCTAAGCATCATATCAGAAGATCAAACGATTCCATGAAGGTTTACACATTCTTTTTAAGAAAACACAAAGAAAAGCATAGAAATGGTCATGGAACTTACGGGTGGGTTTCCAAGCTCGATGGATGATCTTCAAGGCTGAGATCACGGTGATCCTTGGTGGTTCAAGGCTGACCAGAAGTGGTTCAAGAGAGAGAGAGAGGATGCAGAGTGTGTGTGTGTGTTTGTGGTGGAGCATGCAAAATGGGAAAATTAGGTTTTATTTTACTTAAATACTAAGGCCTTGGTGGGCTTTCATTGGGATTTGGGCCCCAATGATTAGTCCATCATTAGCCCATGATTAACAAGTATGCATACACTCTAATTACTCGATTAATCATTAAACTAGGCAATTTAAACAATTTATCACATAATCAAGAATTTACAATTTGTCATGCTATTAATAATACTAAATCATGCGTTTAAATCACATTGCACATAATGACAATAAATAAATAAACACATAACACATATGGACGGGTTCGGTGATCAACCAAAGGTCGTGAACGTATTCGGCCTAGTTAAGCATTAGTTACTAAGTTAACACTCATAACGTAACTAACGGAGATTGTCTAACGGAAGTTAACCTTGGAATTCTCGGATGTCACATATATAAACCTTTTAATTGTCACATAAAATCATAATAATAATGTCACACCCTGTAAGATTTGTGTCGGGATGCGAAAAAGGTTATCACAGTCAAGGTTACGAACGTACTCTGGATGGTTCAACAACTAGAGTCATTTTGGAAATTGTTAAATTGTTGGAGTAAATAGGAGGTTTTTTCCAATATCATTACGCATCGGATTAATTGTAATGAGAAAAGTAAATTGTTTTGAGTTACAACACATAAGTTTTCAAAAGATTTCTAGGACATGACACCGTTAGTTGTTATGTCAGGAAAATCTCCAAAAGCTAAACCATACTCCAGAAACAAATGAAAAGTCCTAAGATGCAAAGGCAGGAAACAAGCAAGCAGGTCCGATGCATGCACAACATGAAGTTCAAGTACCTGAGAATTCATACGAGAAAACTGTCAACAAATAATTGTTGGTGAGTTTCACAGGTTTAAAGTGCTAGCAGTTAAAGGTTGAATGAAAATAGTAATTGAAAACAATTCATGTTAATAATTGACAATATCTGATAAGACTAGTTGATAAAGTTACCATGTACCCTGAATACCGAAACTGACTGTTTACCCACTCTTGGTACCTTTTGTCCGGTTGTACCGCATAGATATGACATAACAATTTGTACTCTTTGACTAAAAGACGGAGTCACGATTGGAGCTACCAATCAAAGCAGGGGCGTTAACCCAATAGATCTATTCAAACGTTACCGTTTGCAAATGATAATTAATCAGATTCAGTTAATAGTGGGGTTTGGGTTATAACATGAATGAACATGAGATAACAAGTGTGGACAATGGAAAAGCACATGAAACCGTTATGATAACAAGGTCTAATTGTCTAACATGGAAAAATGTATCTATGAATTCTCCCCCAAAGGTAAAATAATAAAAGGAAAAAGGGGCCGTGAAAAACTCACATGATTCAGAAACTGTTGTCGGTAATATGATCAACAGAAAGTGCAAGCCTAGATAATTATAAGACATGCAATAATAATAAGTAATTTGGTTGACATTAATGTCACTCCAATTAGGTAGGTCAAGTCTTGACGTCATGGTAGCCTTAGGGTTAAGTGATTTGAAAAGTTAACGTGAATGTATCCGGTTATGTATTTATTTGGAAAGATGTAAATTATATATTTTTAATTAAATAAAATATACAAAAATTACCAAATAATATTTAAAGATGGTAAATATTTATAGAAAAAAATATTAAGTCAAAATGAGGGTTTTCATATGAAAATTGGTTATTTTGGCTAGTTAATAAAAAACCGGGCCATTTAGGGGTAATCACCGATTACACGATATTTATCCGTTTAAGTTAAAAATCAATCAAGTTCAATAAAATATGATTAATTTCTGTCCAAAATAGGTAGATAATTATTTTAAGTGTCGGTTTGCATTATTTTGCCGGTTTTGTGGATTTTGTGTCGGTTTTGCCGTTTTGGTCCTGTTTGCCCGCTAAATGACACTGTTAGGTTCCTAAGTTCACCATATCCATTTGTAAACATGTTTTTACCATTAAAATAATCCTATGAGTTCATTTGGACCAGATTTGGGTTTCCTTACAAAAATAGTGTTTCCGGGCCCGTCGGGTGTCGGTTTTAGTCCCGGTTTGTGCCCAAATTCAAGTAATTTGTTAAGGGATATTTTGGCCATGTTCTAAAGTCATTTAAACCACCAGAACCTACTGTTTAAAATTCTAAACTTTCTGGTCAAAATGGATCTATAGTGAAAAGCACTTTCTAGGGTTTTCAAAATGTACTTTTGTAGGTAAAAGTTTGCTATGGTGAGTTTAAGCACTAGTAATCTTTCTAAAGTCCAAGATATCATATTTTGACTATATTAAGGGTCTAAAAACGTGTCATAGGAATCAAGGGGTCCAAAGTTACAAGAACAACACATAATACGCAATATATACAAAGTTAATGTCTAAAAATGCAAACTAAACAAATACTTGTGTAAAAGGTCCAACAATTCCAAGTTTGTACTTAATATTTTAAGGGAAAGACTACCATGAGTTCCTAGTAGGTGAATACATGGTGGAACATGAAGATAAATACAAGTAAATAAGCTTTTATGGGGTAAAATGATGTTTAGACAACAATGTAGTTCAAGACTTGCTAATGGAGTGTTCTAGTCATGAAAGGAAACTAAGAATACTTGCTAGAACAAGATTTTACTAAGAAAAATGAAGATGGAACCTTGTTAGGAGAAGTTGGAGGCCGAAAATGATGTTGGTGATGATGATACTTGCTTCCTCTTGCTTCCTAACACCTTGTATCTTCAAGAGAATGCTTGGTTTGCTAGGCTTTTTAGAGAGAGTAGAGAGAGAGAGAGGGACTTACGGTTCTTGAAAGGGAGAGAGAAATGAGAGAGTTATTGAGGAAAGAAAGTGTGTTATGGGGGCTAGGTTTTCTAAAAGGTGATTATGTATGGAAGTAAATGAGAATGGGGGGGTGTTTGGAAGTGTTTGGGTGTGTGTTTCGGTTCCAAAGAAACCGAGAGAGAGAAAGACAGTTTTAGAGAAGAGATGGAAAGGAAATGAGAGTGTTTGGGATTGTTAAAAGTGGTAAAAATCTTGTAAGTGATAAGGTTAAATAAAAAGATTAAGTGTTTGTGTGTAGTTTGTGTTTGTGAGCCGAAAAAGAAGAAAGAATGGCTCGGGTTCGAGCCTTGTGCTTGGACCGGTTCACATACACACTTAAGGGAGGCTAGGGGCTTGAACACTTGTGTCATGTGTGTGTATTTTGATGGTAATGTGCAGATTTCCTTGAGAAGGAAAGTTGAGGCCAAATGGGAGGGAAACTAAGGACCAATGGGTCTTAGTTTTGGCTTGGCTTGGGACAAGTTTAGGCTATAGTTGCCAAAAGGTTATAGGGTGTGTAAGGATGGTGTTGGGGTGAATTGATGGGAAAAAACGGTCAACACAAGTACAAGAGGGTAACTAGATCACGTAATGGAATGGTGGTGGTTTGGTTGCTTGGTTTCGGCCGAACAAGAAGGAGGGGAGGTCACGGGTTCGATCCCGTGGCCGACCGGGTCAAGCAACACAAGAGGGAGAGGGGGAAAAAAGGTGACGGGTCGTGACTAGGAGAAGGAAAGAAAATAAATCGAATCGGTTTTGAAAGTTTTGTAAAATATTTATTCATGACGACGTAAAATAATAAAAATAAAGACTCGGTTTGGAACGAAAATACTCGAAGGTCAATGACTTGAAAATTTAACGTTGCATGAATATATATTGCATGCATGTAAAGTATATTCGTCGTGGACGTTAATAAGGATAAATGAAATGTTTTGGACGCAAAATAAACCCATGTTAACGTAGGGCTTGGATCACAAGTCTCATTTTGTTGTCGTTGTCTAAACACATTGTTATTTAATACGCAATTGTTTGTATAAGTCACATGTGAAATATGTGTGTCATAAAATGATAAAAGGTTGATCAACGTTTATGTTTAAAATGAACGTAAAATGATAAATGATAATAATAATAATATATCCCAAGATGATGAGATAATGCATGGGGTTTACCACGTAGTTTGGTAAATCTGATAAACGAATTTGGTTAGTCGCTTTTTAAATATTGAAGTTCCAGCGACCATTTCGTGCAAAGAAGTCATCATGTTCAAGTATTATTTTCAACATGGATTAAGGCTACGCCAAGGCTATATTTCTATTGTAAATGAATGTAATTATGATAAAATTCGCACGTTGCAAGTAAACAGTTACATAACACAGTTAACACATAAGTATATATTATCGGTTTAAGTCCTTGGAAACTTACGGGTTGTTACATCCTCCCCTAGTTGGGAGAATTTCGTCCCGAAATTCAGCTTGTCATCATGGCTAAGCGGCTGCTACAGGGAAGAGATGGGGATACTTGGCGTGAAACTGGTCTTCGAGTTCCCACGTGAATTCAGAACCACGGCAGGAGTTCCAACGAACTTTAACTAGAGGTATACGTCTATGCTTCAATTTCTTGACTGCGCGATCGACAAGGCACTTCTTCAGATTACTGACGTGAAACACATCGTGAACGTTACTAAGTTCGGGCGGCAGAAGTAATCGGTACGCGAAGGGTCCTATTGTTTCAATGATTTCGAATGGACCAACGTAGCGAGGATTTAACTTGCCAAGTTTGCCAAAACGTATGATGCCTTTCCACGGGGATACTTTCAGTAATACTTTGTCGCCTTTTGCGAAGGATAAGGGTTTACGACGGTTATCTGCATAGCTCTTCTAGCGATCGCGGGCGGCTTTCAAGCGGTCTCGAATTTGTGTGATTCTTTCGGTGGTTTCTATCACAACTTCTGGGCCTGTCAGTTGGCTGTCACCAACTTCGAACCAACAGATAGGTGATCGGAACTTTCTTCCGTACAGTGCCTCGAAAGGTGCACACTGAATGCTAGTGTGGTAACTGTTGTTGTACGAGAATTCGCACAATGGCAGGTGTTCATCCCAGTTGTTACCAAAATAAATGACGCAGGCACGCAACATATCTTCGAGAGTTTGAATCGTTCGTTCGCTGTGACCGTCAGTTTGCGGATGATAGGCCGTACTCATATCGAGGCGAGTACCAATGGCCTTGTTCAAAGACTTCCAGAAATGCGAGGTAAAACGACCATCTATTTCGGAGATGATAGAAATCGGGGCTCCATGTCAAGAGAATATTTCCTTCATGTACATCCTTGTTAAATGTTGTTGATACCTGATATGTGCGTCGTGTGAAGTATCAAACAAAGTACAAGTTCAAGCGAAATCATACATGGCTGAACCTGGTCCGAACCTGGAGTTCGGACTGGCCAAACGTGAGGTACGGACGAGGCTCGGCCAGCTGTATATATATAGATGTTTGGACATTGTAATTAGGAGTTCTGAGCGTGTGAGATTACTGTTTAGTGTGTGTTTCTGAGTGTGTTTCTTTGAGTCTGTTTCTGAGTGTTTACTGATTGTAATTGTTCTTCATTGATCAATAAAACAATCGGTTAATTACGTTTCGATGTCCGATTAGCTAGATCGAGTAGACGATCCGATGCTCACGCATTTTCAAGTGGCATCAGAGCTTTCTGGTTCACTCTACTGATCTGTGGTTGCTATTTTTGGACTTTTAAAGCGTTTTTAGTGATTCTCGAGTTTGTATTTGTGTTTTTCATCAATTCTATCGAGTGTTTGGTGTCAAATCTGCTTCTAAACCATTTTTCATCGGTTTTTCTTATCCACAGTAATGAGTTTCGTCAAAATCTGTCCATTTTCGCGTGTTTTTGAAAAATGAAATCGAGGTTCGGAGTTCACTGTTCAAGTTCGGAGTAACTGCTCCGAACTTAAAGTTCGGTCGAAGTTCGGTCTATCTTCGGTGAGAGTTCGGTCCGTGTTCGGAGTTGTCTCAGTCAAGGTTTGGTGTGATTCAAGGTTCGGAGCTAGATCGGAGTTACTACGAAGTTCGGACAACTGATTTTGATTCGGAGCTAGTTCGGACAGAGTTCAGACGTTGGATTTAGGTTCGGACGGAGTTCGGAGGTCAGTCATAGGTTCGGAGCAAGTTCGGCCAGCAGAATCTAAAAGTTTTCAAACGATGTCTGAATTTCAAGCGTTTGCTGTAATGCAAAGTGCGATGCAAACCATGTTGAATTTTGATAATGAAATCGGAACAAGTCAGAAGGTTCCCAAATTGTTGAAGCTAGAAGATTATCAAAATTGGAAGAAACGATTTTCTGCATACATCAGCACAAATGATATTGATTTATGGATTCCGATTCGAAAGTTGTATGAACGACCAACTGAAGAAGGAGATTATAAGGAACTTCAAGATTTTGATGCTGCTGAAAGAAAAAATTATGACCTTGAAAACAAAGTTTATGGTTATCTTACCATGGCTTTACCTACCGAACTGTTACATCAATTTAGCACTTGTAAGAAATCAAAGCAATTGTGGGATGCTCTCTCAGCAAGATGTGAGGGTAATGATGATTACAAGAAGAGTCGGAAGAAAGTGTTGAATAAAGAATTTGATAATTTTCAAAATTATGAAAATGAGAACATTACTGCCCTCGTTTCACGGTTTTCACATCTGATTAGTGAATTAAAGATAGTTGGTATTGAGAAATCTGATGCTGATTTGAAGGAAAAGATTATGAAAGCTTTACCTGAAAAGTGGGAGAATTATGTTTTGTTGCTCACTCATGACAAGGATTATTCTACAATGACGTTTCATGAGCTTACTGGAAAACTTCATGCTCGGGAAATGGAAATGTTAAACTCAAAAAAGTCAACTGCTACTCTGCAAAATCCTGAATTGTATCATGGTGAGAATATGGCAAGCATGAATGCTAAATCTAAGCCAAATCTGAGTTCTACACCAAGTGTTGCTTTCTTGTCTGGAAGTTCTGGAAATTTTGACAACAATTCATCACGGGGTTGTAGTTTTACAATTCCAAATTCATCAAGTCAGAATGCGTTTTCTGTTGAATCAACAGATGATTGTGCTAAAATGATTTCTGCATTGATTTCATCATCTTTTGGTTTGATTATCAAGAATGTTGCTGATGCAAAGTTAACCCGTGATGATCTTGATGCACTTGATGATGATCAACTAACTGAAGTGGATATATCTTGGCAATATGCTATGTTATGCCAAAGATCGAAGAGGTTTTTCAAGAAACATGGAAGAAATATTTCTGGTGATAAATTGGGTTTTGACAAGTCAAAATTAAAATGTTATAAATGTTCGCAGCTTGGACATTTTGCCAAAGATTGTCAACAAACACATGAAAGCAAGCCTGGTTTTACTCAATCATCCAAGCCTGGTTTTACTCAACCATCTACTAGTAACACAAGCAAGACAACAGCTTTGACAACTCAACATGATGGTGTTTATGATTGGAGTCAACATTTTAGATATGATACATCAGCATTAATTGTCACACATGAACAAGATGACTATTATTCTGATTCGAGTTCTTATGACGCTGCTGAGAATGAGAAATTTGAATCTAAAATTGAAGCCTTGATGAAAGAAAAAGAATTTTTGATTGAAGAAGTCAAAAGAGTTACTGCTGATTTCAAAATGATTAGTTCGGAGTTGGGAATTTCTAAGGAAAATGAGAAGGAATTCGGTGTGAAGAATGAATGTCTGTTTAACGAGATCAAATTGCTGAATGAAGTTTTAGAAATTTCTAAACAAGATAAAAGGGATGTTGAAGCTACAAAAGCTAAGATATGTGAAGAAAGGGATGAGTTGGTGAAAGAAGTCAAGAAATGGAAGGATGAAGCGGAGTAAACTGCTTCTGATTTCACGAATCTGTTTGATAAATCAAAAGTCAAACTTGATTTGCTTACAAAGAATGCTGAAGAATCTGCTGCGAAGATTGAAGCATATCAAGTTGACATGGAAAAGTTGTTGGATGAGAAGCGGGAGTTGGTTCGTGTAAATAAAGTTCAAGCAGCAAATTTGGAGATTCAAAAGTGAAATGAAGATAAATTGAAGAAAGAATTGTTTGAAGGATTAGATAATCTTCGCCTGCAAAAATTTGAAACTCACAAGGTTGCGAAGCGATTGATTGCTAAAGAAAAGGAATTCGCAGAGGCTCAACAGCAAATTTCTGATCTTAAAATTCAAGTTCTGGATGCTAATCGATTGCTTAACAATGTTTCAAATTCTCAAGTTTTCACAAGCTTCTTAGCTAATGATGCAAATTTTGAGAAAATGTTTGATAAGACTGCATCACCCCCTCCTCATATCAAAGAAGCTTTCAAAGAAGTGAAGGAACAAGTTGACGAATTTGATTATTCAAAAGTTTCATCATCTACTGTTGAGGATGAGAAAGTTGTGACGAAAAAGAAGAACATGAAGAATAAGAAAAAGAAGGAAAAGAAATCTGAAGTTTCTCCTGCTCCAAAATTTGTATCTGGTTCATCTTCTGCTGATAATGAGAAGTCGCCTATTTTAAGTGACAAGCTTAAGTCACAATCTGGATTTGATGAAAAGATCTTTTACGATCAGAAGAATGTGACTGAAGTGAAAGCTGAATTTTCTCGTTTAGTGAAGAATGAAGATTTTACACCTGAGGAGAAGATTTCTGGAAAGCATGTGGGATTGGGTTTTCTTGGGATGAAAGGCAAAGATGAGAAGATTCTAGCATCATCATCTCAAGATTTGAAGAAATTAAGGATAAAACAAGTGAAGAAGGAAGTTTTTCAAGCTGACAAAGTTCAACCCGAGCGGTTCTATAAACTCAAGGGTTTTGATCAATTATTTTCTGACAAAGAATTTCCACTTCATTGTGTTGATGCTCAGAAGATTGCTGAAGTATTTGTGAAAGCTAAAATTTCTTCTGACAGTTCTCAATATCGAAGTCCTACATCCAAATGGGTACATGATCACAGGCATCAGGTATATGATTCTCATTCTGATCATGTTCGAGATATTCATGTGTTTTCTTCACAGGTACATCAAAGGTGGGATAAAATGAAACGAATCTGTTATATTTGCCGCCGACCAGGGCATATGGCCAAGGATCGTCCACTACCTGTTGTTTCACCATAACGGTTTTATAAGAAACCAGTTTTTGGTAAACCTGCCAAACAAATGTTTTTTGATGAACAAGGTAGAGTTTTTTATGAAGTTGAACCTACATTCTTTCATAAACAAAAACGTTTTGTTCCAATGTTTTCAAAGGTTCAAAGTGTAGGTTCATCATCACAGTCACCTGTGATAAGTTCATCTCAAACTGTCTTACCAAAACAATAACAATGGAAACCTAAGGTGGTTTCTAAGAAAAACAAGGACACTGGTCGACCAAAAGCAATTCGCTTCGGGTCATTTTTGGACTAATTAGTTTGACCAGTGTGCAGGTACTACTTGAAGACATATCGAAGATTGCAAAGTTGTTGATGGAGGAGTATTCTGCTTAACTTAAATTTCATGATAAATCTTTCTAACCTGCAAATTTTCTGAATTCTAAATCTGCAAACTATCCGTGTCGATTGATCGCTTTTCTTTGCTTACAAATTTTTCTCAAAAACCCAAAAATAGAGTTTTGTTTTTCTGTAAAATGAAAATCCAAAAATAGAGTTTTCATTTTAAGGGGGAGCATTGTAAGTAAGGGGAAGTAATTGAGAAAATGCATGTTATAGGGAGAAGGTGAATACATGTGTGAGCCAAATATATAATGAAGGAAAGTGAATACATGAACAATATATAGAATTGTGAGAAATTGATCATTGGGAAATGATGGTACATTGGCTTACGTATCTGACTCATGGATAGAGTAGATGAAAGAGCCATAAGATCATTGTTTGATGTGCTTGGTAGGCTTGGCAAATCAGAAAGTATTCAGATGTGATATATACTAAATACTAATGCTTGACCATGTGGATAACATCTTGATGCATATTTCATGACACAAAAAGAAAAATAAGTGTGAAATTCAAACTAAGAAGTCACTGTGTATACATGTGTTCTTTTTGCAAAGATTTAAACTTGTTTGATTTTCTTTATTTTGTCAAACGATCGGACTTTCTCTGCGTATCGAAAGATCGACCTGATCGTTGTTCGTTTGACGTTCTGCTTTATTTTCTTTGGTGTTTCGTATAACTCATCGGACTTTCTCTGCGTGTACGGGAGTACCGACCTGATTGTTGTTGAGTTATACAATTTCAACTTGTTTTATTTTCTTATTTTGTTAAATCCGAGGCCTTATCTGCGTATCGAAAGATCGACCTTAAGGTAGACGATTTAACGTTCTTATTTCTTTTTGCATGGAACACAGTTGACGATATCATGAAATTATTATGCCTTGTGAAAAATCACAAGTGCTGTCACACAAAAGGAAAAAGAAAGAAAAACTGAAAATGTCTGATTATGTCTGATAGTGTGGGATACACTGGTCAAAGCAAATCTAATCAATACCTTAACATATCCAGGTGTTATGAGTATGATTTTGTCTGAGTTTAAGATGGACAAATTATACCGGCAATCAACATGACTTATGAGCTTAGATTAATTGAAATTGAAGTGCAGTTCAGTGCGTTATGATCAATATGATCCCATATAGTGATCTTTCTCATGCCAAAAGTAGTGTTTGTTTTTGTATTGCAATTTCATTTCTTTTTGGAAAAGAACAAAAAGATTTTCGGTGTGTTTTAGCATAAATTTTGAAAAATCAAAACGATTTTGTTTCTGCTTTATTTTCGATCTGATCAACACGTGATGCAAAATTCAATTTTCAAATCATATCTTGGAGTCTCGAAGAGACATTTTGCGCCAAGATTATTTAAATGATTGATGCAGGTTGCTATGTGCAAGATATCACGACTTCAAGTCTTCTAAAGATGTTGATGAAAGACCAGAGATACACTAAAATGTCATCAAGTATTCAAGATCATGCTACGATCGAGTTGAGGAGGAGTTTGTTTGAAGATTCATTTCATTGAACGAACGGATTCAATACTTGAGGGGGAGCTTCATTGACGATGCAGAGTTGATGATATTGAAGAGATACTGCACACGACGAGGGGGAGTTTGTTGATACCTGATATCTGCGTCGTGTGAAGTATCAAACAAAGTACAAGTTCAAGCCAAATCATACATGGCCGAACCTGGTCCGAACCTGGGGTTCGGACTGGCCGAACCTGGTCCGAACCTGGGGTTCGGACTGGCCGAACCTGGTCCGAACCTGGGGTTCGGACTGGCCGAACCTGAGGTTCGGACGAGGCTCGGCCAGCTGTATATATATAGATGTTTGGACATTGTAATTAGGAGTTCTGAGCGTGTGAGATTACTGTTAAGTGTGTGTTTCTGAGTGTGTTTCTTTGAGTCTGTTTCTGAGTGTTTACTGATTGTAATTGTTCTTCGTTGATCAATAAAACAATCGGTTAAATACGTCTAGATGTCCGATTAGCTAGATCGAGTAGACGATCCGATGCTCACGCATTTTCAAATGTTCTACAGAATCTTTCTCCTTCATGGCGAAGAAATGAGCAGAGTTCGTCTAACGATCGACAATTACCCAAATGGAATCGTTACCCTTGCGGCTCTTGGGTAACTTGGTGATAAAGTCCATGGCAATGCATTCCCACTTCCACTCGGGGATGATGGGTTGGACGAGTAAACCGGAAGGTTTTTGGTGCTCGGCCTTAACTTTGGCGCAAGTTAAGCATTTACCAACGTACTTAGCGATTTTAGCTTTCATGTTCGGCCACCAATATAACATTCGCAGATCGTGGTACATCTTATCGGCTCCGGGTGAATGGAATATCGGGTCTTATGAGCTTCATCAAGGACTAGGCTCCTAAGATCTCCGTAGACGGGTATCAACAGACGATTAACGAAATACCGTAATCCATTGGGCTTAGTTTCGAGGTGTTGATCCAAGCCACGGAGACTTTCGTCTCGGATGTTTTCGTCTTTCAAGGCTTCAGCTTGCGCTGCCAAAACTTGAGTGACGAGACCGGTTTGAATGCTCATGGCAAGAGATTTGACAAGAAGGGGTTTGACACGCTCCTTCCTGCTCAAAGCATCAGCAACGACATCAGCCTTTCCAAGATGGTACAGGATATTACAGTCATAGTCGCTGAGCAGTTCAATCCATCGGCGTTGTCTCATGTTCAACTCCTTCTGGTCCAAGATATGTTGAAGACTCTTGTGGCCGGTATAAACTTTGCATCCAGTACCGTGGAGATAGTGTCTCCAAATCTTAAGGGCGAAGACGACGGCTCCAAGTTCTAAATCGTGAGTAGTATAGTTCTTCTCGTGAACTTTTAGCTGTCGCGAAGCGTAAGCAATGACTTTGTCTCGTTGCATTAACACACAGCCTAAACATTGGTGCGAGGCATCGCAGTAAACATATAACTCTTCACATCCTTCTGGTAAGGATAGTATGGGTGCATTACATAGCTTTTGTCACACCCCGGTCAACGGTTTGGGTGTGAGCGAGACGGAATCATAGTCGCAAATATACAGAATAACTTCTACTAAATACAAACGTCATTTAAAACATAATAGCATTAATTTTGCAACGGAAAGTCGTGATGAAATGATATTGTCTTAGATTTGAATAAAAGTCTTAGTTTGATATTGAAATCATAAATCAGTTTATTTAAGATAGGTCGGGACTACGACTCCGGTAAAGCAGGGTCGAAAGTTACAGTGAAGCCCCATTTGCACGTCTTCCATAATAAGCTTAGATACCTGAGAAATCATGAGTTTAAAAGGTCAACATAAAGTTGATGAGGTTCACAGGTTTATGATTCTATGGTAAGTTTGTAAAAACGGTTCACAGTATGTTGGTAAAACAGTTTACGGTATACTTAAATGTTACGTTGGTTTACTGTCGTGGTTGTAAGATCTCCCATGAACCTCAAATTCGAATACTAACGGATTACCCACTCATGGCATTCTATCCCAAGAATACCGAACAGGCTAGAATAACTGACGTGTACCCCTTGACAATGTACGAAGTCAGGATTGGAGCTACCAATCTGGGCAGGGTTATCAATCCAAATAGATCTATTCACTAGTTATAATTCAATTAATAGTGGGATTTCAGTTGTACTAACGTTTATAACGATAATGTACCAGTTGTTTGGGATACGGAATGGAACATGTAGTCAAATGGCTAACAGGTAAACCATAACATTAAGTAAAAAGCATCTTATCAGTTCATGATTTCTCCCCCATAAGTGTAAAACGGTTGTAAAGAAAAGGGGCCGTGAAACTCACATGATTCAGTGATGATGATGGATTACCGAGTGGCAACTAGCAAGTGAAGTCCTAAGAAAACATAAGACAATATGCATAAGGGTCCACATAATCATTTGACTAATGAACGTTACCCAAATGATACCGGTCAAGTCTTGACGTATAATCCCGTTTGTAGCGTTTGAAAACCCGTTAGTTAATCAGTTTACGAAATCAGTAAATGCGAACGTTCACGTATAAAGGCATTTATGTAAATTGAATAAAAGTAATGAACATGCGATAACGTATCATGAAGATCAGTTCAATCAAGTATTAAACATCGTTTTAAATAATAATATTTAATATTATTTTTAAGTTCGCTCGATCGATTGAATATTCAATCGCGTTAAGTTATAATATATATAACTAGAGTTGATAATTATTATCGAATACTTATTCTAACTTGTCGAAATAATTTTATTAAATTATTGCAAGTTAAAGATTTAATTGATTAAACACAATTAGGTAAATATTAAAGGTTATTTTAATATTTAAACTTTTGTTTAGGAAAATTTTTAAGTTGATATAAATATAATTGTTATTACAATGATTATATTAACAAACCAGAATGATTTTATCTCATTTTAGGGTTTCTAAAATTCATATGGATAATTATTTATAAAAAAATATTTATTTACGATTCGTTACGTCGTAAAACGTTTTTAAAGCGTTTAAAGATTTCGTTTATTCCAAACGTTTAAAAATCAACATTTTGATCCGGTTAAAACGTTTTGATTATTTTGATTTATTTAAAATAATCAAGAATGTTTAAAATATGTTTTTCATAATTTCTATAAGTCTTTTGATTTTTTTTTTATAAAATCATTTTCAAATAACTTTATTTATTAAATAAAACTAGGGTTTTAAATTAAAGACTTTTTGTAGAATATTTCACCAACTTAAAACATTTTCTATTTTTGTATAAAATCCAAAGTTTTATACTTTTTATACCAAATGTTTTAATTATAGTCTTTTACCATTTTTTTCATAAAATATATCTATATATATTTTATCCATTTTATTTTTATAAAATCTAAACAAGACTTTAACGTCTTTTTTTTTAGAATTTATATTTTTTTATAAAATGTGATCATTTTATATAACAACTCTTATGGTGAAATTTGTATAGTTTAAATATCCAAGTAATTTTTATAAAAGTACTAACTTGGTTATTAAACCATAAAAATTAATTTAAAGGTTTTTAAAGTTATGATTTTATGTCCAAGATCAAGTTAACATCTCCTAATGTCCATATTAGTACAAATGTGTCACCAACATCATTTTCAGTCCATGATAATTGTTATTAGCATATATTAATCCGTAAACGAGATGATTAACGACTAACATCACAATTAACATTTTAGTCATTTATAATTATATTAGAACATGAAAGTAACGATTATTAGCCACGCAATATATATTAAACATTGTGTACTCACCAAATGATTTAAATCAAACCATAAACTTAGTAATATATCCATAGTTGTTTATTTCATTCAAACACTAATATTTTAGTGTTAGAAACATAACAATATAATCACATTTTCAAACCTTACAACCTTAAGGTTTAAGAAAAACAAGGAAAAGATAGAAAGAGTTTACGTGTTTATGATCGTTTAGAAAAAACATCAAGTTTTTATCGGTAAGTTGTCAAGACTCGGGAATCGTTTGGGACGTTAATAACGTATTAAAACATAAACGATATCCAGTTAAAACTGTGAGAAGGGAGGAAGGTGGCGGGAGGCTCGGTGGTTTGTGGCGGCTGGTCAGCGGCGGCAGGCAGCAGCTCCACAGCGAGACGACAGCAGCTGAAACCGGTGTCTGCAAATGCCAGCTCAGCAACAGCAGCCCAGTGGCAGTGGCGCACAACAACAGCTCCGGCGGCAGGGCTGTGGTTGGCTCCGGTCAGCAGCAACAGTGGCGGACAGCAGTGGTGGCTCTCGACAGCAGCACGGGAAGCCGCTAGCAGCTGTGGTGTGGTGGTTCATGGCTGCAACAGCAGCTTCGCTGCAGGAGGGTGGCGACGGGTGAAGAGCACAACAACAGCTCGCGACAACAATGGCAGCTCAGCAACAGCAGTGGCAGCAGCCCACGGCAGCAGCGGTAGCGATGGCTATGGTGGTTGTTGCTGTTCACGGTGGGAAAAAGAGAGGGAAGTAGGGCTGCGATCGGTGGTTGCTGATGGTGGCTGGGGTGCTGTTCACGGCAGAAAGAAAGAAGGAAGGTAGAAGATACAGGTGTTGGTGGGTCGTGGTTTGCCGAGTGGAAGAAGGAAGAAGATGGCGGCGACGTTCTGGATAAATCTTCGGTAAGGCTGATAGCTTCAATTTTTGTGGGATCCACGTGAATTCTAGCTGCGTTGTTACGTGGCCTAAGAAATGCATTTCTCGTAACCAGAATTCGCACTTTGAAAACTTGGCGTACAATTTCTCGTTTTTCAACAGTTCCAGAATAAGCTTCAGGTGCTTCTCGTGTTCGTCCTTGCTACGCGAATAGATCAAGATGTCGTCAATGAAAACGATTACGCATTTATGGAGGTACGGTTTGCATACGCGATTCATCAAATCCATGAAGATGGCAGGCGCATTGGTTAGTCCGAAGGGCATAACGAGAAATTTGTAGTGTCCATAGCGCGTACGAATCAGTTTTCGCAATGTCTTCTTCACGAACTCTTAGTTGATGATATCCAGAACGAATATTGATTTTTGAATAATAACTGGAACCTTGCAACTGGTCGAACAGGTCGCCGATTCGAGGGAGTGGATATCGGTTCTTTACGGTAAGCTTGTTCAACTCGCGGTAGTTGATACACATCCGGAAAGATCCATCCTTCTTCTTGACGAAGAGAACAAGAGCGCCCCAAGGAGAGAAACTGGGTCTGATTAAACCTTTGTCAAGTAGTTCATGCAACTGATTCGACAATTGTTTCACTTCAGACGGGGCTAAACGGTATGGGACTTTTGCAACGGGTGCAGCTCCGGGTACCAGATCAATATGGAATTCCACTTGCCTAGCGGGTGGCAAGCCTGGAAGATCATCGGGAAAGACTTCAGGGTAGTCTTGTGCGATGGGGACATCCTTTAGTTTCTTTTCCTCGGATTGAATAGCAATTATGTGAGCTAAGAGGGCAGGGTAGCCTTTGCGCATAAGTTTCTGGGCTTTCATGCATGAGATGATGTCTAGCTTGGTTCCACTACGATCTCCTTGAATTGTCAGAACTTCGTCGTCAGGGAGGGGTATCTTGACTCTTTTCTCATGGAAAATGATTTTGGCACGATTTTTAGTCAACCAATCCATTCCAACGACTACGTCGAAACTTCCTAATTGTACCGGCAATAGATCAATTGAGAAGGGATGACCGAATAAGTTCAATGAGCAGTTTGGAAAAGATTCTTCCGTTTTGATTTGTTTACCATCGGCTAGTTTCACTATATACTTAGTGTCTAATCTAGTTGGCGTGACGTTAAGATAGTTTCTAAACTCACTAGACACAAAGCTTTTGTTGGCACCAGTGTCAAATAGGACGGAAGCAAAATGATTATTGAGTAAGAACGTACCCGTTATGGTGTGGGGATCCTGACGGGCTTCAGCAGCATTGAGCATGAAGGCTCTTCCTCTGGAAGGTTCTCGTTTGAGCTTTGGGCCTTCATTCCTGAAGTGGCCAGTGTTGCCACACTCGAAGCAGGTTCCAACGGGGTGCGTCTTGTTCGAACGATTTGGGAAATCATGGCGAATGTGAACTTTGGCCTTGCAGCCTTTGCAGTAGACATTGCTGCAATCCAGGGTATGGTGCAGGTTACATTTTCCACACAGGGGCTGGTTTCCCGTGTAACCAGGTTTTATTGCATCAGGTGCGGGAGCTGTTACAGCATAAGCCTTCACGGCTTCAGGGGTTTTCTCGGGAAAGTCAAAAGATTTCTTTCTCTTACCATCATGGCCGCGTTTGCGCTTGTGGTCAGATTTCAGCTGGCTAGATGGAACAGATGATACAGGTACAAGTTTTGATTCAGCAACCTTACGAGAGAAAGACAAGCCTTGGCGGTTTTCCTGGTAGGTCATCTTGTGAGCCAAACGGATGGCAGCTTGGAGTGTTGTGGGGTTAGAAGCCATTACACTTCCCTGAATGGTGGGAGCTAGACCCCAAATGTATCTCTTGATTTTCTTTTGCAGAGCGTTCACCATTGTAGGGCAGATGTGTGCCAATTCGTGGAATCGGCGGGTGTAAGCAGCTATGTCAGATCCATTCATGGTCAAGTTCTAGAATTCGACTTCTAATCGTTGCAGTTCCTCACGAGGGCAGTACTCATCTCGCATGAGTATTTTCAGTTCGTCCCAAGCCATGGCGTAAGCTTGGTCCTGTCCGAGGGCTTCAGCATGAGAGTTCCACCAAGTCAGAACTCCTTCCCCGAAAATGCTAGTGGCGTACTTGACCTTGTAACCATCGGGACAATTACACATATGGAACACAGATTCCATCTTTTCAAACCAACGGATGAGTCCAACTGCTCCTTCAGTACCCTTGAAGTGTAAGGGCTTGCAATTCATGAAATCCTTGTAAGATCATTCCCGGACACCACCAGGGGATCCTGATCTCCTTCCGTTTGAGGCAGAAGCTCGATCTGCTTTGGCGGTTGCAAGTGCATCCGCTATACGCTGGTTAGTTAGGGCTTCGATAGCCGCGACGTCCAGGGTTGGGGTTCCGAGAGGGTCACCATCACGATTCGCGCGTCTTGACATTCTACTTTAAATTGTATAAGATAAAATAAAGTAAGACATTGCACATAGTATAAGTGAATGCAATCAAAACATGACATGCCAAAATCCATAACAATCACCACAATATAACATAACATAGCAACACATTACATTACAAAGTACACCAGAGTTGATAATAAGGTACATGCTACAACATAATCAATTCTTATCCACAATTGTTCAGACCAACAAAAACATTTGTTGGTGATAAAAAAACAGATTCACCAATAATACAAGTTTCGAATACATCATAATAATACCATAAAAGAGTAACTGTTACTCCATAAGATCACAAATCTACTGAAGCGGTGCTCGATCAACGATGTAGAGGATGTCGCGGATCTGGATAATCACTGATAGAAACAGGCGAATAAGGCTGGCGAAGTCCTCCGCAGAAGGGGTAGAAGCTACGAGAGCTCGAATGGCCTGGTTGGCCTCAACGGCAACTCCATAGGCGTCAGATAGATGAACATGCAAGGTGTCAAGGGCCTGGTCTTGAGAGGTCACACGGACCTCCAGAACAGCAAGACGGGTGGTAAGGTCAGTGATAGTTGCTGGTGGAGCAAGGCTACAGATAGTGGCTAGTGGAGCAAGGCTACAGACGGGCGATGCAAGCAAAGAGGGATGACACAAGGTTGTCAACAGGGATACCAGAAAGAACAGGACTAGGTATATCAGAAGGTGCTGGGGCATGAGGTGGCTTTGGCACGTCCTGGGTCTCTGCAGTGGTGGATGGCTCTCTGATCTCAAAAGTGTTCTCGGCAATTCACGCCCGTTTCTTGGGTGGCATCGTCTCTGGTTTAGCATGTAGCTCATCGGGCTCTGGGGAGAGGGTTCGTTTACAGGACGGCTCAGACTCAGTAGCTGGACCGGAAACGTGCTGTCTACTACGCCTGACTGACTTCCTAGGGGTAAGCATACGGAGGGGACCGTTGGGCGTGGAGCGGTACGGTCAGAATGTGGGCTCACGATCGGGAGAAACAGGGCTAGAAGCGGATAGGGTAACGGTGAGAGTATCTCCGTCCTCATCTGCATCGGTGATGTCTACTGTGAAAGGCACGTACTCCTCCGGTTCCTCATCAGTCGCAAAATCCTCCTCCGGCTCGGAATCGGCATCGTAAGGGCCATCGAGAACACTAGTCGGTGAACGAGGAGGTGATGGAGCCTCCGTAGTGACTGGTGACGCTGGCTGCTCCAAGTCGAAGTGTGCCTCAGTCTCAGAGTCAGAAGTCAAGTCAATCGGTCCGTGAGAAGCCATGCTGCGACAAAGTTCCCAAGTAATAATGATAATATATATGTTACGTATGACATGTGAATCAGTCAAATAGGCAAATGGTGGTGCATGCAAGTATGACTAACAGAGCTTAGGCTATAGTCTAGACCCTATGTATGCAATCTAGTTCTATAACATTGGCTCTGATACCACTCTGTCACACCCTGTAAGATTTGTGTCGTGATGCGAAAAAGGTTATCACAGTCAAGGTTACGAACGTACTCTGGATGGTTCAACAACTAGAGTCGTTTTGGAAATTGTTAAATTGTTAGAGTAAATAGGAGTTTTTTTCCAATATCATTACACAGCGGATTAGTTGTAATGAGAAAGGTAAATTGATTTAAGTTACAACACATAAGTTTTCAAAAGATTTTTTGGACATGACACCGTTAGGTGTTATGTCAGGAAAATCTCTAAAGGCTAAACCATACTCCAGAAACAAATGAAAAGTCCTAAGATGCAAAGGCAGGAAACAAGCAAGCAGGTCCGATGCATGCACAACAATTAAGTTCAAGTACCTGAGAATTCATACGAGAAAACGGTCAACAAATAATTTTTGGTGAGTTTCACAGGTTTAAAGTGCTAGCAGTTAAAGGTTGAATGAAAATAGTAATGGAAAACAGTTCATGTTAATAATTGACAATATCTGATAAGACTAGTTGATAAAGTTACCATGTACCCTGAATACCGAAACTGACTGTTTACCCACTCTTGGTACCTTTTTTCTGGTTGTACCACATAGATATGACATAACAATTTGTACTCTTTGACTAAAAGATGGAGTCACGATTGGAGCTACCAATCAGAGCAGGGGCGTTAACCCAATAGATCTATTCAAACGTTACCGTTTGCAAATGATAATTAATCGGATTCAGTTAATAGTGGGGTTTGGGTTATAACATGAATGAACATGAGATAACAAGTGTGGACAATGGAAAAGCACATGAAACAGTTATGATAACAAGGTCTAATTGTCTAACATGGCAAATTGTATGTATGAATTCTCCCCCAAAGGTAAAATAGTAAAAGGAAAAAAGGGTCGTGAAAAACTCACATGATTCAGAAACAGTAGTCGGTAATATGATCAACGAAAAGTGCAAGCCTAGATAATTATAAGACATGCAATAATAATAAGTAATTGGTTTGACATTAAAGTCACTCCAATTAGGTAGGTCAAGTCTTGACGTCATGGTAGCCTTAGGGTTAAGTGATTTGAAAAGTCAAAGTGAATGTATCCGGTTATGTATTTATTTGGAAAGATGTAAATTATATATTTTTAATTAAATAAAATATACAAAAATTCCCAAATAATATATAAATATGGTAAATATTTATAGAAATAAATATTAAGTCAAAATGAGGGGTTTCATATGAAAATTGGTTATCCGGGCGATTTTACGGTAATCGCCGATTACATGATATTTATCCGTTTAAGCTACAAATCAATGAAGTTCAATAAAATATGATTAGTTTCTGTCCAAAATAGGTAGATAATTATTTTAAGTGTCGGTTTGCATTAGTTTGCTGGTTTGGTGGATTTTGTGTCGGTTTTGCCATTTTGGTCATGTTTGCCCGTTAAATGACACTATTAGGTTCCTAAATTAACCATATGCGTTTGTAAACATGTTTTTACCAATAAAATAACCCTATGAGTTCATTTGGACCAGATTTGGGTTTCCTTACAAAAATGGTGTTTCCGGGCCCGTCGGGTGTCGGTTTTAGTCCCGGTTTGTGCCCAAATTCAAGTAATTTGTTAAGGGATATTTTAGCCATGTTCTAAAGTCATTTAAACCATCACAACCTACTGTTTAAAAGTCTAAAATTTCTGGTCAAAACGGATCTATAGTGAAAAGCACTTTCTAGGGTTTTTAAAGTGTACTTTTGTAGGTAAAAGTTTGTTATGGTGAGTTTAAGCACTAGTAATCTTTCTAAAGTCCAAGATATCATATTTTGACTAGATTAAGAGTCTAAAAACGTGTCATAGGCATCAAGAGGTCCAAAGTTACAAGAACAACACATAATACACAATATATACAAAGTTAATGTCTAAAAATGCAAACTAAACAAATACTTGTGTAAAAGGTCCAACAATTCCAAGTTTGTACATAATATTTCAAGGGAAAGACTACCATGAGTTCATAGTAGGTGAATACTTGGTGGAACATGAAGATAAATACAAGTAAGTAAGCTTTTATGTGGTAAAATGATGTTTAGACAACAATGTAGGTCAAGACTTGCTAATGGAGTGTTCTAGTCATGAAAGGAAACTAAGAATACTTGCTAGAACAAGATTTTAATAATAAAATGAAGATGGAACCTTTTTAGGAGAAGATGGAGGCTGAAAATGATGTTGGTGATGATGATACTTGCTTCCTCTTGCTTCCTAACACCTTGTATCTTCAAGAGAATGCTTAGTTTGCTAGGCTTTTTAGAGAGAGTAGAGAGAGAGAGAGAGGGACTTACGGTTCTTGAAAGGGAGAGAGAAATGAGAGAGTTCTTGAGGAAAGAAAGTGTGTTATGGGGGCTAGGTTTTCTAAAAGGTGATTATGTATGGAATTAAATGAGAATGGGGGGGGGGGTGTTTGGAAGTGTTTGGGTGTGTGTTTCGGTTCCAAAGAAACCGAGAGAGAGAGAGAGAGAGAGAGAGAGAGAGAGACGGTTTGAGAGAAGAGATGGAAAGGAAATGAGAGTGTTTGGGATTGTTAAAAGTTGTAAAAATATTGTAAGTGATAAGGTTAAATAAAAAGATTAAGTGTTTGTGTGTAGTTTGTGTTTATGAGCCGAAAAAAAAGAAAGAATGGCTCGGGTTCGAGCCTTGTGCTTGGACCGGTTCACATACACACTCATGGGAGGCTAGGGGCTTGAAAACTTGTGTCATATGTGTGTATTTTGATGGTAATGTATAGATTTCCTTGAGAGGGAAAGTGGAGGCCAAATGGGAGGGAAACTAAGGACCAATGGGTCTTAGTTTTGGCTTGGCTTGGGACAAGTTTATGCTATAGTTGCCAAAAGGTTATAGGGTGTGTAAGGATGGTGTTGGGGTGAATTTATGGGAAAAAGAAGGTCAACACAAGTACAAGAGGGTAACTAGATCAAGTAATGGAATGGTGGTGGTTTGGTTGCTTGGTTTCGGCCGAACAAGAAGGAGGGGAGGTCACGGGTTCGATCCCGTGGCCGACCGGGTCAAGCAACACGAGAGGGAGAGGGGGAAAAAAGGTGACGAGTCGCGACTAGGAGAAGGAACAAAAATAAATCGAATCGGTTTTGAAAGTTTTATAAAATATTTATTCACGACGACGTAAAAGAATAAAAATAAAGACTCCGTTACTCGAAGGTCAATGACTTGAAAATTTAACGTTGCATGAATATATATATTGCATGCATGTAAAATATATTCATTGTGGACGTTAATAAGGATAAATGAAATGTTTTGGACGCAAAATAAACTGATGTTAACGTAGGGATTGGATCACAAGTCTCGTTTTGTTGTCGTTGTCTAAACACATTGTTATTTAATACGAAATTGTTTGTATAAGTCACATGTGAAATATGCGTGTCATACAATGATAAAAGGTTGATCAACATTTATGTTTAAAATGAACGTAAAATGATAAATGATAGTAATAATATATCCCAAGATGATGAGATCATGCATGGGGTTTACCACGTAGTTTGGTAAATCTGATAAATGAATGTGGTTAGTCGCTTTTTAAATATTGAAGTTCGAGCTAGCGACAATTTCGTGCAAAGAAGTCATCATGTTCAAGTATTATTTTCAACATGGATTAAGGCTAAGTCAAGGCTATATTCCTATTGTAAATGAATGTAATTATGATAAAATTGGCACGTTGCAAGTAAACAGTTACGTAACACAGTTAACAGATAAGTATGTATTATCGGTTTAAGTCCTTGAAAACTTATGGGTTGTTACGAATAACACCCTAACTATATATTTTCATGTGCACATTAAATCATGGATATAAACTCATAATACTTTAGGTGTAACTACGTGACACATTGTCACAAAAATAATAGGATATAACGTGCATATATATACATATATATATCACCCAAAATAATAAGTTCAATTGTTACATAAAAATGACAAAACGTTCATATGAAATCATAACGTATGACTTACATAGAATCATAAAATATCAAACGTCTAGACTCAAGTGTATGCTCGTACAGTGATATTTACACAAACCCTAGTTGCTAAGGTCAACACAAGTCAAACACATAAATGTTCACCTAACATTTATTACAGTTAAAGTAAATGTTCTCATGATATTTATGCCAGTTAAAACAAATGCTCTCACGACATTTATATCAGTTTAAGTTTATATAAATTACGAAACGACCTGAAAAGACGGATTGTCACAGAATTCATACATATTATACAATAATATAGAATTTTATAAGGATTTTATTATTAGTCACACATGTTCTCCATTAATGTTGCAATTCCTTTCATCAAGATTTAAGAGTTAACTCTATTACAAAAAAAATTATCGCTCTATTAATGAAATACTAATCATAACCTTGACAAAATGCAGATAACGACGAATTCACAACAAGCAACAACATAATCGAAAATCATTTTATTCAAAAGTTTAAAATTATTATAATAAAATCATACTGAACTCATTTCCACCCATCCATTTGCCACTTAGAGGCGGTAAAGGTGTTTAGACAAACCTGACTGGCAACAATTGGAATGTCTTGGTCGTCACTGAGTTGATGTCTTGCTGCTCTCACCACATAAGCTGTAGGTATCTCTCTTGCCTATTCATCGTTAGAGTCTCGATATTTACAAATTTTTAAAAGATCACTAGAATAATTACACATGCATTTTCATACAAAAACACACACAGACAGAGGAACATAGGGTCGCTCAGTAGTATGGCTTCCAGTTCTGCTCGAGCTACCTGCATTTATAGTTTATCTCATTTCATCATGTGTCTCTATATATGGAAGTTAAATGATGTTTAATAACTCTACTACTTATTTACCCTACAAAAGTATTTTATAATAGTTAAAAATAAAAACCTTTTTCTAGGAAAGGGAAATAGACTCAAGAACTTTATCGATGGTGCAAAAACTTCTGCCCAGTCGCTCAACCACCCTAAATTAAATTCACACCAGAATACCAGATTGTATCAGCTATATGTGAGTGCACGAACATATATATAATTTACAGCATCAATTCTAAGCAACTCTGATCATTAAAAATCCGTTACAAAAAATAGTAATGAAGCACAATTATGACTGCAAGAGGTTCTATATAGCCCAGATCATTAACAAACAGTGACAATAAAAAGTAATCAAACTCAATCATGGCTGCAAATACGATGGCCACGCCAAATCATACATGATCCTTGCAGCCAACATCGATATTCTATGATCATCATAGCCAGCTAGTAGAACATAATGTATAATTCCAATCTTCACTAATTCACCCAATCACTACTTAGCAGACAAAACCAATTGATGCGAATCATTAATCATCGACATTGTATAAACCATAGCCATCCAATAATAACTAATGAGGCACTTAAGCTTTCAAGGAAACATAGGCTCAGAAAATTATCATCAAAGCCACGTAAAAAGAATTTCTTTTTAATTTCATTTTGCAAGAAACTAAATGCTCAGGAAAAAATCGTCATTGCAATCACATGGCTCGGATCCTAGTTAAATCATCAGAGCCTCAAATAGTCAACGAATGAGGTAGATACACTACGTCAAAATTCACCTTTGGCCACGAAAAAAAACCGTGACCAAAGGTGTTTGGTCACGTTTTTTTTTCATTTCAATCGACACCAAAGGTCCCATCACCTTATGTATCCTACGGCCACGTTACAATATCAGGTTGAAGCCACCTAGAAGCGTGGCTAAAGGGTACCAATATTTATTGTTGTATCAAACAATTCTTCCGGAAAGCGTGGCCAAAGGGTCCCAACGGCCACATGTGTTTGTTTAATGTGGCCTTTCGTATTATATGGTCACATATATTTGTGTTTTAGCCACATACATTATAAAAATATGTGGCCAAAGGGTTGCTAAAATCATACATTTTGTCCCAATACGCGTGGCCAAAGGGTGATAACGGTCACATTAAAATATCAAAAGCGTGGCCTTTGGTATTATATGGTCACGTATATTTGTGTTTTAGCCACATATGTTATAAAAAACGAGGCCAAATGGGTTGCTAAAATCATAAATTTTGTCCCAATACGCGTGGCCAACGGGTGGCAACAGCCACGTTAAAATATCAAAAGTGTGACCTTTGGTATTACATGGTCACGTATATTTGTGTTTTAGCCACATATGTTATAAAAAATGTGCCCAAATGGGTTGCTGAAATCATACATTTTGTCCCAATACGCGTGGCCAAAGGGTGGCAACGGCCATAGTAAAATATAAAAAGTGTGGCCTTTGGTATTATATGATCACGTATATTTGTGTTTTAGCCACAAATATTTGGAAAAAAAATGGCCAAAGGGTAGTTGAAATTAGATTTTTTGTCCCAATACGCGTGGCCAAATGGTGACAACGGCCATATTAAAATATAAAAAGTGTGGTGTTTGGTATTATTTGTCTTTCATATATATATATATATAATCAAGCAATTATAGATTCATCAAATTTTGTTTTTCGTAATTATAAGTATTTAAACTGCATACATTTAATTAATTAAGCTACATATATATGTCTATGAGAAACCTTAAAATTATAATATAATTAATTATACATACATATACACTAATCAAACTTTAATTATTATGATAATTATAATTTGGTCGGTTTAGTCTGGCTCCTTGTAAGTTTTTTCATCATCGTCATGCTCTTAAAGTTGTTTGATGCTACGTATTGTACCTTCGGGGTTGTTTTCACATTATTTACCTGGAGTAACAAAACATGACAAATAAAACCGATAAGATATATATATATATATATATATATATATATATATATATATATATGTAGTTAAAGTTAATTAATTAATTAAAATGGATACGATTAATTAATTGGTTCTTCAAGTACTTTAATTCTATTATCAATGGAACAAACCTTTGATTTTAATTTCTTATCATATTCAGCATTGATCATTTGGTCCTTCGGCCATGCAATAATATAGTTACTGTTTTTCTTCTCTGCAAGCTCCTTAATTGTTGTTATACCTTCTACTGGGTGGTAAAAATCCATGTTCCTTCGAAACCTCATAACTTGACACTCTACGGCAACTAGAAGGTAGTGGAACTTCATGAATCATCTCATCTGTTAATGCTGGCAAAAATTTAGCCTTTGCCACGATGTTTATTTGTTCCCCAAGGTGCAGGTCCACAGTTTTGCACCCCTGATCAAAAGTGACATAATAATAATATTAATTATAGCACATATATTAACAATTAAGTAATTAAAATAAAAAACTGAATATATTGTCAAATATACTAATATATATACCTCTAATGAGATTTCTGGGTCAACAATAGCAGGAATGTCATCATTATTAGCAGGAGTAGGTTTTCCTAATTTTGTAGGTCTCTTATTTTTTTCTAAATTGACGCCATATAATTAATTGATTAGTAACATATATATTAATTAACAATAACATCAAAGCGATTTGTCAAATCCTTATTTATATATATATATATACCACTTCCTGCTATGATGCCCCAGCAGTACTGGTTGCAGCAGCTGCTGCATCTGTTATTTGTCTCTTTTTCCCCTAAAGACCGCATCAACATTTAATTAAATGATCATATAACATAATTGTGTAAATTAAAATAGTTACCATTTCCTTTTGACCAAACGCTGTTGTAGATGGAGGAATATGTTGTGATACAGTCGCATAACAGACCTACAATTTAATTAATTAATAAAATCATATCGATCATAACCGGATAAACATTAGTTAATTATCCAGATAACCATTCGGATTAAGTACAAACTTATCATAGCCGGAACAGTTAATTATTAATTATAACCAACCCGGTGAACTATAACTAGAGACGCATATCCAGATGAACTAGAATCTTCCGGATCAACTATAACTATCTTGATGAACTAGAATCTTCCGGATCAACTCTAACTATCCCAATGAACTCTAACTATCCTGATGAACTTTTAACTATCCTGATGAACTGTACCTATCCTAATGAACTTTACCTATCCGGATGAACTATAACTATCCGGATGAACTATAACTAGAGATGCATGTTCATCCAGATGAACTAGAATTTTCCAGATCAACTCAAATTCAGAACTGTTTCAATTCCGTACCTTATCGGCTGACCTTTGAGATGAGTTTGATGAAGTAGATTGTTTCCGCGGTGTATTGTGCGCGGAATTGATCATGTCCTACGTACAATTCAATTAGTTAATTAATTAATTAATTAATATGCGCTCAAGGGAGATCGATCATATTAGCAATAGTACTTAATTACCGTTGTATATACATTGGAATGCTGATTACAACTATTTTTAGATCTTATAGTTGTAGTAAGAGGCGTCTCCGCGGACTTTACCTACAAAATAATCTAATGATTTATAATATTTAGTTGATAAAAAGTAAAGTATATAATATAATTAATTATAGGTATATATATATATTATTTGTCCCTTACAGAATTTACCGCTTTATCAACTTGTTTATCTTGAATCATGCGCTTCATAAACGCCGTAAGCTTATCAATTTTTTCATGTTGTTCTTTGACCATATCAATGAGGTGCTCAACCTCTTGATCCTTTTCTCACGCAGCTGTTTTTCATTTTTGAGTTCCACCTCAAGTTTTTCGATCAGTTCTTTTGATCTCCTTTTTGGAGCACCCTGCCAATATCCACGGGAAGTCACTTCATACCCAATACCTTTTAGGTATCCACCCATTTCCTTGCCAAGGACCAATGTCAGGGCATCCGTTCCTGGTTCTACGGTCACGGATCCCGCATTTATTTGTGTTTCATTCTCAGCCTGCAGTAATTAATTTAGTTAATGTAGTGAGGTGCTGTTAATTTTTAACATGTAAATAATTAGGTATATATATAGCAATTAAACTTACTATATCATCTGCTACGCCCTTCACCACAGACGTTTTGTATTCCCCCTTTTTATTTACCCTTTCTTTCCTCCACATAAACGCTCGAGAGGAGGAATCACTAGCTGCAATTTCTTTGTTTTGTACCTTGTATTATAATAATAATATATATCATACTGGAAACATACATTGCACGTTCTTAACCATGACTAGGGGTAGCACACTTAGCTTATTACCAGTTTTCTTTCAGATAGACGTATCCTCCCCATCCCATTGTATGATCATACCCGTCCCATTGTATTATCATAAACATACTGTGCTCGAACCTCTTTTGCACTCTTTAACGCAGCCTTTCCAACATAACAATAGGATATATAATTATAATATCATTAATTAACACTTAGCCTAATTAATGAAATCTGCAGTTTGAATTGAATAAAAACCTTGAATTCTTCAGATTTTGTATATGCTACAAATTTGTCCCAGTCTTCTTTTGTCACAATAGCACAATACATCTTTGGAACATTCTCAAGCACGGTATGTTTTGCTAGGTTGGGACAAATGTGTTTCTCGAACATTTTTCTTCTAAAACTCCTTAGCAACCCACCAAGTCGTACCATTATAGGACCCCTTCGACAGTCATCAATTTTGAATAATTGCTAGAAAAATAACATATGACAGGATTTTTTAGTCACATATATGGAATTCAATAACTTAACAAACTTAATATGAGAAAATATTTAATCTGTCTCATAACCTGAATCCCTGCCCACATCTTGTTCTTGTCCTCTTTTGGCACCTTCCTCCATTGTAGATACCTCAATCCAACCTCTGACCTTGCAATGTTTCCCATAAAACTCAAAAATGTTGGTCTATGCTTCCCACCAATCATTCCCAGCGCATCAAATGTTAGTGGCCATTTTCCCCCACCATTTTTCTCAAATTTGGCATGCCACTTTGCCAACCGCGTCAACCCCCTCTTGTTTGCTTGGGGGGGGGGGGGGGCAGAGGTTGTGGCTTCCTCATTCTCAGTAACTTGGTCATCATTGTTATCCATTTCCTCTTCTTCCGAAGAATCGTCATTGTTATCCATTTCCTCTTCTTCACTCTCTTGTGAATAATCATCATTGTATTCGCCTTTACTGTTATATGTATGGACATTAAGATCCTTCAATACTTCACCGTCATGATCCATTGTTAAATGAGATGAATCCTAAAACGAAATAAATAGTGAGTGAAATAAATGCGATGGAATAATTAAGATGAAATAATTAAGATAAAACAAATGATCTCCTAAAGATGACAGTGAAATTAATACTAACGGGAATTAGGTAGTGATCTCCTGAAGATGATAATGTGATGAATCCTGTAGAGGAATCTTTAGTGATAGGGAAGAAGAGAGTGATGAATCATTTTGGTGATAAAATTTTGGTGAGAGGGAATAGGAACTGATCAATGAATTTTGGGGAAATTTGAAAAATGGTGGGAAGTAATTTGGGGGTTAATATGATCGATCCGGGTGAAAATATCTCACCTAATAAGGACGTGACAGCATTTATCGGGTTTAACATAAACTCAATTATTTCCATACATAGATATAATAGTGTTTTAACGAGCTAAATACAATTTGCGTCCCTGTGGTTTGGTGGTTTTAACTGTTTGAGTCTAATTTTCAAATTATTAACAAATTTAGACTGCGGTTTATTTTTCTCTACTCTTTGAGTCCCTAGACCCAAACCCCGCTAAAAGAGCCATTAACCCTTCCCTCATGTGACTTGCACATGAGGGTAAAAATGCCATTAATTTACATAGCATGACCTAACGTCTCTTGTCTGCATTTCATCCCCTCACCAGTCACTTGCAAATTAATGTACCAACATAGGCATTGACCTTTACATCCCCTGATATTCAAAATTAGGCCAATACATCACACATAAACACTAGAATACCAATGAGTTTTATTTGGTGATCAAGTACAAGATAAACATTAACCAACTGAAAACAACAACAAATTTTAGTTTCTTCAGTTCAATCTCTAACTCTTTAACAATTTCAACAGCTCATGCACACTAAGGTGGATTAAGCCAGCTAACAAAACCACAATTTGAACCCTGTTCATTAAATTGGACAGATTGTAAGAATCAGATGACACATTTGATTGTTAAAAGTCGAAAAAACTCACCATTCGAGCACAACAGTGAAACCGACATCCTGGGTTTGCTTCGGTCCATGAAGTGCGTATGACGGTTGTAGATCCACATGAAAAAATCACCATTTTTTATTGTAGATCTTCAGTGGGTGAAACGATGGACGAGATCGATTTGGAGAATTGGGTGGGAGGTAACGGACGGCAAAGGGTATTATTTAAGGAAGGGTGACAAGGAAATGACATTTTTACCCTCATGTGCACGTCACATGAGGGAAGGGTTAACGGCTCTTTTAACGGGGTTTGGGTCCATGGACTGAAATAGTAGCAAAAAACAAACCTCAGTCTAAATTTGTTAATAATATGAAAAATGGACTCAAACAGTTAAAACCACCAAACCACAGGGATGCAAATCCTATTTAACTCTATTTTAAACATACCATTAAAATGATCTTTAAATGTAAAATGGAATATTAAGCAATAAATTTAATGATAATTGTATCCTAATGAATTTGTATACGTAACGAAAAAAAAGATGTCAAGTACTACACACACACACACACACACACAATATATATATATATATATATATATATATTTCATTGTGTTGTAATATATACATTATCGGTTATATATATATATATATACTAGTGGGGTACCCGCGCGTTGCGGCGGGCTACAGTTTATGGTGCGTTATTTGTCTTCTGTTCGCATGTTGGGTGGCGATGATAATTTACAACGCTATATTCGTTTATGTTAGCGCGATGCGACGCAACGATAATTCATAATGCGGTAAATCGTATTCGGCGACGATAATTCAAACGCCTTCCAATTTAAGAACGCTCTTAGAAACTCGGTCTAAAAAAACCCAATAGAAACCATGGATACTATTATACCAATTGTTTTCAACAAATGGCATTATTATCGTCTAGCAATTTTAAAATTATTAGCCAAACTATGAGCAATCAAAATTTCAACATTTTAAATGAGTCAAACATATAAAAACATTGGATAAAAGCAAACTGACTTCAAAACTAACAAGTAAATTTAACTTTATAACAATGAAGCATTATGCATTCATACTTGTAACAAATATTTTAAATGAGTCAAACATATGTTGTAAATTTTCTCCCTCTGTTGTCATCGAATTCATATCTTGCTCCCTCTGTCCTACACAAATATTTAGCTAATGAAGCTCCTTATCTCACTCCCAATTCCCAAACCATAATATCATAGGAACTGAAAGAACTCTAATATTTGAATCCCAAACCATGATAAGTAACATCACCACAGTCGCATTCAAAATATAGGCTGAAATACAAAGAATTAGTATAACTGTACCTTTTAGTGATGCCTTTCTAGTTGTGTTATTAATTTTAAACCAAAACACACTATATTTGCAAAATATGATGTTGTTAATGCACACCCAATTTTTTAATGATTAAATGGAAATTGATGGGATGGGACTCGTTTATCTATATTACCTCTGGTATAATAAAAATACCTAGTATGTGTGACCTTGGAAAGTGGGTAGCTGAGAAAAAGAAAAAAAAACAGAAAATAAAGATTGAAAAAATGTACCATATATTTAACAAAACCAACAGCATGTCTTCGAATCTGTAAACAAATTTACAAATTAAATACAACTTAATACATTATAAATAACCATAGAAACTAAAGACTGTAACATATCTGGAAATTTTTTGAAGATAAGAGCATAGTGTGAAGCAATGGTGGAGGTTCCCAAAACCTTTCGAGTAGGCATTTACATTTTGTGATAGCTACAATAGATGGTTTGTCATAAGAGGGATAGGAACTACCAAAACTTATCATGTTTTAGGTGGTTTTACAAAGATCATAGATGGAAAATAGGTTTGACTTTTACCTACCTATTTTTATTGTCAGCTTTTTCTTCTCGTCTTATTTTCTTCTATAAAGTAACCTGAATAATACCAGAGCAGCAGGTTAATTAGTACCAATATAGCAAAGAAAAAAAAAGCTGAACACGGAAAGTTGAACTTGCATAACATGAAAAATAGAAGCACACCATAAAATCAGTCATAATTACTGAATTCACAAAGAAATTCATTCTTTTTTTATTACCCAGTGATTATCCTTATATTTACCTTGATAAAAAAAAGTATGAAGCTCGTACTCTACCTTGCTCCCCTTGCTAATTTCAATCACCTGCAAATTGCAAAAAGAACAATCATAAAAAACCTAGGCTTGGTGTCAAATACTTCATAATGGTTGGGATGACCGAGCAAGAACAACTCAAGTGCCTTTGTATCAGTGAAAAACAAATCATGGTGATTTCTAAAATAACTAAAAGACTAACTTGGATACAAAAAATTATCTTTAAGAAAGAAATGGGCATGTTATGTTAACAAAGAGAGCCCATAGCTGATTAGTTGTAAAAACTACCAGTTGAGAGAAGCAAAAAACACCAAACTGTAACTTCCAAATCACAAATTTAAATTTATAAATATAAATTGCAGATTCATACCTTCACGGTAACACGAAGAGCAAATTTCAACCTGCAAATATTTTAAAATTCTGGCTGAGAGTTGTGTTCAATCAGATTAGCAGCACTTAACAGATCCACCCAGTATAAAGTGCATCAGCTTCCACCCACCTACAAGGCATAACGCAATCGCGAATAAGCCATGAACCATACAATTCATAAGTGCCAAACGAATGGGTTAGGTAACAGGTCAACAAGACATGAACCATACAATTCATAAGAGTAAAAACGAATGGGTTGGGTAACAGCTAACACTTTAGTATGACTGTATGTTTTCTCCTTTGTGTGTAACATTTATATTATTTTGATACTAAAATAACATTCTAGCTTTCTGAATAATTTAGATTTAGAGGTTTTACTCATTTGACCGAGTTCCTGTGAAGCTAACTTCTTTGATTTTCCCATTTGACCTTTTACTAAAGGAAAACAGAACAAGGAGTGATCCATTCATAAGTAATACAATTAGTCCATTGCCAACACATTTTACAGAAACGGACATTAGTTATACTAATGCTCACTTAAGGTTACCGTGACACGCTTTTGAGTATAGTTTCTGCCGAGATAAAGCTACAACAAGTTGTTTGCTTGAAAAGTCAAGGCCGATAACCTGCAAATTGTGGAAAACATTGAAAGTATTGGGTCATTACTCGTAGTTCACAATCATAATTCACTACAACTACTAAAATAACTTCTTTAATATCAGATAATATAACTAATCATATAAACAATTTGGATAAGCAATCACAAACAGTTCCAAACTACTTATTTACGGTATCAAATCACAATAAGCATATCAATTCATTAAAAAAACCAACCTGGCCATCGAGTCCAACCTTCTGAGACTCATATCTAATGAATTACTTCGTTGTTTTGCCCTAAATTCCAAAAACAAAAATTAAATCGTGAAGGTATTTATGCAGGTCGAAATCAAGGTGTGAGCGAGAAAAATTTGACCGTCGTATACACATTTGATGGTTGTAACCCTAAAATCGAGTTCAATAAAGCCCTAATTGCAGGTTATAAATCAAAACTCATGCGCAGATACTGGAGACCAGAAGTCAAAACCATAAAAACGATTGAATCATACTTGTGAGAGCTAGGTATAAGAAACCAGCGGAAGAAGACGATGCAGATTGCTGGTGGCTTTCAGAGAGAGAGAGAGAGAGGGGAGCGCTTCACATTTTGGATATGGGAGAAGGATGCAACGGCCGTTGTCACGTCTTTGCTAAGAGCTAATCGTAGCCATCGCCGTGAAAACCATCGGAAAATGGCAGGAGGTATCCGGTGCTATCTGAAAACAATAGGGAAAATAAAGAGACAAACCTGCTAGACGATGCGTGATATCTTTACGATGAAGCTCGAGAAGAAAGGGGCATGTTTCTCACACTCACGGAGTATTCAGATCCAGATCTAGAGTTATGAAAGAGAAGAAATATTTTGAAATGAAAGGTCCGTGAAAGAAAAAGAGAGGTACGGTGATTCTATGATTCAACTCTGTTCTCTTTTGAAAAAAAAAGCAAGTTACTCTCCACTATCATCCGCCCATTTGATGTCTATCATCAAAATGGGTTTGAATGGAGGGTTAAGATGGGCTACTCATTAAAGTAAACTGGGCTTGGATACCATCTATTTGAAAGTGGTTGATACAAGATGGTTTTTATGTGCTCTATATCCTTGTACAATATGCTTTAAATGTTTGTACCTCTTAATTTTCACTTGTACCTTATGCATAAATAAGTTGTACATCTTAATTTTCAACCACTTGAATAGAATATGCATAATAAGATAGTATATATATATATATATATATATATATATATATATATATATAGGGGATGGTTATGGTGAAAACCACTTCGAGTTGGAAAACTTTCGAAACTCTTTAAAAACGGGGTCAAAAAGTTTTTTTTTTCATTCAATTTTTTATGGTGCTTCTTTAGGTTATAGGCTACCCTGGGTGGAAAAAAATCAAAAAAAACACCCCGGCGATTGTTTTTAAAAAAATCTCAAAAAACGGTTGTTACATATGTAACCAATATATGTAACAAGACCGTTTTTTGACATTTTTAAAAAAAAAATCCCCGAGGCGTTTTTTTGATTTTTTTCCACCTAGGGTTAGCCTATAACTTAAAGAATCACCATAAAAAAATTGAATGAAAAAAAAACTTTTTGACCCCGTTTTTGAAGAATTTCGAAAGTTTTCACAACTCGGAGTGGTTTTCATTTTACCCTTTCTATATATAGGGTAAAGATATTTTGGAACCCACGTTGAGTTGAGGAAACTTTGGAAACCTCAGAAAAAACGGGGTAAAAAGTCAAAAAAAATATCAATTTTTTTATGGTGGTTCTTTAGCTTATAGACTACTCTTAAATGAAAAAAAAAATCAAAAAACCGCCTAGTTGATTTTTTTTTTTTTTAAATCTCAAAAAAGCATGGTTACATATGTAACTTTCATGTGTAAAACTGCATATATATCAGTTTACACATGAAAGTTACGTATGTAACAAACTTTTTTTGAGATTTTTTTTAAAAAAAATCTAGTAGGGGGTTTTTTGATTTTTTTTCATTTAAGAGTAGTTTATAACCTAAAGAATCACCATAAAAAATTGAGAAAAAAAAAACGCTTTTTTTATCGCGTTTTTGACGAGGTTCCAAAGTTTCCTCAACTCAATATGGGTTCCAATTTACCTTTCCTCTCTCTCTCTCTCTCTCTCTCTATATATATATATATATATATATATATATATATATATATATATAGGGGAAGGATCCTGTCACACCCTCAAATTTCCACATGCGGAGTTTATACCGCGAGGCGTGTGACAAACCAGGATCCGAGTCATTAGTCATACCAAACCATGCAAAAACAGTTTTAAAGGAATGCGGAAACGTAAGTAAAAGTAATAATAGTATTGCGCAAAACACACGCCTAACCCAAATATAAAAAAAAATAAACCAACAAGGTTTTAAAAGTGTGTTGTAGACCCAATGAAAAGCATGCGTCCTAATCGTGCTCCGTACCTAGATACCTGTGAAAGACATGCTATGTGGGTCAGCGCAAAGGCTGGTGAGTTCATAAATATACAACGTAAAAATAAATGTTTGTAACAATGTTTGTACCAATGTTTGAACCAGTGTAATAATAATTGTACTTGTAGCTAGCTAGGCCGTTTTTGCTATCACTATGTGGTTCGCAACCGAAGCGTGACTGTTTGTGTTTGTAATGCCTTCCCACCATCGTCTAACACGGACAATGGTGATTCTATCTAGGCTAATGTTACACCCGTTCGACATCCAGTCGAGTTAGAGCGACTAACGCGGGTGGGGTTTGTCAAACCCAGTAGTACTACCAAAGATTACCTCGCTTTCTCATAAACTAACGGTTCGAAATGTAAGGACTTCAAATATGTGTTATGTTCGCACATACGTGATCAGCTATACAATTATATTACCAGAAATGTTTGTAGCATGCTTTTCTCTTTCAAAGAGATACTTAGAGAGAAAAATGTTAGAGAACTCACCTTAGAGAGCTCGGCAAGAAAATTCATGTGTCAAGATCCCGTAAATCTTACAAATCACCTAATGAGCATATAGTTGTAAGTGTGTGTATAAGATACTAACGACACAACCTAGACGGCGGTGATTTACCAATTATGCTATTGACTCGAAATGGGTGCCAATTTCTAAGATTGACAAGTGCACGACGATTAAACCGATTAATCGTCAAAATTATTTATTCCGAATAATAAATATCCAAATGATTAGAAAACCATTTTAGCACACGTTGATATTCTCCCAAAACTATGTACGATTAAATATGTAAAATATATATTTGCACACATTTATATATATAAGCGAGTTGTTAATGATTTTTAACGAATGGATTAATATTGTGCTTAAGCCTTAACAATTTACCAATACGAGTTTTGGTCAAAATCTAACATGCCCAAAGTTCAAGAGGTTTTAAAATACGTTTAAGATCGTTTAGGGTCAACAACATGACAAATAGGATGTAAGGATTATGAACAGAAAAATGGTTAAAAAGAAATGTAGGTTGCAGGGATTGAACAAGCGACCTTCCGGTCATGTAGCGAAATACAAACCACCGGGCCAGAACTTATTTTGTTTATGAAATTACTTTGTAAACTCTTTAATGCAAACCAGATTGACATAGAGTAGATATGCAATATTTTAAAACAAAAAAAAAACGAACGGACGCTGGGTCTTGAACTCGCGACCTCCGCGAAGACAACCCAGCCAACAGACCACCCTGACACTTGGATCTTTGTGTTTTACCCTTCAAACTCGGTATATAATCTATAAAAGTCGGGTGTCATCTTCCCCACCAAAACCCTAATGACACGTCCGCCATAACAAACAAATAAAACTTAGATGATCAAGAACAGAAACTTATAAATCGCCTTCGAATCGATTTCTAGTTCATACCTTTGTATTGAAACGAAAACAGAAGCACGAAGGATGATGATGCGTCGTCTCCGACGGCTCGAATCCAAACACGTGAGTTTCCCGATCGTACTTCGCGGGTGCTGTTCTCTGTGGCAGTAGACATCAGACTTCGAAGGTAGGTGGTCGGAGAGAGGTGCAAAGGTGGTGAAGGGTGATGAAAAGAGTAGAGAAGCGATGATGTTCGAAGGTGGTGATCGGAGGCGGATGCGGAATGTTTCTTTGCGGTGGTTGCTCTCGAGAGTGTTTTGAGGGACGAGGCAAACGTTTAATCCACGATGCTTGAACCTTGCTGATGATTAATATCTTAAGATCGATTGAATAGGGGTAGATGTAACCTACGGTGCGATGAATCGGGAATGGAGGCGGTGGGATAGATGTTAGTAACAGAAGATGCGATGATTTTTAGATTACTTCAAAATCAACTTTGGTGAATTGGCAGAAACAACACCTCTCTAACTTACATAATATAAAGCAAGTTTTAGTAATGACATAAGTAGTCCCCTTAGGTTATTTCATTAGATATCAGGTTTGGGAAATTACAAGATTGGTCCCTCCAAGTTTAAAATATTTAACCAAGCATATAACTTTTATAAAAGACTTGTACTATGATAGACCATTTCTTTTTAAAGACTTATGATATGTATTTTTATATAAATACATAAATAATTATAATTAAAATGTATGAATTCCCAAATATATATAATTCGCTTAAAATCATGAAATGTAAATTATATAAAATTATGTAACGATTCACATAGAATACGTCATATTAAAATCATAAAATAGAATAAAAATCTAGTTCACATGAAATTATGGATCGTGCACGTTGAATGCGTTTGTTAAGTTAATTCACCGATGTCAAGACTTGTGTGTGAATGTTCGTGTAGTGCATGACGCATCTCGTAACTCTAACCGGATGCAATGCATGCATGCGCGTTTGTTTGAACTCATATATGTTGTGTTAATGTTTGTTTGTAAGTTGTGCTTAGACATGATTAACCTGAAAATGCCGGATGTCACATCATCCCCTTGTTGAAATAATTTTCGTCCCGAAAATTGAGTAATGTCGCTACTTTTTCCGGAAAAAAAAAAACTTTCCAGTTGTCACATCATTCCTTTGTTGAAGGAATTTTCGTCACGAAAATTAAGATTGTTGTTCGTTCGCTGGAATCAAAATTTCTTTTTTTTTTTTTTCGGTTGTCACATCATTCCCTTACTGAAGGAAATTTCGCCCCTGAAATTTAACTTGTATTTTTGCTGATCAGTGTTTATCTCAATGAATAACTGATGATACTTTTTCATTATTTGATCATCGCGTTTTCGTGTGTACTGCATTCCACACTTCAAGTTTCCAACGAACTTGAAGGTCGGAATCTCATTATTCTTGAGTTGTTTCGCGTCGCGGTCCAATATCCCCATTGGTCCTTCAATGGAGTTAAATTGTTTGTCAATTTTGAATCCCTCGAGTGATACAATGAGTGTTTTATCCGATGACCACTTTTCAGGTTAGATGCATGAAACACGTTGTGTGTACCATTAAATTTTTCTGATAGAATCAACCCATGAGCTACAAATATAATTCTATCTACGATCTCTAATGATCCTACATATTTTGCGCGTTTGGTTTGTCCCATTTTCCCAAAACGAATGACCCTTACTAGGGTGAGACCTTTAGTAGGATGTTTGTCGGCGCAGCTCTTCTGATGATTGCAAGATGTCGCCATACAATTTCAGGTTTTGCATTACCCTTTCCTATCTCTCATGTACGATTCACAACCTATAAGCTGAGCATCACCAACCGCTGCCCAGCAGGTAGGTGACTTACACTTTTGTCCTTGAAAATGTATCAAATGATGTTATATCAATGTTAGTGTGTTAACTGTTTGTTATAGAACACTCTACCAGGCGTTAGAAACATGTCCTAGCATGTTTCCTAATGGCGTGGGTAGTCTCTTCGCTATGTCCATCGGTTTGAGCATGATATGCCGTGTTTGTGTCCTGGCGTGCTCTCAATGCCTTTGGTAATGATACCCATAATTGAGGTGTAAATCGAGTGTTTCTGCCCGATATGATTGGAATGGCATTCCGTGCCGGGAGGCAATGTCCTTTATATAGATCCAAGATAATATCTATGTTCTGTCCGTATTTTTGGTTGTTAGAAAGTGTGTAGGTTTGGTCAGTTCAACAACAATCACCCACATCATATCACGATCACCTGATGTTCAAGGTAGTTTGGTGCTAGAGTCCATAGATGTTTGTTTCTGCTTCGCATAGGAATATTTCTGGTGGTAGTAATAGTCCGGGAAACCGTTGATGTAGGATCTAAACCTTGGAGCAAGTCAGACACTGACTCACATAGGTTCCAATTTCGGCCTTCGTGTTCGACCACCAGTGGAGTGTTTTCGAATGTTTGTATCGCGTTTCCGAACCATATTGAGAACTACTAATTTTATCCATTACCGGCTCTCTTAGATTCCCATACATTTGTTTCTCACCGTGCTTCAAGTTGAGCTTCTTGAGTTCGATTTGGTAGTCCAGTGTGTATTGTAAGTTGAAATGCTCGATCTTGACTGAGTTTAGGGGTTTCCTTTCCGTTCAGGAAACCAGCTACAACGTTAGCCTTGCCTGAATGATGACTAGGGATAGTTCTTGATCAAACGCTCAGTCCCTCTTCCTAAGCACCAATAGTGTTTATGTATGGGGTGTACCGTAGTTAACCCACCACACTTCTGGTAGCCCACAAGCGTACTAATCACCTACCAGAACCGCCCTCTCTGTTGCTGGTAAGTAGACGAGTTTAGAGATATGACAAGGCTCGTCTCAGTAGTTACACACTAGTGTTCACTCCTAATCCATTGTACCTAAGGATCCATGCTCACATTATGCTCTCCAAAATCTTCTAATCTTTGTGAGATGCGTGTTTGGTACCATAATTGTCTCCAGACCTTAGATGTGAATGACATTTCACCCCATCCTAAGTCATGAGTGGCGTAGTCCTACTCGTGCGTCTCTAGCTGGCGTGAGGCATAGATGATGGTCTTCTCGTGTTTCATCCACACACAAACGAGACATGGCGTGACGGTATTGCAGCATGCCATGAAGTCTTTGGTCATCTTGAATATGATAAACTCAGTGCATTGCGTAGCTTCCGCTTCAACATTTAAAAAAAATCGCGTCGTGGATGTCAACTTAGTGCATGTAGTAACTTTGCCATACATAGAAAGTTCTCTCAATGAATCGTCGACAAGTTGTTAAAATATGAATTTTACATAATCCTTGTTGGTGTTGTTGAAGCTGGCTAATCATTGGGGGCCTACACAATAAAGAGATCTCCCTGTATCCCTTTCTAAGCATGATAGGTTCAGAAAGAGGTGTTTCTTCATGTTCTTCCTGAGTTTTGGGGTAAGCCGAATATCGTAATAGTCCAATGTCAATTTGATCGAGGTAGTGCTTACCCACGCAACCATGAATGTCGCGAGTGTGTTCGTCAATCCACTGGTTAGGACAAATATTCTTAATGGCCATACTGGTTTTCTAAACTTAGTTTTCTGGGACTTCCTCGTACCGTATTCTTAGCTGATGGTATACATATTCTCCATTAACTCTCTGAGAACCATAGTTTCATCCCTGAAGTTGATTGAATAAATCGTAAACTCGAGGTAGCGTTAAAGTGTTAGAAGGTAACCTTCTTCCACTTGCGAAAATCGATTCACGGGCACAAATTCCCATCCTTTTTCGTGACAAATGAATTGGGGCTTCCCTTGACGGTAAACTTGACTTGATAAATCCTTTATCCGGTGACTCATGAAGCTGGGTGCATAAATACCGTGGTTTGTCAGATGTGAGTCGGTGTGGTACTCGAGCAATAGATGATGTCCCGAATGCGAGGTCAATCCGAGATCCTACCTAACAATGAGATGGAAAACTGGGTAGGCCTTTTGTAAATATTTCCCGAAGGTCATGAATGATAGGAAAATTCTCGATCTTTCTTTCTTACTTAAGCTTCTCATCAAATATGAGATAGAATAGCGACGTGATCCCTCCGCAGATACCCTCGTGTCCTTAGATGTGATATGTTGCATAGGGTAGACCCATTCCTTTGTCCTTGAGTTTGATAGGGCTTTCCTACTAGGGAGGAGAATGCAGGTAATTTTTCACCTGATCCATTCCGACAAATCTCGTCAGATGTACTTAGAGTGATTAGCGCATGGGTCTGTTGGCTCCAGTTACATTTCATGACAACATTTCGTGTTTCCACTCAATTCTTCCATTTGTTAATTCTAGTGTATGCCAAGCTCCTATTGAGGTTTGGATGTATCTCATCTCATGTAGAATGCTAATGACGCTTGAATTATTTCTAGCGTTTCCTGAACTAAGCATGAACACACTAACATTTATTCCATGGGCAATTTCTCTTAAGGTGCTCCTCTTTGCCTTAAACATTTGGTGATGGCTTCAGTAGCCTTGAGTTGGTTGTTTTGACCTTTAATCCCCACCATCTATAGTCATGCGGCTCATTCATCTGAAGTTCTGGCAATAATGCTTGCCACCCGCGATGGGGTGTTGGTAGTAACTTACACTTGTTACCCTTTAGGGTACTTTCCAATGTACCCGCCTCGACCGTAACTGTTTGGTCCTTAATGCTCTGCTTGCTGAAGAAGTTACTTATTGAGTTACTAAGCTTGTGACTCTGTTGTTGTCGTTGGTTAGCATATGAAACTCGATTTTTAGAATTGTTTCCACTTATGTCGTCCCACTTTCTCTTGTGTTCTGGAGTACACATAACAAGCTTCCTCAAGAAGGGGTACTTTGAGCTATAGCTCGGTCGGTAAGCCAACAGGCTAACCGCGCTGCTTGTTGAACGGTAGTGGGATTTGAAGCGTTTAGACCTAACGATTATACTTGGATATTCCTCCAGGTGAGTGTGGGTCCCTTGAATATTCCTATCACTTGTTTGACTTTGTTGGCCTAGGGAAATCACACATCTAGAATGTTAATTTCTGTCTTCTTAATATGTCTAAGCGAACTAGCCGCCCCCATCAGTTCCGTTGAATGTGTGAGGCTTGCAACCCTTAAGGTTCCTAAAAGTGCAGGTTCCTTGACCTCATTGGCCCTACTCTTGGGCATGAACTACCAATGTTGTCATTAGGTATTGATTGGTCGGTGTTGTCCTTTGGATTGTATTTATGTTAGTGTCACTACGACCTCCTCCTCGAGTTACTCTCCTCAATGAAGTGTTTTGTTATCGTACACACGAAAATCACGGCCCGTGCCTCGGCTATCGTTACCCGTGTCACTCGCCTTCGTGTTTCTAAATCTGTTACAGTCGCTCGGGCCTCAGCATCCCTAAATTCTAGTTTTATGTGCGAACAGACACTTCTCCAGCTCCATGTGAGAATTAGTGTGCTTCATGTCAACTGCCTCGATGTCGCAGCAAAACTTGCTCGTAAGGACTCGAAGATCCTTCTCGATCTCTAGTAAACTCGTGATCGTTACTGTTCTATTATGCCCATCTCACAGCTTGCCGTCCACCCGAACCGAATATGCTGCGAGAATACCTTATGTGAGTCTGCTTCTCATGAGCGTCAGTGTAGTTATTCAACTTCATTCGACGTTCCTTCAGTTCAGACATTCAATGGACTAGCAGGTCTCTTACCCGCTCGGGATGATGTAGGGGATATCGACATGTTTGTAATATAGTATGTATACATACATATATGTAATGAAATGCTAGAATAACAAGAACATGTGTGTGCGTATGTGTATGACTAATGCAACTCTAAGGCTATAGTTGGCCTAAATGCAAGACCTAGTTCACTATAACCAATGGCTCTGATACCAATCTGTCACACCCTCAAATTTCCACATGCGGAGTTTATACCGCGAGGCGTGTGACAAACCAGGATCCGAGTCATTAGTCATACCAAACCATGCAAAAACAGTTTTAAAGGAATGCGGAAACGTAAGTAAAAGTAATAATAGTATTGCGCAAAACACACGCCTAACCCAAATATAAAAAAAAAATAAACCAACAAGGTTTTAAAAGTGTGTTGTAGACCCAATGAAAAGCATGCGTCCTAATCGTGCTCCGTACCTAGATACCTGTGAAAGACATGCTATGTGGGTCAGCGCAAAGGCTGGTGAGTTCATAAATATACAACGTAAAAATAAATGTTTGTAACAATGTTTGTACCAATGTTTGAACCAGTGTAATAATAATTGTACTTGTAGCTAGCTAGGCCGTTTTTGCTATCACTATGTGGTTCGCAACCGAAGCGTGACTGTTTGTGTTTGTAATGCCTTCCCACCATCGTCTAACACGGACAATGGTGATTCTGTCTAGGCTAATGTTACACCCGTTCGACATCCAGTCGAGTTAGAGCGACTAACGCGGGTGGGGTTTGTCAAACCCAGTAGTACTACCAAAGATTACCTCGCTTTCTCATAAACTAACGGTTCGAAATGTAAGGACTTCAAATATGTGTTATGTTCGCACATACGTGATCAGCTATACAATTATATTACCAGAAATGTTTGTAGCATGCTTTTCTCTTTCAAAGAGATACTTAGAGAGAAAAATGTTAGAGAACTCACCTTAGAGAGCTCGGCAAGAAAATTCATGTGTCAAGATCCCGTAAATCTTACAAATCACCTAATGAGCATATAGTTGTAAGTGTGTGTCTAAGATACTAACGACACAACCTAGACGGCGGTGATTTACCAATTATGCTATTGACTCGAAATGGGTGCCAATTTCTAAGATTGACAAGTGCACGACGATTAAACCGATTAATCGTCAAAATTATTTATTCCGAATAATAAATATCCAAATGATTAGAAAACCATTTTAGCACACGTTGATATTCTCCCAAAACTATGTACAATTAAATATGTAAAATATATATTTGCACACATTTATATATATAAGCGAGTTGTTAATGATTTTTAACGAATGGATTAATATTGTGCTTAAGCCTTAACAATTTACCAATACGAGTTTTGGTCAAAATCTAACATGCCCAAAGTTCAAGAGGTTTTAAAATACGTTTAAGATCGTTTAGGGTCAACAACATGACAAATAGGATGTAAGGATTATGAATAGAAAAATGGTTAAAAAGAAATGTAGGTTGCAGGGATTGAACAAGCGACCTTCCGGTCATGTAGCGAAATACAAACCACCGGGCCAGAACTTATTTTGTTTATGAAATTACTTTGTAAACTCTTTAATGCAAACCAGATTGACATAGAGTAGATATGCAATATTTTAAAACAAAAAAAAAAAACGAACGGACACTGGGTCTTGAACTCGCGACCTCCGCGAAGACAACCCAGCCAACAGACCACCCTGACACTTGGATCTCTGTGTTTTACCCTTCAAACTCGGTATATAATCTATAAAAGTCGGGTGTCATCTTCCCCACCAAAACCCTAATGACACGTCCGCCATAACAAACAAATAAAACTTAGATGATCAAGAACAGAAACTTATAAATCGCCTTCGAATCGATTTCTAGTTCATACCTTTGTATTGAAACGAAAACAGAAGCACGAAGGATGATGATGCGTCGTCTCCGACGGCTCAAATCCAAACACGTGAGTTTCCCGATCGTACTTCGCGGGTGCTGTTCTCTGTGGCAGTAGACATCAGACTTCGAAGGTAGGTGGTCGGAGAGAGGTGCAAAGGTGGTGAACGGTGATGAAAAGAGTAGAGAAGCGATGATGTTCGAAGGTGGTGATCGGAGGCGGATGCGGAATGTTTCTTTGCGGTGGTTGCTCTCGAGAGTGTTTTGAGGGACGAGGCAAACGTTTAATCCACGATGCTTGAACCTTGCTGATGATTAATATCTTAAGATCGATTGAATAGGGGTAGATGTAACCTACGGTGCGATGAATCGGGAATGGAGGCGGTGGGATAGATGTTAGTAACAGAAGATGCGATGATTTTTAGATTACTTCAAAATCAACTTTGGTGAATTGGCAGAAACAACACCTCTCTAACTTACATAATATAAAGCAAGTTTTAGTAATGACATAAGTAGTCCCCTTAGGTTATTTCATTAGATATCAGGTTTGGGAAATTACAAGATTGGTCCCTCCAAGTTTAAAATATTTAACCAAGCATATAACTTTTATAAAAGACTTGTACTATGATAGACCATTTCTTTTTAAAGACTTATGATATGTATTTTTATATAAATACATAAATAATTATAATTAAAATGTATGAATTCCCAAATATATATAATTCGCTTAAAATCATGAAATGTAAATTATATAAAATTATGTAACGATTCACATAGAATACGTCATATTAAAATCATAAAATAGAATAAAAATCTAGTTCACATGAAATTATGGATCGTGCACGTTGAATGCGTTTGTTAAGTTAATTCACCGATGTCAAGACTTGTGTGTGAATGTTCGTGTAGTGCATGACGCATCTCGTAACTCTAACCGGATGCAATGCATGCATGCGCGTTTGTTTGAACTCATATATGTTGTGTTAATGTTTGTTTGTAAGTTGTGCTTAGACAGGATTAATCTGAAAATGCCGGATGTCACATCATCCCCTTGTTGAAATAATTTTCGTCCCGAAAATTGAGTAATGTCGCTACTTTTTCCGAAAAAAAAAAAACTTTCCAGTTGTCACAGATCCTGCGAAAACACATTTTTTTTGTGAGAACTGCGTAAACAAATCTTAAAACCTACATAACCTTTTCATACGTTAATATTTTTTAAAAAAATTTGCACCAAAAGTCTTAAAATTATATCATCTTTAATTCTATAAAAGTTTTAAAAAACTTAATGCTTTTTTTATTTTTTTTAATATTTTTTTGTGTGGTGCACATGTGCATCTCAAAAAAAAACTCATACTTTTAGTATGAGTTAATATATTTTTTTTTAGTCGCACCATATGTCATATATTATCATCATTTTTTTGCGTTTTTATTGAATGATGCACATGTGCATCATACAAAAAAAAACGCTCATACATGTGATATACATTAATAGTTTAAAAAGAAATTGCACCCTAAATCTTATAGTTGTGTTATCTTTAGATTTAAAGAAAAAAATAGCATTTTATAACTTTTTTTAATTACATGATAACACATGTTATAAAATGCTATTTTTTTCTTTAAATCTAAAGATAACACAACTATAAGATTTAGGGTGCAATTTCTTTTTAAACTATTAATGTATATCACATGTATGAGCGTTTTTTTTTTGTATGATGCACATGTGCATCATTCAATAAAAACGCAAAAAAATTATGAAAATATGACATATGGTGCGACTAAGAAAAAAATATATTAACTCATAATAAAAGTATGAGTTTTTTTTTGTGATGCACATGTGCACCACACAAAAAAATATTAAAAAAAATAAAAAAAGCATTAAGTTTTTTAAAACTTTTATAGAATTAAAGATGATATAATTTTAAGACTTTTGGTGCAAATTTTTTTAAAAAATATTAACGTATGAAAAAGTTATGTAGGTTTTAAGATTTGTTTACGCAGTTCTCACAAAAAAAGGGTGTTTTCGCAGGATCCTTCCCCTATATATATATATATATATATATATATATATATATATATATATATATATATATATATATAGGGAAAAGATAAATTGGAACCCACCTTGAGTTGGAGAATCGTTGGAACCCGGTCAAAAACGCGGTAAAAAAATGTTTTTTTTTTCTGAATCTTTTTATGGTGGTTCTTTATGTTATAAACTACCCTTAAATGAAAAAAAAATCAAAAAACCGCCTAGTAGATTTTCAGTTACGAAAAAAGTTACATCTGTAACTTTTATGCATATATTTGCAGTTACGCAAAAGTTACATGTGTAACCTAGACATCTTTGATATTTTTTTAAAAAAAATCTAGTAGGCGGTTTTTTGATTTTTTTTCATTTAAGAGTAGTTTATAACATAAACTACCACCATAAAAAAATTAAGATAAAAAAAACATTTTTTTAACCGCGTTTTTGACCGGGTTCCAACGATTCTCCAACTCAAAGTGGGTTCCAAAATACCCCAACCCTATATATATATATATATATATATATATATATATATATATATATATATATATATATATAGGGGAAGGAACTGCGAAAACCCTTTATATTACGATAACGCGAAAACCAATATTAAAACCTACATAACTTCTTCATACATTAATGTTTTTTTCATAAAATTGGCTTCAAATGTCTTAGAATTACGTTATCTTCAATTTCGGAAACAACTGTTAAAAAAAATTAACGTTTTTTTTTCGTGTGATACACATGTGTATCATCATCATTACTACTGCACAAAAACGAATTATCATGTGTAAAAACACTCCTTGTGTTAAAAACATATTAAAAACACTACAACATTTATGGTACTAATGATAATGAAACATAGTGCACATGTGCAACATATAAAGATAACATAACTATAAGACTTATGGTGCAATTTCCTTTTAAAACTTGTAATGTATACCACATATATGAGGGTTTTTTTGGTGTGGTACACATGTGTATCATTAAAAAAAACACAAAAAAATGACAGAAATATAACACATATGGTGCGTCTTAGAGGAAATAAATATTAACTCATACTAAAGTATGAGTTTTTTTGTGGTACACATGTGTATCACATGAAAAAATAAAAAATAAAAAAAAACGTTAACTTTTTTGTTTGTTTTTATAGAATTAAAGATAACATAATTATAAGACTTTTGGTGAAAATCTTTAAAAAATATATTAACGTATGAAAAAGTTATGTTGGTTTTAAGATGGTTTTCGCGTTTTCGCAAAATATATGCGTTTTCGCATGATCCTCTCCTTATATATATATATATATATATATATATATCTATAATACTATATAATACATATTGGTTTATGGGGGCATTTTTGTCATTAAATTCCTTAATTTTAAGACGCGTACAAGGATTTATGCAGTATGTACAAGTGTTTCAAGCATGAAAAACATATCTCTTTAAACCCTCGATCTTTTAACAACAACCTGCCTTCATAAAAGAGGGTTACATAAGGAATTTAACATCAAAGCACGCCAGCCTCTCCTCGAATGATCCACAGCCGCCTTTGAAAACACCGCCCTTCTCCTCCCTCTCTCCCTTCCATTGGCCATCGATTATCCATGCGCAACCTCCACCTCGATATCCCTTTCGAGAAACCATTCACAGATCAGTCGGAGAACGATTCGATAACAGTTTTCTCTATCTCGGAGAACGATTCGAGAAACCATTCAAATAGACACCTGCTTTCAAAAATGGGTTCAAACTTCTTTCCCCTTTAAATTTCTTTGTGGATTGTTGGGTTTGATTGCTCATTATTCTATTTTGTTTGCAGATTTTGGAGAGATTCCAGTGGCGGTGCATACGGATCTCGATTTATGTTCATAGTTCTCTTAAAATCCTTCTAAAGCGGCACTAAAATTTGATAGTATGAGTTCGTAACTGTAAAACCCTACTTTCTCTCTATCATCTCCTGCGATTTGTTTGGTTTTGTCTATGATGTAAACCCAGAACCATCCAATTCGAACAATTAGAGGTAACTTTTCTTTCCTTTTGAAACTTCTTATAATAGGTTTCTCAAACCCATTTTGCTAATTGGTGTTTGAAATTGATGTAATTGTTGATTTACTCATGTGCTGGTTATGTTTTGTTATATATATTTGATAAGTTCTCTAATCTATTCCTCTTGGCCTCTGTGTTTACTATGTTCCATACCCTAATTTCTACTCGCAGGGGCTACTGAAGGACATGTCATTTCTTAGCAGTAACCCAGTTTCTTAGTTGGGCACGGTGATTGTTTTTAATGTGTAAATTGGGCATGATTTTTGGTGTGTTAGTTGCAGTTCCCTGTTATGTTGAAGAGTATTATGGTATATCAGCAGCCTCATCAGAGTATGTCTCCTTTCTCTTTTGAATATTCTTTTGTAATCCTTTAGTTTGTTTGATTGGTGTTTCATGATCCTCTTTGTACTAATATTTCATTTTGATTTTTTTATTTAATGGCTATATCTAATTGAATAAGGTTTAGTCCAACAATTTGAACTCATGGCTGTTATAATCCGATTAAAAGTGTTGAATGTGCTAATATTCTTTGCAAATTCTTAACTGTTTAGTGATGTGCAGGTTGATTGCTCCTACTTTGACAAATTCGTGTGAATGTTTGTTAGCTAAAATAGCATTCCAGCTTGTGATAAGAGGCATGCTTTTTCTATATTTTTTTTTATCACAATATGAACACTGTATCTTTTCATTTAATTTTATTCTTGGTCTAGGTGAGAAGGACATACAGGTTAGAAGCAATATATGTTTCCGGTTACTCTCTGGATCTGTTCTTTTGCTTTATGCATTGCATTACAGATCTGGGGTTTCAATTTCTTCAATTTGGATGCTAATTGGTCCAGCTCCTAATCGTTTTTCTTTGCTCACTATAGAGGTGGATGAAAATCTCTATCTCTCATTTTTTTTAATTGCTTTTCTTTTACTTGGGAAAGTTCCAAATTTTTTTGTTATTATTACAGATCAAAATGAAGTGGCTGGTTCACGGAATATGGTTGGCTGTTCCATGAGAGGCCTGTGTTTTGTCTTTGGTTGCAGGTTTTGACGGTCATAACACCTATTCATTCTTTATTTTGAGTTTATGATTTGCTTCCAAATGCCTAATCTTTCTCTATTTTGAGTAACCTAACCATTGAGGTTTCACTCTAAATATTTGGTTCTCTTCAAATGTTTGTTGTTGTTTGGTAGGTTTCCTTTTTTGTAGCAGATGGTGTGGTTATTTAGAACTTTAAAACAAGTAAGTGTTTTCCTTGGTTGTTTAGAACTTTAAACATGTGAGTGTTTTCCTATTTTGGTTCTCCTTGGTTTGTGTTTGTTTATAGGTAAGTAGAGAGATGCATACTGGTTCAGATTTTATCAGTTTTGGTACTGCACTTCTTTATTTTGTTGAAAACACAAAAGGTCTTTAGGCTAATCTCATGGGGGGACTTAAATAAAATTATTTTATGTTTTTACACTTATTCCTAAAGTTTGACTTTAGGGCCTGATTGTAAATTATTTTTGTCTGTGTTGTTGCAGGTTTTCACTTACAGTGTCACATTACATGGCGCTAAATATATTATGGTATAGACAAAGGCATGAAGATTCATTTACCCTGATTACGTTTGGAGGTACATCTAATTTACTCCAACAGTTATTGCAGCCTATAGAGCCCCCTTTTTGGGCAACATAAATGGGGTGCTCAATCTGTATTAAATTGTTTTTGGTCAATGAATGAGATTATTATAGAATGATCAAGGGATAAAATCAAACATTATTTTTGTTACCTTAAAGATAGTGGGCTGAATCGGCGGATCTGTGGGGTGTGATTTGACTAAAAAATAAATCTAAGTGAACACAATAATAGCATACACTTAGGACATATAATATACCTACTGCTTCACACTTTATTAATTTTTAATCTTAAACTATATTCAAATCAGCTTGACAACTGCTTGATTGAGTTCCTTGAGGTTCAACACACGCCCAACTACTAATGTCTTATGCCGATTTCACATTTAGTTTCTCATGATCAAGAAGCAACTTTTAGAGGGAAACCATGTGTGTTTTAGGAGAGTGTTTATTCCATTTTTTTCTTTTCTTTTTTCTTTTTTTCTGCCTATGTATGTGAGATGGAACCAAAAGTCTAATTTAAGTTGAATGGTTATGTAATATGGAAGCATCCATATTTCCATCATGAATAACTTGTAATAGATAAACTAACTTTTTAGACTTCGATTCATTGAAGTTGAAAGTAAATTTCTTGAGTGGGACTAATTTGCAACCGCGGGTTGGATAATGGTTGGATTTTTTTTATAGTCACGTCACACACGTGTAGTGTAGGAGGTGGAGGTAGTGGCTGCAACAATGCACATCAGCTGACAACCAATGAAGCTTTGATTTATTTAAAGGAGGCCAAAGACATGTTCCAAAACCAGCTAGAGAAATATGAAATGTTTCTTGACATGATGAAAGATCTTAAAGCTCAAAGGTAAATAAATATTTGTTGGAATGATGACTGTATTGACTTTAGTTTGATCTAACAAACATTTCCGTATATTGTGCAGAATAAACTTCATAATTTGGCTGGAAAACGCTTGGATTTTCTTGAGATTTTGTCTCAAACAATTATGAAGAGAGTTGAGATTCTGAGATACATACAGGTAGAGCTTTCATACCATGATATGGATACTTACTTTAGAAGAAAATGGCTGTGGTGGTTCATTTACCCTTAGAAGTTTGATTTTTGATGAATTCCTATTTGCATGGTAATGGTTTTTGATGAATAATGTTCATGTAACTTTTTTCTTTCTATTTGTTTATAAAAACTAAACATCATCTACATGTGGTTTTGATCGAAATAAATATCATTTTGAAGATGAATGTCAAAAAGGAGAAAGTGCAAGTGAATGAAGAACCACTAGACAAGTAAGCTGATTTTGAATATTGAACATATTGTAAGTGTTGTGTTTCTGGGATTTGTTCAGGTTTTTCAAGGAACAGTTTAGAATCATTGAAGATGGCCAGATTAGGCGCTGGAAGGAAAGGAAACGACACAATACACACCTGAAGCCTGAAGGCATGTTTAAAATCTATAATTTTATCTATCATAGTATTAAACATATTAAAATTATAAACTTCTGAGAATACAACAAATAAAATATCAATAATGACATGTTTTTATTTACATCAGATTTAGTTTCTGTAATGAGATACTTGTTATCTATTATATATTTTTGTTCATTTTTGTTTAACAGGTTTACGCTAATATGATTGTCTGGTGTGTTCTTCATCTTGAGGCTCCACTTCAGGTTGACTGTTCTCGAAACCTATTGGATTGATAGATGGTGATTATGGTTTTTATGCTTTAGAATTCAGATTCATTTTGCTCTTAAATTTTTTTGTTGTATCATATATTCATATATGTTCTTGAAAATATCTTAGTTTTAATATCCGACTTTCTGAAAAAACTGCAGAACCACACAACCACAAGCTTGTTTAGCCATCAGAATGCACACTTTTTTAGAGAGCTAGACATGGATTACTAAGCACTTTTACTTTTACCTCTGTATAGATTTGCCTATGTGTGTACATAATATATGTTGAGTAATATGTATGATAACTTCTTATACTAACATGAACTACCATGTGTGTGTTCAAGCATAAATAGTCACTCAATTGTCTTGACCTATAGTTGCTTATTTTATTATTACTTTTTGCCTTGGCACGTATTATATCCACATGTAAAACCGATCTCAATTGTATTTCAATTAACATCAATTCCTGACACCATCAGCAACTGAATATCAAAACATGTCATTAAAAAGACATATTTTTCAAGTGGCGGATAACGTTTACCACTGAAACCAACATAAAAGATTTTTAAATATTTATGCATGCCACTACGATACTTCACAAAGTCGAAGAAACTGAGGTAAGTGACTAACAAATAACAAAGGAATATCTAAATCTAAACTAATAAATCAACGAGACAAAGAAACTGATACTTCTCCGCTCAAAAACTAATTACATCTAAACTAATAAATAAAGGATACAAAGTCGAAGAAACTGAGGTAAGTGACTAACAAATAACAAAGGAATATCTAAATCTAAACTAATAAATCAACGAGACAAAGAAACTGAGGTAAATGACCAACAAATAATAAAGGAAGCGAAAAGGACTTTGAGTTTTTAGACGAAGTAGATGAATGTAAAAGAATGTTTTTTGTTAAACCGAGTCATGCTCCGGCTTCAACGTGCTGAGTATATCACATTTAGATTATTTAGCTGCTCTTGATGGAAACATGAGATTGATAAACCTACAAAAAAAAAATAATAATCGTGTCAGTTGATTTTCATCGTCGTCGTATAGTGCTAACAGAAACGAACACCGGGTTTAAATTGTAGTCACCACCGAATGCGCGAACATAAGAAAAATAACGCGCTCTAAACTGTCGTCCGCTGCAACGCACTAATAGTAACAAATATCACGTTGTAAATTGTCATGCAGCCATAATGTGCCAACAATTCACGAATAACGCGCTATAAACTGTCGCCGCCGCAACGCGCGGGTATACCCCTAGTATATATATATATATATATATAGGGTGAGGTTCATTGTAGACACTTTCGCATGTGAAATGACTTTTTTTTACATGTGTTCACATGTGAAATTTTCTGAATAATGAGAAAAAAGAAAAAAAAGAAAAATAGAAATTAATTGCACCCATTAGATCAAGAGATCTAATGGTGAAAAAAGGTGTCTACCTGTCTACACTTATTGGGGTGTCTACAATGAACCTTTCAAGTATTATAAAGTTTAGAGGCTAAAACGTAATTTTGCTATAATAAATAAATAAATATATATAAGTATATATATATAATTATCGTGTTTAAACTCTCATGTTATATGTGTTTATATGTGAATACATGTGAAATATATTTGATGATAATCCAAATAGATGAATAGGTAGTGAATACGTATTTAAAAGATAATGCGGGGAAATATTGATAAAACGTATATATTCGGGCAAAATACATATTTATAATTATCAATTATCATTATAAGTACCCAAAGGCTTAGAATTTATTAAAAGTATACCCTAATATGATCTATAATATGAAATGATAAGTATTATAAAGTTGAGAGGCTAAAACGTAATTTCGCTATAATAAATAAATAAATATATATAAGTATATATATATATAATTATCGTATGAATCCCGAGCATTAGAAACCTTAGAAAATGTTAAAAATATGTCCCATAATGTTTTCGTACATAAAATGATAAAAGGTTAGAAGTTTAGGGGCCTAGAATGCATTAAATAGAAGTATAAGGACCAAATATGTAAAATTTCAAATTCTGGCCGGAACACCAGGTCTACGTGTATCGCGCAGACTGAGACCTCCATTGGTGCGATATGCATAGCCTCGAATTTCAGGAGAAACATATACCAGTCCGTTTTTGAACACGTCTCACCCTTGGAGCTCAAGATTCAGCCTCCTACGCGTCGTTTTAGCTTGATTACTCACCTAGGCACGTGTAGAATTGTTAGGTGTATCATATGAGTATAAATAGGAGGTTGAATTCCACATATTTCCTCACCACTTCATGAATTACGCACCTAAAAACCCCATTTCTGTCGGAATATTATTCGGAGCAATACGCACAAATCGGAGAGGAGTTGAAGTCCCAAATTCTGCAGTCAAACTTCTTTTAGTATGCTTAACAATAACTGCTTTCAGTTTTTGATAATTTTATGTCTAAGTATGGTTTCTAAAATTATGTAAAAAGTGGGGTTCTTAAGCTTGTTTTGTTAAAATTGGGTGATCGGGTGGGAATTAGGCTCTGAATTTTTGTAGGTGATCCTAAAATAATGTATTTAAAAAAGCCCTAAGTTTATTTCACAATTGAAAAAGGTTTGGTAAGGGTTTTCTTAAGGGGTCAGAATTAGGGTTTTCGTAACGTTGTTCTGCCCAAATTGAGTAAACGGTGTTGAACAAAGCTTTGATATTTTTAAGAATATTATAAAATGTTATAATGGATAATACCCTAAGCTGGTTTTTAATAAAAATTGATTTTGATAATAAAACGAGAAATACGTGAAATTAGGGTTTCTAAATATAGATAAATAATATAAAAGAATCCGGAGGGTATGAGGACTTGATTTTTGGTCTTATAACATGTTTTTATATATATTAAATATATATGCATTTAAAATGGATAAATAATAAAGTATTGAATATACCGAGTTAATCGAATATTTAGAAGTTCGTGCGGACCGGAAGGGTAAACGCCTGTACACCGGGATTTTTGGCAAAGCGAGGGTGTCACATAAATCCTAACTGGGACCTGGCATACCTCACTGGGGGATCCCGGAGTGAGCGTTTACTTATAGGAATCCGCGTCTTCATATTATCAGTAGAAATGTTATTTTGCCTATAAGGGCATTTTGGTCATTTTCGCCTTAAAGAAATAAACCCTATTAAAATGTTATTAAGGTAGTAAGAGATAAATAAACATAGGTATTATTTATAATAACCTTACATTAATGTAATCCGATACGCCATTAGGTTAATTGTGGACCATAACGGAGATTCTGTTTGAATAACCGATTAAAGATATAAGGTGAGTGTCTACAAGTCCACTTTTAAATGTTTTAAATGCTTTAAATGTTTTCGTGTTGGTATACATACAATATTTGTGAAAATATATTCAAGATAATTGTGACTTGATATATACGTGTTATATGATGAAGTTGTTACTAAATTCCTTATACGTGTTATGCAATTATATTAATTATAATATGTTGTGCATTGTCACAACCCCAAAAATCCCACGCGTGATAACGTGCCGCAGGGAGTGTGAGAAACCAGGATCGAACATATTAGCCATACGAACAGTTCTATGTGCAGTTTAAAACTCAAAACAAAGTAAAAGCATTTTAATATGCAGAAGCATAAATGTCATAAGTTGTAACAAATGTTTAAGCGCCAAAACATGTACAGCCAAAAGATAAAATAATTTAAATAGTTTAAAAAAGATTGGATGTCAACATGCATGACAACCAAATCAAAAGGGGCATCCTAGCGTGTGACAAGCAATCCAGTTTAGCGACTTGAGAAATAACATGCTAAAACTGTCAACACAAAGGTTGGTGAGTTCACAGGTTTAATCAGTACATCAATACAACAATCCAATTTTAAAATCACAATAAAACATATACGATAGCTAGAGGCTATTTTCAAGATTCTAGGCACGTCAATGTTAAACAGTTACTAAAGCTTGACTAATACGTTGCGTCTCGAAAGACTAGTTGTGCCTCGTTTTAAGAGATATATAGCACTCGTTCGATATCCAATTGTGTCAGCGCGACTGACCCGGGGTGGGGCTTATCAGACCCAGTAGTACTACTCAATTAATCAGTAACAAATAAGTGAGGACTTATTTCCCGTACCATTCAGGGGATATAATTATCAAAACAGTTTAAGTTCATGCATGCTATTCTCCCCTAACAGGATTAAAATAGTTAAAAGGGGCCATGAAACTCACTTTCGGGTGCACAACAAAATTCCAGATAAACAATTCAGCAAGTAGCAAGAACGGGTCTTGCGAAAACAATCAATCACCTAACGAGCATACGAATATAACTGTGTGTTTAAACAAAAAAGACTAAGTCTAACGTAAGCAACAAAAAACAAACGATCGTGAAGACCATAACAAGTCGAGGATGGCACGTTTGCCAAATCTGAGCTATTATCGAAATAACGCAAAAGATATAATATACATATCAATATTATATATTTTTCTAAGTTCAAGGATCCTAAACAAATATATATAATATATAAATAACCCAAATGTGCAAATGACGTTAATAGCGAGTTTGCGAAAACAAGATACGTATATTAAAAGTTCACATAAAGTATCCAATTATTTCAATAAACCGACAATACATGTTTATTTATATTAGTCTATGCAAAAATATATAATTTATCATTTTTGATAAAAGTCATAATTTTTAGATCAATAAATAAATATATATATTTATATTCATATTATAAGTTTATTTTCATTCTAAAGATGACAAGTTAATCGTGGTTAAAGTTCAATATATAAATTACCGGATCTAATATCCAAAGTTTCATATCTACGGGTTTAAAATACGATAAGGGACGACTTTGGTACAAGTTTTAGGTGTCTAATGTTTCAAAACAACACAAAAATAATAAAAACAAATATTATGGAAGCATTTTATGACCCAACAGAGTGACTTAGCCACCCGGGCAGCGACCAGTTTGTGTTGAAAACCCGAATAGAAGCATTTTATGTATTAACAGTGGCTAGGATCAAGTTGCGAGACCCAGCCACTGGGCTACCCGACCCTTTTGATTTATAACCCAGAGAAAAAACTATATAACCTGTAACTATGTTGTGTCATCTTCTTCCTCAAGAACTCTGGTGGCCGGAGTTTCTTTCCGGTCACCAGAAAATCAAGAGACTCGAAATAAACTTATAAAAAAAATGTGCGACAAACAAGGAAAAACATTTACCTCGAATCAGAGATGAGAAATGATGAGTTTTTGAACCCAAAACGAAACCCAAACCTTGAACGCGAACACTGAGCACTGTCACGAAACTCGAATCGGATTGCTCTTGATTGCTCAGTGATGATTTTCGATTACAAAGGGTGTTGAATGGTGGTGATTTGGTGAAGTTTTTGCCGGAATTCCGAGTTCACCGGAAAACTTTTAAAAAAAAGAGAAAACAAGAGAGGAAGGGAGAGAATACGTGAGAGAGGGAATGAGAGTTGTGTCTTGTGTATTTATGCAAATGATATTTGCATATCATTAAAGTCAATTGATGGTCCAAAACATAACTGACGGAAGGATGATGATCGGTAGAAACCGATCATCGGATACGTTTCCTGTTTCACGAGCTTACTTGAAGCTCATTAACACAACTTTGGAGAATGACCCTTTTAGTCCCTCCCTCAATAATCAAGGTGACACAAGGTTTAAGGTAAATGCAGAACTAGCCACTCTAGTTTTTAACAAAGGAAAAGGGTTTGGCAATTGGCAGAAATCGCCCTCAAGTTTATAGAAAGATAACATTACTAACGGAGAGTAACAAAAAACGTAAACGTTGATCAGGCGAGTTCTCTGCATCTCCTCATCCTATATTGTGTAACATTTATAAAAAGAATATAAACTTAAATGAACACATAAAATCATAGATAACAACCCTTAATTATCCCTTTTAAATACACATAACCTCATAGATTTTTAAATCTATAACTTATATATATTTAAGTCACATAAGGCCATGAATAATGACTTGTGGTTAAATCCTTAAGTGACATAAAATCACAAAAATATGATTAAGATCATATATACATATGTGTAAGTGTCACATCTCCAATTTCCACTAAGCGAGTATAATTGTGTGGGGTGTGATCCAGACCAGGATCCAAGTTTTTAATTACAATCAAGCCATAATGAAAGGTAAAACAGTCTTATATTGCATTTTACAAAACAGGGTTTACATTGGAATTCAGCGGAAGCATTTTAAAGCCTACAGAGTTGTTGTTTTACAAACGTAAGTAATGAAAGTGTTTGAAATGCGTTTCCCAAGATCTTTCAAGTTTTATGAGTATTGCCAATGCCTGTGCCTCCAAGATCCTCCTAGCATCCTGAAAAGTATTCAACAATCAAGTGTCAGCAAAAGCTGGTGAGTTCACAAAGCAGTCTACACCTTACCGTGTAGACCAAAAATGCATACGAATAACGAAAGACCAATTTGTAAATTACAAGTAATATCCATATCGTTAGGTAGCTAACCTATGCTTATGTTCATCTGAATGTTCGCAACCGAAGCTGACTATGCATCACATGTCTTAACCTGTGCGATTTGCCTTCCCCGCATCTTCCCAGATCACGGTAGTGTTAGGCTAATATTGTCTCAGTCCGACCGCCAGTCGGGATGATGCATCACGTGTACTGCTGAGCGGGGGTGTCAATCCCCGGTAGTACTACTCAACATTACCTCGCTATTCTATATTAACGGCCTGAGAAAGTAAGAACTTTTTGTAATCATAAAGCAATTCAGTGAATCATGTGATATATGTCGGATAACTACTTAAACAGACAAAATGTTTTTGTCGTTGCATTGCCATCCTTTCCCAATGTAACTAGTTGTGTGTTATCATCCTCAACTGGATATAACTAAATGAAGTAGTGAACTCACCATAGGTTGCACTGGTACACGGCACCTGACTTTATATGTTGGTTATGATTGACCTATTTTAGTGAATACGGTCTAACCAAATTAGAGGTTGTCGCTAGGACGAACTGCTTATCAATAAACAAATATGTTATCATGCATTCATTCTGGTCATAACACTTAAACACAAGTCCTAAACTTGTAGGAAAACATAGATACACAATCAAGTCAAATATGCATACTTACAAAGTTTAAAAGTCAAACACCAAACTCATATTTGGTGACATGCCTAATTTTCTATACACTTGGAGTTAACCTCTTAAATTTTATACGCATAAACTTCATAATATTATGGATATGTTGCAAAAACAATCAACTCAAAAGGTTAAGAATTGAGAAAGTTATGCGTATTGGAAGTTGGCAAAAATCAGCTTTGTTGTCATTAACACACCATTTGTTGATACGAATAATTTGCTCCACATTTAAAGTTAGCTTCTCAAATTTTACAGGCATAAACTTCCGAATATTATGGACATGTTACAAAAAGAATCAACACCAAAGGTTAAGTATTAAGGACGTTATACGTGTCGGAAGTTGGCAAAATTTCAGCATTGGTGTTGTTTTGTAAAATAAGAAAAGTAGCCTTATTTATTCCATAATTGGTCAAAACTTGTGGTTTGCTTACCAACACCTCCAGATCTTAATATCAATATATAAGCATCATTTCCATTCAAAAATCCCCTCCTTAATACCCGAGAATCAAGCCCAACAAAATTGCACAACTTCACAAAAAACTGAATTTTCACAGCCCTGCATACCCAACTTGCAGTAGGTTTTTGGGTGACCAAACGGAAATCGTAGAAGGCGTACGAGTAGCTAAAATAAAGCTAAGACATATAAGTTTACTACGGAAAAAGAATCACTTGCTTTCGATCAAAATTGAGCAAGTTATGGGCTGTGCAAGTTGACCCATTTACTTGGACAAAATCTGTCCAAAATCTGTCCAAAATCTATTAGTATCAAAAATTGTATTTTTGCGGTTTTGGCCAATATTTTGATCATTTAACTTCATGTAAAGACTTGTAACACCTTAGATAGCATGTTAATATGGATTTCTAGTTGTGATAACAATCATACGACGATCATAGCAAAAGTCAAGTATGTCACTTGCATATAAGCACATTTTCCTCAATTTCAAGTTCTATCATACCCAATTTCTTCAAGAACACCCCTAAGCATGTAACCATATAAAAATCACAGTAATAACACACTAGCAAATCTGTCCCAACTCATAAAGTTACTTTTTATAACGTAAAACAGGATTCATGAGTGATTTCACACTCCAAATAACACATAAACACAAGATTACTACATGCTTTCAACCAATATTAAGAAAACTAATTTCTAGGGCTTACAAAAGAAGGAGATGGCAGATTTTTGAGGAAGGAGATGAAACTAAAGCTTTCTCTAAACTTCTTGATCCTTGAGGAAGCTTAAAACCCTTGAGTCTTGCATAAATGGAAGAAGAATTGAAGAAATTTGAAGGTGTGTGTGTGTGATGAGAGAACCGTGAAGATGAAGAGAGGAGGAGAAGAAAATACGTTCAAGTGAGGAGGGAGTGGCCTTAGGGCAGACTTTTAAGTTCGGGTAATTACACAAATAGTCCCTTAAGTCCTAAATCATGTGTAAATGCTCCAAAACAAGTATAAGTGGGGGTTTAACCCAAAATTGTGAAATTAAATATTAGGAATGTTTCCAAGTGTTTATAACTTATTTAACATGAAATATTTAGTCAAGAAAAGTATCATCATCGTGTACGCACATAAAACTTAAATCGCGTACGAAACCCGTTTTCTTACAAAATGCAATTTTTCAAGAAACACATAAAGTCATGAATTAAATTAGTAATATATTTTTATATAAACATTTAAATAACGTGCTACGGGTTTGCTAATGAAACTAACAGAAATAGTTAACGGTGTTAACTAGGAATTCGGCAGTTGTCACATCATCCCCAAGTTGAAAGAATTTTCGTCCCGAAAATTATCCTAATGCTCAAGGTGCGCTGACCAGTTATGTAGGATGAAGGGAAATGGAAGTAAGGAAATTTTTAGTTGTCACATCATCTCCAAGTTGAAAAATTTCATCCCGAAATTTGATTTAGTGCTAACAGTTACAAGGTTTGGCCCTGAGCTTATCGTTATGAGAGAATCCAAGTTCTCTATTCCAAAGGGGAGTGATGTATGGTATATGTTTAAAACCATCAAAAGAACATTTCGTATGAGCGCATAGAGGGCAAATTTCTATAATGATTGTTTCCATGAGTGGGTCGAATCATGTCGCGTGGTTAGGTTTAACAAGTATAACGATGACATAATGTCGGAAATCAAAATCTTTAATGCGACGAAGTGACCATACGTCCGAGTAGCCTTCGGCTATAGTATCCAATGCTATTACCGGGATTTCATTTTGTAATTACGTTATCACCTGTGATATTTGCACTCACTGATAACCTAGGTGAACCAAAGACAACAGAAAGTATTGTGTCAAATGACACGGCAAGGACATGAGGTGTTGCATAAAGTTCGAATGTTGACGTATCTGGAGGGTGAGTATGCACCCTTAAACTTTAGCTAAGACTGGGTGATTTATACAGTTCGCAAAAAGGGTATAGATAGATGACGCTACAAGGCATCATAGTACCAATGGCATGGTGAGTAAATGTAGTAACCTCATAAAGATTCGCTCGGCTCCACCAAGCCGATGACTAGTTTTAAATTTAGACGTACTTGATGTCAATAAGTAACGGAAGTGTAAGGAATATATCGCTTTGAAGATTTCCAGTTGAAAGCCAGTTTTGATGAGTTCCGGCTGAAGTTGAAGTTAAAGCGGAAATCTCAACTTCAAGCGGAACTGGCAGTTCAAGCGAAACAAGCAATTTTTTCAGCTAGCGAATATTCCGGGTGAACTCGATTATCCACCAGATAATGAGTTCATCCGGACTTTTCCTGAGATGTCTTTTCAGTAGTCCAATCCTGCAAAAGCTTCTCGGTTGCTTCTAAATCTATCAAAGCCACTCTCCTAAAGTAGTATGTTGCTGATCACACGCAAGATATTTTAATTGTCGAAGTTTATACTTTTGGTAGTTTATATTTGACTTTGTATTAAACGGTGTAGATTAGATCATTTGAGATCAATGGCTGTCATTGATCTCATCAGCACTATATATAGCTAGTTAGCTCATAGTTTTACACACGGTTATTGATTACCTTGTAATAGTGTAACTTTGAGTTAATGCAAATAGTGTCGAGTATTTCTTACTTCGTTGTTACTATACTTATGCAAATCAAAAACTACCTAATACAAGTGAACTAAAATCAGCTTAAGTAAAGTGAAGTATAACTTTAAATTCCGCAGGGTTATATTTACAAGTAAAAGGTTCTTGTTTAGTTAAAGACTAACTAATTTTCGATCCTACAAGTGGTATCAGAGCTTTGGCTCTCACTTTGAAGACTTCTAGTGCTTCAAAGTTGATACTTACTTGTTTACTTTACAAGCTTTGTTGTTTTTGTCTTTAAAAAGCTTTTCAAAATGAATGAACTCGGTTTAGGATGTTCAAACGGTAGTGCTAACAAACTGCCAATGTTCATTCCTGATGACTTTGGTACCTGGAAACTCATGATGGAAGGTTTTGTTAGGATCTTAGATCACCGTATATGGAACTCTTTAACTGAAGGTCCTTATTCACCCACAGTTCAATCTGCTAATGACACTGAAGTCATAATACCAAAACCTTTAGATAAATATGTTGATTCTGATTATGCTGCTCTCGAATTTGACTATAAGGCATATTGGACTCTACAGGCTGCACATACCAACTCCATTTTAAGTGGGTTTAAGGGTTACAAAACTACACATAGCCTGTGGAATGCCTTAAGTGAAATGTATGAAGGAACCAGTGAAGTTAAAGAAAACAAGAAAGATGTTTTAAAACAGAAATATGAGAACTTTACCTACAAACCTGGTGAATCTATGACCAACCAGTATTTCAGATTTGTTTCCTTACTTGATGAACTGCAAAAGGTAGATGTAAAACTAGATCAGGTTGATGTAAACAGAAATTTTTTACGCTCTTTGCCTTTTGTGTGGACAGTTTACACTGTAAGCATCAGAGAATGTAAAATTTTGAAAAAATGAGGCTTAGTGAACTTCATGGCATACTCAGTGCTTATGAAATGGAACTAGATCTTAAACAAAACTCATCTTCTGAGTCAACTCAGTTGTTTTTAACTGCTCTAGTAACTACTGATTTTCAAAACCAGAGATCTTCAAACTCTTCTTCATATCAGTCACCTATAGTCAGTTTCCCTGAGACACCAAGGTGTCAAGAGAGTTTTTCAAATTCTTTTAAAAACTCTCACAATGCTTATGTAGCAACTGACTCATACCAAGGTTTCATTCCTGAAGACTTAAATTGTATAGGTGCTGATGATTTAGAAGAATGGATATTTTGACCCCACTTGCTATGGTGTCTGCAAGGGCCCAAATATTTTACAAAAGAACAGGTAGATCTTACAAAGGAGTAAAAGGTGCTCACATTGGCCTAGACAAAAGCAAGGTCAAATGCTATAACTCTCACCAACTGGGTCACTTTGCAAGAGAATGCTCCCAGCTTAAGAAGGGAAGGACAGAATCAGGGTCAAACTCAGATGAAGAATCATGGTGGAAACAATCACAAAAACTCAAGAAATAATGCTGCTTATAGTTCAGGACAACAACCCACCCAACCAAAACCAGCTGGAAGTCAAAACCATCAGAATGTGGTTACTGCTGTAGCTAACCAAACTGAATGTGTTGATCAGGTAAATTCAATTCCTAAAAAAAGTTCTTGAAAACTTATGCAGCCCTGCATGCATTAAACAAGTGACAAAGTACAGAAATCACAATTCAGATCTGATTAGTGAAATTTCAAATATAAATGAATTAAAGGAATGCTTTAAGAAAAATGAGTCATCTTACATCACTAAGATTGACAATTTGAACAAAGAATTTGAACAATTGAAGCAAACCAACTCCATTCTTGAAACACAATTGGATGACTTGTTGTTAAAACTTGAAAAATCAAGAAAAGAAACCAGAGAAGCTAAGGCTGAGGTTGATTTTCTTAAAATAAAGCTAAACGATGCTTTGTTCACGTGTGATAAATTTCAAACTGCTAACAAGAAAGTTGAGAAACTTTGGATGGGAGGGATGTACGGGAAAACTGGTGTTGGCTACAATAATGTTGAACCACCAATTGAATATTCACCCGCAATTGAACCAATTAAAGCCTTGTCAACAGAATGTAAAATAAGTCTCACTGTTGATGATACCTCATCACAGTCAAGTATTGAAAAATCTGTTGAAATCAAGAAGCCTGAAGTCAACAATGCTAGCACATCTGAATCTGTTGAACAATCAAAAATTTTGAAAGCTTCAATTGCCGTCCCACCTCCAACTATTTATGAATCTAAGGAGTCAAAAGTTGGAGGAAAAAAACCTTAACAACAAAAGGGAAATCAAACTCAGAGACTTGGTCAATTAAATTACAAACAAGTTACCAACATTGAGTCTCCCAGAAAAAATGAGTTTTATGAAGCAAAAAGTCTTGAATGTGTTTTATGTGGTGAAAAGGGGCACCTTGCTGCCATGTGTTTATTCTACCCACAAAGTAAAGTTCAACATCTTTCAATACCAAAAATTACTCAAAAGCCAAAGACTGATTTTTAAAGAAAGCTCATAGGAAGAATCTCACCTGTGAAAAGCCAAACAATGAAGTATTTTGGACATGAGTCCAACAGAATTTTGGTAGGAAATGAAAGAAATGCAAGTTTTTCTGTTTTAAGGAAAAATCGTTTTCTGGTCGAAGTTCAACCGGAACGACCTTCGGCTTGAACTTTAATTCAACCGGAAAATAAAAAACAACCCAGATCAGCTACTGTTCCCAAGCAGAGACCGAAGTACACTTTGCTGATGGGTTTAAACTTTTTGAGAGTCAAGGTAGGAGAAATCCCTCAAGAGGAAAAACCACCTCAAGGGAAAGTTTTTCAAAAGGCAAGAAAACTAACCAACCAGAATTTTCTAGTAGTTCAAGTGGAGATTACTATGTTTCACATCAGGTTGAAAACTTTTCCAAAAGGTTTCCCCAATCACCTGAAAGAACCAAATTGGTCAATCAAGTTCATTATTCATTAAATGAAATACCAAAGAAAGAGACTAATAAAAAGAAAAAATCTTGATAATGATGATTTGTTTAACGAAGCTCCAGTGGTAATTACTTTAGTACTCAAGGAGTACAAGTATAACGATTCTTATGTCAGACCCAAGACCACTCAGGCTTGGTTCCCCTATAGAAACTGATCAAATCTAATGTGTGCAGGTGCAAAATAAAGGCGAACATAGCCTATGGGTAGTTGATAGTGGATGCACTTGCCACATGACAGGGAATAAGCATATACTGGAAAACACAAAAAGAATCAATGGAGGACCAGTTTCCTTTACTAAAGGCCACATCTCAGCACAAGGAGATGTGAGCAATGGGCTGGTAAGTTTTGATAGAGTCAATTTTGTTGACACATTAAATTTCAATCTTCTCAGTGTCTCACAAATGTGTGACAAGAACTTGAATTTAATGTTTAACGAGAGGGAGGATATAGTTCTCAAACCTGGTGTGAAAATCCCTGATGAGCTAATCATGCTTAAAGCACCTAGGATAGATGGGCTATACATTTTCGATATGTCAGTTGCTGCACCTTCTTGTGGCACTACTTGCTTCATATCCAAAGCCTCTTTGGATGAATCTGATTTGTGGCATAGAAGGCTAGGACATGTAAACTATAAGAACATGAACAGAATTGTCAATCTTGGCTTGGTTAAGGGTCTTCCTAAAAAGCAATTTACATGTTCTGAACATTGTGTGCCATGTCTCAAGGGCAAGCAACACAAAACCTCTTTCAAGCCCAAATTTGAATCTTCTATTTCACATCCTCTAGAGCTATTGCACATGGATCTCTTTGGTCCAACTAGAGTGATGAGTTTGGGAAAAAGGTCATACTGCTTTGTCATTATTGATGATTTTTCTAGTTACACGTGGGTTTTCTTTCATAAAACAAAAGATGAAACTACTGAATTGTTAAAAACTCTTGTGATAAATTTAGAAAATCAATCCAATTTTAAAGTGAAAACAATCAGATGTGACAATGGCACATAATTTAAAAATCATGTGTTAAATTCTTTTTGTGAGGAAAAGGGAATTGTGAGACAATTCAGTGCTCCTAGAACTCCACAACAAAATGGTGTTGCTGAAAGGAGGAATAGGACATTGATTGAAGCTGCTAGGTCAATGTTAGCAGACTCCAAGCTCCCTGTGATATTCTGGGCAGAAGCAGTGAACACTGTCTGTTATGTCCAAAACATGATTTTAATTGTTAAAGACAAGAACAAGACACCATATGAGCTTTGGAGAAAAAGAAAGCCAAACATTTACTTCTTTAAGCCATTCGGTTGTCCTGTCACAATATAAAAAACCAATGAGCTATTGCCTAAATTTGCAGAGAAGGCAGATGAAGGATATTTTGTTGGATATTCTGGTGTGTCTAAGGCATACAGAGTATAAAACAAGAGAACCAAAATTGTTGAAGAAACCATAAATGTGTCTTTTAATGAAAAATCTCCCGACAATTACGAGTCGCAGCCCACCTGGTTGTTTGATATTAATGCACTAACTACTGCTTTCAACTTAAATGTTGATAAGCCTATGAGTATATTAGTGCAGGGACATAATTCTTATAGGTCAGCTGATGATCATTGGAAAAGCATCCAAGCTGGAATCAAGAAGCCAATCTTCTTCTCCTCAATGAGTGTCAAGCCTATCTTTCAAAACAATGGAAAGAAACCAACTGAAATAGTTCAAATCGATGATGACATAGTTCCGGTTGAAGTTCAGACGGAACCAGTTTCTCCGGTTCAAGTTCAACCGGAACACTCCATTTCAGAAACTAAGGAGAATACCATGTCAGGGTCAAATGAAGCTGAAAATTCAGAAAATGCCACATCAAATGAGCTTAATTTAGAGCATCTGACCTACAATTCAGACACAAATTTTCATGAAACAGTTGAAGTTTCTGATCCTGTATCACATGTTGGTAATGTTGAGCTTAAACACATATTTCCTAGGCTCAACATACCATCAAATGGAAGAAGCCATGAATTCCCCATGCAAGTAGATAGAAGAATCAACAAGATTCAGCCTCCGGAAAATGTTATTGGAGATATATATGCGCCTGTGTTAACAAGAAGTAAATCTGCTGATGCAAACATCTATTTGCATGCTGCATTTCTGTCTCAAGAAGTACCCAAGAAGGTGGCTGAAGCCTTAGAAGATAACAACTGGGTAGAGGCAATGCAAGAAGAAAGTTTGGGAATTGGTTGATTTGCGTGCTGATGCAGAACCAATTTGTACCAAGTGGGTATTCAGAAACAAAAAGGATGACAGGGGCATTGTCATCAAGAACAAAGCAAGAATGGTGGTTCAAGGCTATGTACAGGAAGATGGCATTGATTATGATGAAGTGTTTGCACCAGTGGCTAGATTGGAGGCAATCAGAATTTTTCTAGCTTATGCTGCCTTCAAACACTTCCAAGAAATCAACATCAGGCGGATGTCACTTTTTGGGTGAAAGACTTGTTTCCTGGCAGTGCAAGAAACAAACTTGTGTTTCTACATCAACTGCTGAAGCTGAGTATATTGATGCTTCAAGCTGTTGCAGTCAAGTTCTTTGGATCCAAAACCAGATGCTTGATTATGGATCACCTTCATGGAAACTCCAATCTTTGCAGATAACAACAGTGCCATCTCCATCACCAACAACCCAATCAAGCACTCCAAAACAAAGCACATTGATATCAGGTGTCATTTTATTTGAGATTGTGCAGAAAAGAATCTGATTAAGTTGTTCAAAGTTCATACTGATCATCAATTGGCTGATCTGTTTACCAAAGCTTTTGATGAGGCAAGATTCTTCTACCTCATCACAGCCATTGGGATGATGAACTTTTATTAACACAAAGCATTTCACAATTTTAATAAAAGAAAGGCATGTGCTCAAGAGCCCGTCTCTTGATACAAAAAGAAAAGAAAAATGAAAATATCTTGTGTTAATTAGAAAACATTTCAGTTCATAGTCAGCAACTGCTGTTAAACTATGAAAAATTAACACAAATTTATATATATATATACATATGAAGTATTTACTTACACAGCAGAGGGAGTATCCCAGGTTGGCACGTAAAAATTTTTGTTTTGGGAATTTGTTTGTTCGTTTGTAACTAAGGTTTCAAGTTGCAGTTTCCAAATCGCTTTTCAAAAAAAAAAATGATTCCAGTTCTCTGCAACTTATGGCTCTGATACCAATCTGTAACAGCCCAGGCCCGTCGCAACCAAGATATTGTCCGCTTTGGCAGCTGGCATGCCCTCAGGCATCCGCCCCTCACGGTTTTAAAACGCGTCTAGGTGGCGGAGGTATCCACACCCTTATAAAGGCATGCTTAGTTCTCCTCCCCACCAATGTGGGATGTTACAATAATCTGTAACAGCCCAGGCCCGTCGCAACCAAGATATTGTCCGCTTTGGCAGCCGGCATGCCCTCAGGCATCCGCCCCTCACGGTTTTAAAACGCGTCTAGGTGGGGGAGGTATCCACACCCTTATAAAGGCATGCTTAGTTCTCCTCCCCACCAATGTGGGATGTTACAATCCTCCCCCCTTAGGGGACCAGCGTCCTCGCTGGCACACTGGCCGACGACCGGCTCTGATACCAATCTGTCACACCCCCAATTAACCACTAACGGAGTTTATACCGTTAAGGGGTGCGGGAAAACCAGGACCACAACCATTAGTTACAAATACTAAACGAATCAGAGTAAAGTCCAAACATTCATCATAAAACAGTTT
>JBCNJP010000023.1:53628365-53711280 GCA_039602395.1 Deinandra increscens subsp. villosa
ACCGGTTGACTCAAATTGTCGTATTTTCGCGAGTTTGGTGGCGTCGACAATTTACAATGTGATATTCATTTCTGTTATCGCGATGCGGTGTGACTAAAATTTATAATGCGTTGCATGCGTGTTTTGCGGAGGCGGCAATTTATATAAAGTGCAATTCGCGTGATGCGGCGGAGACGACAATCAACCAACACGATAGTTGTTTCTTGTTAGTTTATCAATACTCACAGTATAGTGTATTGTATGTACATATTTTAGTTTCTCATTTATGGAAATGGTGTATTATATCTATGTCTATTAATACGATTTAAAGAATTCGAATGGAATTCTATTGTCATCTAAAAATTTAAGCTTTTAATTCAAACTTTGACCACGATGGATAACATAGGGAAGATGACTTAGCCATGAATATAATTAGTATTAATTAAAAGCTATTCAATAAATCATTCTGTGTGTATCTTTGTTAAACACTCTAAGAATTTGCCATGTCCTCCCGAAACATTCCAATAAACTATTAATGAATTAAATGAATTAAGCAACACTGACCCATAAACAACATTCTTTCATACTAAAGAGAAACTTGAGATTTCCAAAAACAAAACGAATGCAATAAACAAATTAATCAAAAACATGTTAATTTTTTTAACAGCAAATATTATTACCCAAAAAAAACCTTACAAGGCGGTAGGAAGGGAACAATCACCAGGATGAAAACAACACAAAACACAACCCCAGTGTTGATACATGGTCCTAGATCGTCATGTGAAGTATCGAATACAAGACGAATCATAAAAGTTTGTTGAGGTCCGAACTTAGGCCGAACCTGAAGTTCGGACATGGCCGAACTTTGGGCCGAACTTGAGGTTCGGACCTGCGTGATTCAGTTTGTATAAATAGGATGTCTTGTATAGAATTGTTAAGCTTTTGAGTAATATATTCTCTGTGTACTCTGTGGTCATCTCTATGGTTAATACAAAGCATATTTGTATTTACTCTTCGTGTTTTACTCGTTTACATTGATTTCATTACGACTAAGTAGAAAATCAACACGCTCAGGCAATTTCAAGTGGTATCAGAGCTTTTGGTTTGCTCTATTGGTCGAAAATCATTGTTTTTCGGAGTTTTGAGTTCAAATTCACGTTTTTGAGAAAATGAGTATCATTTTTGGATATGTTTGATTCTTTCCAGTGTGCTTTTCATCAAAAATTCATTTCTAGATCGTTCATTTCGAGTTTACTTGGATTTTTGTCGAAAATTCCATCGAAAAACACTGAAAATCGAGAAAATGGTGTCGAGTGAGGTCGAGCGCGTCTGAGGTTCGGACACGTTCGGTGTAACCGCTCCGAACTTGAGGTTCGGACGACGTTCGGTCGTTATATCGGTTCGGTGAGAGATCGGTCCACGTTCGGACAAAGTTCGGTGATATTTCGGTGCTCGTTCGGTCTAGGTGTTGTTTAAGTGTCTGAAGGTTAAGTTCTGACGGAGTTCGGTGAGTTTTATTTTCGGACTAGGTTCGGAGTACATTCCGATGAAGTTCGGCGAGAGTTCGGAGGTAGTTCGGAGTGAACAGTAACCAGATTTTTCAAAATGTCTAATTTTCAAGCGTTCGCAGCTATTCAAAATTCGGTTCAAGCTACGATGCAAACGATGATGAACTATGATAATGAAATCGGAACAAGTCAGAAAGTTCCCAAATTGCTAATATTGGAAGATTATCACAGTTGGGTTAAACGGTTTGAAGCGTATGTCGATACGGGACATTGATATGTGGTTATCTTTCACTGAGCAATATGTTTACCCTAAAGATGAAACTGGTGAACCTATTCTTCAAAGAAAAATGTCATCTGAACAAAAGAAAGCTTATCAAGCTGAGAAAAAGGCGTATGGAACTTTAACGATAGCATTGCCTAAAGAGTTACATCATTAATTTGCTGGTAACTACACATCAAAATGTCTATGGTATGCTTTGGAAAAACGATGTGAAGGCAATGACCAATACAAGAAAAGTCGACAAAAGGTTTTGAAGAAAGAGTTTGATACTTTTAAGCATTATCAAAATGAAACGATTCCCAATCTGATTGCAGGATTCGCTCATCTGATGAGTGAAATGCGTTTGGGGAATCTTACTAAAGAAGAAGCTGATATGAAAGAAAAGATCTTGGAGGCTTTTCCTGAAAAATGGGAGAATTATGTGATGATGGTTACTCACGACAAGGATTTTTCAGGATTGTCTTTCAATGATTTGGTTCAAAGAATTCAGGCTAGAGATATGGAGTTAATGGTGAACAAATATCTTCCTACGCAAATTCAGAATCCTGCTGTATATCATAGTGAAAATGATTCTACATTGAATGCTGGAAAGTCTAATATTCTTAATTCTGCACCACCTACAGCATTTCTGGCAGGTAAATCTGAAACTCCAAGTTATTCATCTGCTTGTTGTACTGTGTCAATTCCATGTTCTTCGACTCAAAGTGCATTGTCTGTTCAAACTGTCGATGATTATAATGCGTTGATGTCTGCATTAGTATCTTCATACTTTGGTGTTATCACTGGTGCTGTGAGTAATGCTGAGTTAGCAACTGAAGATTACGATCAGATTGATTATGATCATTTAGAGGAAATGGATCTAAATTGGCAATATGCTATGTTGGTTCGGAGAACAAAGAAATTTTTCAATAGAACTGGTAAGAAGAGACTGAATCAGGAAGGGAAGATTGGTTTGGACAAGTCAAAGGTGAAATGTTATAAGTGTTCAGTTTACGGTCATTTTGCTCGAGAATGTCCAAGTTTTGCGGAAAATAAATTGAAGACTGGTCAACATACACGTTTAGTTTTTCATCCATCCAATGAAACTGAAAAGGTTCAGAAGAAATCTGTTACTTTTGCTCATGATTGGACTAATACATTTTTGCATTCAAATAAATTTGCATGGAATGCAAATTCAGAAGTTACAAAAAATCATGTTCCAATTAGTGTTGCTTTGACTGCTCGTCATGTTGATGATGACAGCTTTCTGACTAATTCTGATTCTTATTCAAGTGCATCTTTGGTTCAAGATGATTTACCAAAAGTTTCTGATAGTTCAAAGGTTGAAGAATCTAAATGTCTTACATGTGTAAAATTACACAATAAGATTGACTGGTTTGAACAGAGTTCTAAAACATCAACCGACGAAATTGTTGTGCTTAAGAAGGAGTTAGAAGATTTTCAAAAGAAGTATTATGAGTTGGTTCATGTTCATGAAGATGTTTTGAAGGAAACGGCTCAATTGACTGAAGAGTGTGAGAAGGCCAAAGCTGAAGCTTTAGACGCAGCTCAAGATTTGGAAAATTTGTTTGAGAAGAGTTATCCAGTTCAAAAAAAGTATGAGGAAGCTACTGCTCTTATTGCTACAACTGCTGTTACTGTTGAAAAGCTTCAAAATAAAATCTCTATGCTTCAAGATGAGAATGTTCTTTACAGAGACAAGAATGAGGTATTAACTAAGGATGTTGAGATTTACAAGAAAAAGAGGGAAAATGTGCTTGAGGAATTATATGCTGAATGTGAGATTCGAAAGTTACAAACTTATGAATATGATCATCTCAATGCAAAATTCATCAAATCACAACAGGAGGTGTTTGAGGGACAACAGAAGATTAATGATTTGAAATTGGAGATTTTGGAGTTAAATAGGCAAGTGAAGAATTGCAATTTGTCTCCGACATTGCTAAACTTCATATACAAGCAGGATCAGAGTTCAGAGAGTTCTAAGAAGGATGATATTCACTTGGTTCCTCAACCAGTGGATTTGATTGAAGTTACTTCTGCTCAAATTGATCCAAAAGCTGAAGTGAATGATTATTCAAAATTTGCTACTCCACCCAAGAAGAACACGTCTAAGTCTAAGAAGAAGGAACAGTCTTTGGATGAAGCTCCAAAATTTGTTTCAAAATCTTTTCTGGAAAATGAGAAGGTTTTTGATAAGGTTTGTTGATACCTGATATGTGCGTCGTGTGAAGTATCAAGTAATGTACAAGATCAAGTCAAAGTATGCTTGGCCGAACCTGGTCCGAACCTGAAGTTCGGACTGGCCGAACCTAGGGTTCGGACAAGGATCGGCCAGCTGGGTATAAATACTTGTTTGGTCTTTGTAATAGTTAGTTCTGAGCGTGTGAGATTTCTGCTTAGTGTGTGTTTCTAAGAGTGTTCTATGTGACTGTGTTTCTGAGTGTTCACTGATTGTAATTGTTCGTTGTGATCAATAAAATAATCGGTTAATTACGTTTCGATGTTCGAATAGCTAGATCGAGTAGACGATCCGATGCTCACACATTTTCAAGGTTGTTTCAAGTTCTTCATCTGCAACCTAAGAAGAAAAATGTTTGATTGAGAAGAACAAGCTGAAGGATATTAAAGCCAAATTTACTAGTGAAGCTAAGGCAATAGATGCTTTTGGTTTTTCCTCAAGTTCTTCAAAGGTTTCAGGTTACAAGCACAAAGGTTTGGGTTTTGTTGAGAAGGAAGCTTCAGTTGAAGTAAAGAAACAGATGAAAGCTGACAAGATTGCTAAAGTCAAAGTTGCAAAGAAATTTCCATCTCAGAAAGAATTTTCTTATTTTTCTGGTAGATCGTTATTATCAAGGAGTCCATCTCCTAGGTATGATTCTTCTGATGGTGTCTTTGATAATTTTGATTCTGAGCATTCATCTGTTTTTTCAAAAACAAAACAATTTTCAAACATGTTTAGAAAAAGACTTTGTTATGTATGTCGTCAACCGGGACATCTTGCTGCTGATTGTCCGACGACCGCATATATTGTGACATCCGAGAATTTCAAGGTTAACTTCCGTTAGACAATTCCGTTAGTTACGTTATAAGTGTTAACTTAGTAACTAATGCTTAACTAGGCCGAATACGTCCACGTCCTTTGGTTGATCACCGAACCCGTCCATATGTGTTATGTGATTATTTATGTATTGTCATTATGTGCAACGTGATGAAAACGCATGATTTAGTATTAGGAATAAAATGAAAATTTGCCTTTCTTGGTTGCCAGCGAAACTAACGGGCGAAACTATAGTGTCGCCCGGTAGTCGGTTAAACTATTGGATCTCATGAAATCAGAGACAGTTTCGCCTGGCCAGCGAAACTAGCCAGCGAAACTAGCCTCTGATATATAATGGCATAAAACCCTAGTTGTCTCATTTGTTGCACCATTTCTCTCAATCACACACACTCACTCTCCTGGAATCTGGTCAGCCGAGAAAACCACCAAAGAAACACCATCTCAGCCTCGAGACACAATCTATTTGGATCCTAGATCGAATCGTGAGTCTCAAAAACCTTTATTTATGCTTTTCTATGTGTTTTCTTAAAAAGCATGCTTGAATCTTCATGTAATCACTTGATCTTCTGATATGTTGCTTAGGGATGCTAGATCTATCATAAAGTCAGTAACTTTACGTGTAAACTCAAACCATAATGAAGATTTATGCTAGATTAGGTCATTTTAGGTTTAAAATGCATTTTTGGTGATTTGATGATAAAAATCCATGTTTAAGGTGTTAAACTTGCTTCTGTGATGTTGGTAAATGTCTATGTATGCTAGATAATGAATTACATGAAATATGGAAGCTGTTAGATTGATTTTTAGGCTGATTTACGTGTTTTTCGCGACCAGCGAAACTGTACTGTTCTCTGGGCGAAATTGCTTAGCGAAATTATGTATATCTTCATCCAGCGACACTATGGAGCGAAACTGTAGTGTCGCCGGGTAAACCAACCAGACCTGTCCGAACGAAACTACCGAGCGAAATTCCCTGAACGAAAGTTCAAACCAGTTTCGGGCGAAACTAGGCTAGCGAAACTGTGCCAACAGTTTCGAGCAAAACTAGCCTAGCGAAACTGTGTCATCGGGTATTGCCTAGCGAAAGTGCTGCCCGTGCACACAGCGAAACTGACTAGCGAAACTGCTAGCGAAACGGAGACCAGAATCCAAACTTGTGCAATTTGCTTGAATGTTATGCCATGACCTACATGATTATGCTATGATGAAACATGTTTGATTTCTGATTTATGTGAACCCTTGTTTATGATCAACCATTGGTGTCGTGTGTCGGTATGTCGAGTCGTAGTTCCAACGTGCTATTTTATGGGCCATAGTGACGTTAAGTTAAAGATTAGACACAAAACTAATACTTAAGACCTAAACGTGGTCATAGGTCTTCATTAAACAATACTTGGACTATTTAGCAAGTGTAGCTGAGCAACCTAAGGTGAGTTTCACAAACCCTTTAATTGTGAGCCCGTTCGGGTCACAACGAATATACTAAACGGAAAACAACGCTGACATTTTGAGGTATCGCCAAATGGGATATCTGTTATGGAGGTTGGAGTGTTTTATGGGAAGCACTTGCAACTGTCCATCCTTGGGGTTTCAAATGAAATCCGGAATAACTGTTTGATACTTAAACTCTTTTAGGGTTTCAAATGAAACCCAGAATAAACGATTTTTAATATGGCTAGTGTAGGTTAAAGTCTAAACCAAATGATATCACATGATTTCTAAGGATCACTTGAAAACTTAAAAGTCCTCAACAATTTAGTACCATTAATTTGTGAAGCGAGGGGATGTTGGGTAGATCTACTGAGGGTTGACAACCCTGCTCCGCGGTACACAAATGTGTAGCCAACCGGTTGGAGGCCGAACGGAGTACAATATCAGCCTATTTTAGTTGTGGGTCCCACGAGGAACACAACTGGAGGCACAAACCATCGGCAAATGCCGAACTCTGTTACGTCAGCTTTGGTACGAACTTCCTTAGTGCATGGAACAACGGATTAGCTACCCGCGATATCGGTTGAGCACTTTAACTATACAAAACTAGTACATACCCGATAACGTAGGTTACGGACAATACTTTTACTAAACCACAATACTATGATTGTGGGTATCATTAATCATTGCTTTTAATAAATAAACATTTCATAAGTATATGTTGACTCAATTATGATTATGAGACCGGGCCACTGCATGACAAGCCCACCGTGAACTCACCAACCGTTAGGTTGACACTTGTGTGGTTTTCACTTTTGCAGATCGTTGAGGAGTATCCACTGGAGGTTGGCATGGCGCTTGAAGTTACTTAACTTTATTTTAAACTTAATTTGGGAATTAAACAACTATTTATGTTCTGTAATTAAAGCACGTGGTTAGTGCTAAGATACTTATGTTTTTATTCCGCTGCGTACTTTTAAACTGTTTTTATTATGAACATTTGGACTTTACCCTGATTCGTTTAGTATTTATAACTAATGGTTGTGGTCCTGGTCTGGTCGCACCCCTTAACGGTATAAACACCGTTAGTGGTTAATTTGGGGGTGTGACATATATCCACAAAACTGCTAAATCTATGGATAGCCAATGTTAAATTTTTGATGAGCCATGGTCCCCAAAGATCAAATGAACTCGTAAAATGTCTTGGTCTAAATCGAGTACATCGGTTGAATCTGATTCCGGTTCTGATCAAAAATCCAAAATTTTACAAATTTGGAAACCAAAAGTTGTTTCCAAGGTGAACAATGACTATGTGGAAGACAACGGGCGACCCGACACTGTTGAATCGGGTCGATCCCAGAGCGACTAATGCTTTATTTGTTATCAGCAGGTATCTCAGGAAGACCTTTCGGTGACTGGAAAATTGCTGAGTGTGAAGTATCTGTTCTAATTAAATTGAATTTCAAAATCAATTTTGTGTTGAAAAGGCTAAAACTGCAAGTATTTGTGTTGGTTGATCAATTTCTTGTTTTTGTTTTCATTCCGTCTCATTCTGAGGGGGAGTTTGTTTTTCTAACAATATAAACATAGTGTGTTGTTTTTTCAATCGTAAAAATGAAAATCTATCCATAGAGTTGTCATTTTTAGGGGGAGAAATTTGAAAAAGACAAAAACATTGAAAAATGCAAAAAATCAAAAACATTGAAAAATGAGAAATTGTATCCGAAATGATTGGGAAATGATGGTACATTGGCTGACATTGTCTGACTCATGGATAAAATAGATGAAAAAGCCACAAGACTATTTGATCGATGTGTAAGGTAGGCTCAGCAAATCAGAAAGTATTCAAATGTGATATACACTAAATCCGATGCTTGACCTAGTGAACAACATCTTGATGCTTATCTCAAGATATATCAAGATAAAGATATCTGAAAAGAAAAATAAGAAGTCACTGTGTATACATGTGTTCATTTTGCAAAGATTTAAACTTGTTTGATTTTCTTTATTTTGTCAAACGATCGGACGTTCTCTGCGTATCGAAAGATCGACCTGATCGTTGTTCGTTTGACGTTCTGCATTATTTTCTTTGGTGTTTCGTATAACTCATCGGACTTTCTCTGCGTGTACGGGAGTACCGACCTGATTGTTGTTGAGTTATATAATTTCAACTTGTTTTATTTTCTTATTTTGTTAAATCCGAGGCCTTATCTGCGTATCGAAAGATCGACCTTAAGGTAGACGATTTAACGATCTTATTTCTTTTTGCATAGAACACAGTTGACTATATCATGGTTACAATCATTATGTGATTAAAATCACAAATGAAATCACAAAATGTGATAAGCAAAAGCATATCTGAGTATGTTTGATAGTGTGGGGTACACTGATCAATGCAAACTTAATCAATACCTTAACATATCTAGATGTTATGAGTATGATTCTGCCAGAGTTTAAGTTGGACAAATTATATCTGCAATCGGCATGGCTTATTTGTTTCAATAATTGAAATTGAAATGTAGTTCAGCATGTTATGAGCAATATTACCCAAGTTGTGATCTTTCTCACAAAAGACAAAAATAGTGTCTGATTCTGTAATGCTTTTACTTTTCTTATCAGAAAATACCAAAAAGATTTTAGGTGTGTTTTGATAAAAAATTTCTAAAAGCTAAAAAGATTTTGTTTCTAATTTGTTTTCGATTGATCAACACGAAATACGAAATCTTCAAAATCAAAATATCTTGGAGTCTCGAAAAGACGTTTTGCACCAAGATTATTTATGTTGGCAAGTTTCTAAGTGTGAAGAGAACATCACAACTTCAAGTCTTCTGAAATTTGTTGAAAATGATAAAGAGATTACACACGATGCAATATCAAGTATTCAAGATTGAAGTCATCGTCAAGATCGAGGAAGAGTTTGATTGAAGATACAAGATACAAGTTTTAATGGAATATATGATACTACACATGCCGAGGGGGAGTTTGTTGATACATGGTCCTAGATCGTCATGTGAAGTATCGAATACAAGACGAATTACACAAGTTTGCTGAGGTCCGAACTTAGGCCGAACCTGAAGTTCGGACATGGCCGAACTTTGGGCCGAACTTGAGGTTTGAACCAGCGTGATTCAGCTTGTATAAATAGGATGTCTTGTATAGAATTGTTAAGCTTCTGAGTAATATCTTCTCTGTGTACTCTGTGGTCATCTCTGTGGTTAATACAAAGCATATTTGTATTTACTCTTCGTGTTTTACTCGTTTACATTGTTTTCATTACGACTAAGTAGAAGATCCACACGCTCAGGCAATTTCACCTAGGAAACAAAAAAGACACTCAACCTTTATATATTAAAGCCATCCCAAAACCCTGCTAGCCGCCCCATTCTTCATGTTGCAAAGCCAGGCCTGATTGTAGCTCTTGATGTCTATCCACTAAGATTCTGGGGGATAGAAAGAGTTTTATTGTTGAAAATCACTTCATTCACCTCTCTCCAGATGCACCATCAATCAATTAAGATCTGTGCCAAAGTGGTGTCTTTCCAAATTTAATTACCTTTCACCTGCTTATGAAATAGTAAAAGGTCTTTAACCGAGAACGCGAATGTTATGAAAGAGGGACACTTCCAAGAATGTTATTTGACCCGTGAACCCCATTAACCGGCCACCTTCCTCCAGAGTTTAGGATCGTGAACCTTGTGCTTCCAAACCCACTTAGAAAGATAACTTTCGTTTGCCTCCTTTAACGAAATCAACCTCGGGCCACCTGCATCTTTCAATCGTTTGAGAGATTCTTGGATCTATGAAGTCTCCTTAGTTATCATTCTTTACCTGCATATTTAAGCACTTAAGATTTCATATTTACTACTTCTAACCAACTGGAATTTGTTACTAGTTCAAGTGGAAGTCACTCTATTCCACTTCAGGGTGAAAATTTGAAACAAAACATTATTTTCCACAAAGATTTTCAAAATCACCTGAAAGAACTAGGTTGGTCAACCAAACTCACAATTCAACCAGTGAAATGCCTAAAAAAGTGACCAACAAACAAAGAAAATTCAGGGAATACAGGGAAAGAAAAATTGCTGAAAGGAAAAACAGTAAAAGTGAAAGATTTTGTCAAACAAGCACTCATTATGAGAACTTCAACTTTGATAATGATGATCTGCTCACTAAAGCTCCAGTGTTAAATACTCTAGTACTCAAAGAGTACAAGTATAATGATGCTTATGGCAGACCCAAGACCACTCAGGCTTGGGTCCCCTATAGAAATTGATCAATTCCGATATGTGCATGTGCAGAATAAAGGCCAAAATAGCCTATGGGTAGTAGACAGTGGATGCACTTGCCATATGATGGGAATAAGCAAATACTGGAAAATACTAAAAGAATTAACGGAGGACCAATTGTGCCACACCCCCAAATTCCACTAACGGAATAATACCGTGTGGGGTGTGAGCCAGACCAGGACCCGAGTCATTAGTTATAATAAACATAAAGTTAAGGGTAAGTTAAGGGTTCAAAATGTAAATATATTTCCAAACGGGAAATATCAAATCCAGAGTTAAAGTTTTAGCGGAAGCTCATAAAAGTTATGTTGCGCAAAACAAGCACCTGGTAAGTAAATACCAGTTCAAGTTGAAAATGTTTGAAAACAAATTACCAAAATAACAGGTTTTAGCCAACGGACGTGCCCAAAAATCCGATACTCCTAGCGTCCTGCAAAGCATGCATAAGAGCAAGTGTCAACTAATGTTGGTGAGTTCACATAAGCACATAAGTATATCTAGTATAATTATGCAGTACGAATATAACAGTCTTTATACGTATGTACGTATGTATATTACAAGTACAATCCATATCGTAGGTAGCGAGCCTAAGTTCATGTCACTAAAACGTTCGCAACCGAAGCTGGCCAATTAGTTGTAGGAATAATTCCTTACGGGGTTTGCCTTCCCCGTGTCTACTCGATCACGGTAAGTTAGGCTGACATTGTCCTCAGTCCGACCGCCAGTCGGGTGGTGCATCTCGTGCCCGCTGAGTGGGGTTTATCAGACCCCAGTAGTACTACCCAATATCCCCTCGCCATTTGCTATTAACGGTTCGATAAGTAAGGACTTTCAAAGATAAAGCATTTTACGTGAACATGTGATATGTACTGGATTTCTACTTTAATCATACATAATAGTTGCCGTGTTATCACCCTAACCCGGGTGTATCGTGTTTGCGTGTGTTATCGTCCAAAACCGGACGTAACGTAATGGTTGTGAAACTCACCTTAGGGTGCGCTGCTACAATTTAGTAAGACTACGAGTCTTGCGTAACTACCGAGCACCTATTGAACTTACATACGTAAGTGTGTGTTCGCACATGAGTCACATAGCCTAGATGACGGTATTGGTATCAAGTAATTCCAAATATGACGTAGGTGACAAATTTCAGTTCGTGATAAAATTGTTTGTCCGAAAGCAGTCAGAAGTGGCGTTAAATCAAGGACACAAGGATTTACGAAAATTAATGTGAGTATGTCATTTCAAATAACATATGTGGAGATGATCGGGTAAACATGTATGAGTTCTTAAATTTATATATAAATATATGGACGTAGTCAAAAGTGTGGAAAGAAAATAGACGTCCTAAATATATATTTATTTGCCGCGTCGAAATTTCAAAAGTTTAAATAAAATATTTAAAATGTACGCATGTGTATATGTACATGAAAATAAATTATATATATATATATATATATATATATATATATATATATATATATATATATATACTTCTATGGTTTTTTTTAAAGAAAAACTAATTTATATCAATAATAACGAGGCCATTAAGTTTTGATTTAATTTAAATCATAATGTTTTTCTTAGGATAAAAGTTCTACGAGAACGTATGGGTCTAAGATAACATAGGAGGAAACGATTCGTTGAAGGTTCTGAATCAAACAATGAATGGAACAAGAAATAAATTAATTAAAAAAAATACAGAATTACAGGGGGTCACCAGGTTCGAACCTGGGCTCTGGGTTGCAAGTGAACGACCAAGCCACTGGGATGATCTCGCAATTGTTATATGGATCGGCTGGAAATGTTTATATGTGTGCGATAACAACAGAACTGAATTTATAGAGTTTAAAATAAAAAGATTGTGGTTGAGGGGGTTCGAACCCGAGACCTCTCGGTCTCCAGCGGGTGCGCCAACCAACTGCGCTACAAACCCATTAGCGATTTGAACCAGTTCCATGTATATATATATTTATCCGACCCGTCATCGCTTTCTTCCCCAAAACTCCGGTGGCCGGAGTTTTATTTCGGTCACCGGAAAATCACGAAACCACATACAACCTCAAGATAAACGTGCGATTAACATAGGAAAGTCGTTACCTCAAATCGGAGATGGGTTGCGAGACGTTTTTGATGCCGAAACCGAAATCGAAACTCGACGCGAACCCCGAACACGGTCACGTTTTGGATTCGAAACGCCTTCCGGTTGCGTAGCAGAGGCTCGAATCTCCGCTTGGTGGTAGATTTACGATCGAAGCAGCAGGATTGAAGAGTTTTAGCAGTGGTGGTCGGGAATTCGAGTTGGCCGGCGAGCAACGAGGGTAATGAACTCGAGAGGGTTTTGAGTGTGTTTAAAAGTTTCCAAATGGTTAAAAAGGTGGTCTGGCTTTGAAATAATGATCACTGAGTGTAACCAACGATGTTATTGAAATCGATCGTCGGTGACGGCCTGTTCTGAATGCCCCATTTCAAAGTCATTAATTTGACTTTAATGTATTGGCAGGAATGGTCCCTCCAATCACTTACATACTTGGACTCAAGTTTCAGGAATGACAACACCGGTCCTTGCACACTTAATAAATATAACACAAGTTTAGAAAATTACAAGTTGGGCCCCTCAAGGTTTAGAAACATCTAACGAATGCTAACGGGGGCTAACGAAGAGTAACTAGGCGATGATTATTCGAGTGTACGTCACAACGTATTTAACGAACGAAGTTTTATTAAAATATAACTTATATATATATTTCGCATAAAATCTTAGTTATAACCCCATAACTATATGTTTTTAATTTCTTATAAAAATATAGAAAAACGCTTCGTGTAATTTACGTAACACATCGTCACATAAAATCCTAATGTATAATGTGTATATATATACATATATACCACATAAAGATAATAAATATAATTGTCACATAAAATGACAAAAACTTTTTCATGGAATCATAAAAATGTAATTTATATAAAATTATAAATTATATACATTCAAGTTGGTCAACCGACGTCTAGACTCATGTGCAGTGCTCGTGTAACTATTCTGGTTAACTGAGGTAACGGACGTTATCAAAATATAACACAAGTTATTAACGTGGTTAACCTGGGAAATTACCGGTTATCACATCATCCCCTTGTTAAGGAATTTTCGTCCCGAAAATTGCCTTAAGTTGCTACGGTTTATGTGGAAGGAAAAGAAAAATTTTAGGGTTGCTACATCATCCCCTTGTTAAGGAAATTTTGTCCCAAAATTTAACTCATACCTTAATTAGATGTTGAGGCTTGATTAAATAGGTGAGGATATTTCTTTCTCATATGATCCTCTCGTTCCCACGTGAACTCCGGTCAACGCTTAGATTGTCATCTTACTTTGACGATGGGGATTTTACGTCGTTTCAGTGTTTTCTCCTCACGTCCCATGATTTCCACGGGTTGTTCGATAAATCATAGTTGTTCATCGACTTGTAGTTCTTCTAATGGAACTATGACAGTGTCATCAGCTAAATACTTCCTCAAGTTTGAAACGTGAAACACGTTGTGTACTCCATCCAATTCAGGAGGTAGATTTAAACGATAAGCCACCGGACCAATACTCTCGATGATCTCGAATGGTCCTATATAACGGGGATTCAACTTCCCGCGCTTGCCAAAGCGTACTACGCCTTTCCAAGGCGAGACTTTCAATAGTACTTTGTCGCCAACTTCAAATTTTGACGGTCTTCGGTGTTTATCTGCATAACTCTTTTGTCTATCTCTTGCCGCTTTCATGCGGTTTCTGATTTGCACGATTCTCTCCGTGGTCTCGTGCACTAGTTCAGGTCCAGTGAGTTGACTGTCACCGACCTCGGCCCAACAGACCGGCGGTCTGCATTTTCGTCCGTAAAGAGCCTCGAATGGGGCAGCTCCAATACTAGAATGGTAGCTGTTGTTATAGGAGAATTCTGCAAGTGGTAAATGAGTTTCCCAATTTTTCCCAAAGTCGAGCACACATGCTCTAAGCATACCCTCGAGAGTTTGGATGGTACGTTCAGTCTATCCATCTATTTGAGGATGATACGCGGTAGTCATATCTAAGCGAGTGCCCATTGCTGCTTGTAAGGATCTTCAAAATTTTGAAGCAAACCTAGGGTCTTGGTCAGAGATGATAGATAAAGGCACTCCGTGAAGCTTGACAATTTCCTTGAGGTATATCTTTGCAAGTTTCTCTGTTTTGTCACTTTCCTTGATAGCTAGGAAATGAGCTGATTTTGTTAATCGGTCAACGATAACCCAAATCATATCGTTACCGCCAGAAGAATGGGGCAATCCCGTGATGAAATCCATCGAGATTTCTTCCCATTTCCATTCAGGAATTTTAGGTTGTTGCACTAATTCTGCTGGATTTTGATGTTCCGTTTTGACCATTGCGCACGTCAAGCACTTGCTAACATATCTAGAGATGTCAGCTTTCATATTGGGCCACCAATATAACCCTTTTAAGTCTTGATACATTTTGTCTGAACCTGGATGGATCGAATAACGAGACTTGTGGGCCTCGTCCATCACCAGTTCTCTAAGATTTCCATGGAGAGGTACCCATATACGATCCTTATAATAACGAAGTCCATCCGACTTAACTTCAGAAGTTCCATCGACGTCGCGTAATGATTCAGACCCAAAATTTTCTTCCTTTAGGGCCTCTATTTGAGCATCCTAGAGTCTATCCGGTAGCCCCGTATTGATTGTTAATTGGAGAGCCCGAACCCTTCTTGGTTTAATATGTTCCTTTCTACTCAAGGCATAGGCCAAAATGTTGGCCTTGCTTGGATGGTACTTTATCGCAAGGTCGTAGTCGTTTAGCAATTCCAACCACCTATGTTGCCTCATGTAGAGTTCCTTCTGTTCAAATATGTGCTGGAGGCTCTTATAATCGGTGAATATCATACACTTGGCACCATATAAGTAGTGTCTCCAAAATTTCAAGGCAAATAAAACAGCGCCCAACTCTAGATCGTGAGTTGTGTAATTCTTCTCTTGGGACTTTAGTTGCCTTGACTTGTATGCGATGACTTTACCTCTTTGTAATGAAACACATCCGAGTCCTTGGATTGACGCGTCACAATAGACCTCAAAGCCGTCAATCCCATCAGGTAAAGATAATATAGGTGCAGTACAAAGTTTTTCTTTCAGAGTTTGGAAGGCTGTCTCTTCCTTGTCACCCCATTTGTACTAAACCCCTTTGTGCGTAAGAGCGGTCAGTGGTTGAGCTAACTGAGAAAATCCCTTTATAAAACGACGGTAGTTACCCGCTAAAACTAGGAATTAGCGAATTTCCGTAGGAGCTCTGGGGGTAGACCAACTTTTAATGGCTTCGACCTTGGCTGGGTCAACGTGGATACCTTGTTTGTTAACGATGTGACCCAGAAATTGAACCTCACGGATCCAGAAATCGCAGTTAGAGAATTTTGCGTAGAGTTGTTACTTCTTTAACATTTCTAAGATTAATCGCAGATGTTCCTCGTGTTCTTCTTTTGTTTTGGAGTAGATGAGGATGTCGTCAATAAACACTATGACGAATTTATCCAGGTAGGGCTTGCACACTCGGTTCATGAGATCCATGAACACAGCTGGTGCATTTGTCAGCCCAAAAGGCATGACCAAGAATTCATAATGACCGTATCGCGTTCGAAAGACTATCTTTTCTATATCCTCATCGCGGACTCGAAGTTGATGGTAACCAGACCTTAAATCAATCTTGGAATAGTAACAGGATCCTTGAAGTTGGTCAAAGAGATCATCTATTCGTGGAAGAGGGTATCGATTCTTGATAGTGACTTTGTTAAGCTCGCGGTAATCAATACACATCCTGAATGTACCATCCTTCTTTTTGACGAACAACACCGGTGCTCCTCATGGTGACGAGCTAGGTCCAATAAAACATTTCCTGTAGTTGTGTGGATAGCTCATTCAATTCGTTCACCGCTAGACGATATGGTGCACGCGCGATCGGAGCTGCTCCTGGAGCGAGGTCAATCCCAAATTCTACTTGCCGATGCGGAGGAAGGCCAGGTAATTCCTCAGGAAATACCTCTGGGTAATCACGTATGATCGGGAAGTCTTCGATCTTTCTCTCCACCCTGGTTTGGTCCGTAACTGTGGCTAGGATTGCCACGTGCCCTTTTCGAAGACACTTTTGCGCTTTAAGGTATGATATGATTCCGGAGACAGCACCTCCCTTTTCGCCCTGAATCGAGAGTACTTCTCCTCCTGCTACGGGTATTTGTATGACTTTTTCTTGACAGACGATTTCCGCCTGATGTTTGGATAGCCAATCCATGCCCACTATGACGTCGAAACTACCGATGGTAAAAGGCATAAGGTCTATACTTAGTTTATGACCAGATAGTTCTAATGTGCAGTTTTCAACCAAGTGAGTGGTGTCAAGAAGCTTACCATTTGCTAATTCAACCGTATACCTAACTTTTAGTGGAGTTTGAGTAGCTTTAATCAACTTACAGAACTTAGTCGAGATAAAACTTTTCTCAGCACCAGTATCAAGTAAGACATTTGCGAAGTAGTTGTTTAGAAGAAACTTACTGGTAATGACGTTGGCATCATTTCTTGCTTCACCAGAACCCATAACGAAAGCTCTCCCTTTAGCGCCATCTCCATCGTTTCTACCACCATCACCGCCGTTGTTATTGTTGTTACGGTGGTTATTGTTGTTGCCGACATTGTTGTTATTCTTTCGAAGTTGTGGGGAGTCCCTCTTCAAGTGCCCTAGCTTTCCACATTCATAACACCCCCTCGGGCCTTCGTTATTCTGTCTCTAGTTCTGATTTTGATTTTGGTTCTGATTCTGATTAGGATGGTTTTGTAGTTCACCCCAACAGTTCTTAGCCTCATGGCCCCCTTTACCACAACGCTCACAGGTGAGTTTCTTGCATGCCCTATTGTGGTGTTAGTTGCACCGATTGCAGAACGGTGCTCGTCCCTTGTACCCATTGTGATTTTGATTACTACCACCTTGGCGACTCTGGTTACCGCCCCCACTGTTGGTGTTACTATTGTTGTAGTCACCTCTGGAGTTGTTGTACCTCTTGTTTTGATTTTGAGAATTAGAGGATCTCCCATTGTTGTTTCCACTAGTGTTATTGTTGTTGCTATTACTGGAGTCGTCTTCCCTTTTCCTTTTCCCGTCTAGTGCAGCTTTGGGAATCTTCCTGGGTGGCAAAGTTCCTTGCTCAATGGCCTAGTCAGTCAGCTTATGAGCCAACCTGATAGCATTCTGCACATTTGCAGGGTTGGAGGCAGTGACCATCCCTTTAATTTGTGGAGCTAACCCATCCACGTACCTTTCAATCCTTTTAAAGGCAGCATCAACCATCGTAGGACATAGCACCGCGTACTCATGGTAGCGAGCGGTGTACTCTTCAACTTCAGAACCTACCATTTTCGAGTTCTGGAATTCGCCTTCCATCCTTTTGACCTGATCGCGAGGACAATACTCCTCCATGATAGCATCCTTGAATTCTTGCCAAGTCATAGTGTAGGGCTATATTATGTAAGGCATGAACATTAGTTGGGCTTTTATATTTGGGCTTAATCTAGCTTAGTTAATAGGCCATGTGGGCCATTTAAATGATTATGATTGGGCTAGGTTTGTGTTTATGATTGGCCCATGGTCATGTATGAGGTGGTATAAATACCACCTCATTGTAATCGATTAGGTAAGCTTTTCTAATACATTTTGAGTTTACGATTTCTCGGTTATTCTCTCCATTTACGATCAGCTTCAAACGAGTAGGGTTTCTCATTCAAGATTAGATCTTTCTCTTAGATCTAGTCTATTTCTTCTACTTGTTTCTTGAATCAATCGCATTTGAGGTTTCCGCCCTCATTTGTGATCAAATATCGTGTTCTTGGTTTAATTTCGGACCTACACATAGCATTTGCTGTGTCAAGTCCTAACATTTGGATTTGCGCATTCCACCAAGTGAGGGCAGCTCCCTCGAGTGTAGCGGTTGCGAAATGACCCGATTTGCAACTGGGCAATTGCACATTGAGAACACCTTTTCTGATTTCTCGAGCCATCACAACAGACCCACGGCTCCTTCATCACCCTTGAATGTGAGCGGCTTACAATCCATGTAAGTTTTGAAGGTGCACTGAGGCTGGGCCTGGATTTGTTTCATAAAATTATTTTAGAGAATAATTTTTGAGAGTGAGAGAAAAAAAATGTAGGTCAATTTTTCGTCTGCTTTACTTACCACCATTGTTGTTTCCTTGTGCTTGAGTCGCAGCGAGTACTGCCGCAACGCTTTCATTTATCAAAGCTTGGATCTGAGCTGCTGTGAGGTGTTCAGCCATGATTCTGTTTGCTATGCAAATCATTCCAATGATTAATATACCCAATATTAATTTCATTAAGCACTAAACAATTATTCATGCATCCCTCCATCACACAACATAAATTTTAGAAACACGTTGGAAAAATAAAGATGTAATATCCATTACAAAATTTAAAATTCAGCCATAATGTATCTCGGCATTTGAAACATTCGAAATAAAATGAACACCCAGTCAATTTATTCGAAGTAACAAAATAATATAAAAGAAGACAGATTAGATCATGGATCAATAACATCTGGTTCTTCCTCCATTTCCTCTTGAGGCTCATCCTCAAAAGGTTCTTCTTTGAAGGGTTCCACCTCTTATTCTTGAACAAGAGCACCTTGAACCCGCAGGGCAGCCATTTGAGCTTGGAGGGCAGTGACCTGTGCCGCTAGTGCCGCGTTGGAGTGTTGAAGTGCTGCATTATAATGTTGGAGTGCAGTAATCTGATGTTGTGCTTGATGCAGTCCATGCTCCAAATCTGCTGGATTGGGTCGCGACTCAAGCTTAGTGACCCTGTCACGTATACCCATTACCCCTTCGGCCAAGTTGTAGTGGTAGGTATCCCGCTCCCTCTACTCAGCCCGTAATCGCTCGATTTCTTTATCGCGTGTGTGATTGCTAATAGATTTTTGTCTGGTTTCTCCAAGAGTATTGTCATAGGCTGCTATCAGTCCCGCAATGACCCACTTCAAATCAAAGGGTAGGTCAACCCTGTCCGGCACATGAAACATATCAAGAAACTGATATGTTGTCAGATTCAACCAGCTATAATTGTCCGGTGCACACCTATCAGGACGTATGTGCTGATCCCGAAGGAAGTCCATTATCGTGTACTCGGGCTGCTCAGGCTCGTAGCCTTATTGGTTGGAGGAAGATGACTATTCGTTGGCAATTTTCTTTCCGTTACCCCTCGTGTTTTTGTGTGGTGTCATACTGTCAGAACCCAGACAGACACAAACAAAAGAAAAAATAACCTAATGTGAGTAATCAACTTTTAGCACGCGAAAAGAAAATGTTTTTGGGAATTGTTGTAACTAATGTTCAAAAACAGTTACAGTTTAGAATTTTTGAAAATTCTAGTTCTCTGCAACCAAGGGCTCTGATACCAATCTGTCACACCCCCAACTTCCACTAACGGAATAATACCGTGTAGGGTGTGAGCCAGACCAGGACCCGAGTCATTAGTTACAATAAACATAAGTTAAGGGTTCAAAATATAAATATATTTCCAAACGGGAAATATCAAAACCAGAGTTAAAGTTTTAGCGGAAGCTCATAAAAGTTATGTTGCGCAAAACAAGCACCCGATAAGTAAATACCAGTTCAAGTTGAAAAGGTTTGAAAATAAATTCCCAAAATAACAGGTTTTAGCCAACGTACGTGCCCAAAAATCCGATACTCCTAGCGTCCTGCAAAGCATGCATAAGAGCAAGTGTCAACTAATGTTGGTGAGTTCACATAAGCACATAAGTATATCTAGTATAATTAGGCAGTACGAATATAACAGTCTTTATACGTATGTACGTATGTATATTACAAGTACAACCCATATCGTAGGTAGCGAGCCTAAGTTCATGTCACTAAAACGTTCGCCACCAAAGCTGACCAATTAGTTATAGGAATAATTCCTTACGTGGTTTGCCTTCCCCGTGTCTACTCGATCACGGTAAGTTAGGCTGACATTGTCCTCAGTCCGACCGCCAGTCGGGTGGTGCATCTCGTGCCCGCTGAGTGGGGTTTGTCAGACCCCAGTAGTACTACCCAATATCCCTTGCTATTTGCTATTAACGGTTCGTTAAGTAAGGACTTTCAAAGATAAAGCATTTTACGTGAACATGTGATATGTACTGAATTTCTACTTTAATCATACATAATAGTTGCCGTGTTATCACCCTAACCCGGGTGTAACGTGTTTGCGTGTGTTATCGTCCAAAACCGGACGTAACGTAATGGTTGTGAAACTCACCTTAGGGTGCGCTGCTACAATTTAGTAAGACTCCGAGTCTTGCGTAACCACCGAGCACCTATTGAATTTACATACGTAAGTGTGTGTTCGCACATGATTCACATAGCCTAGACGACGGTATTGATATCAAGTAATTCCAAATATGACGTAGGTGACAAATTTCAGTTCGTGATAAAATCGTTTGTCCGAAAGCAGTCAGAAGTGCCATTAAATCAAGGACATAAGGATTTACGAAAATTAATGTGAGTATGTTATTTCAAATAACAAGTGTGGAGATGATCGGGTAAACATGTATGTGTTCTTAAATTTATATATAAATATATGGACGTAGTCAAAAGTGTGGAAAGAAAATAGACGTCCTAAATATATATTTATATGTCGCGTCGAAATTTGAAAAGTTTAAAGAAAAATATTTAAAATGTACGCATGTGTATATGTACATGAAAATAAATTATATATATATATATATATATATATATATATATATACTTTTATGTTTTTTTTCAAGAAAAACTAATTTATATTAATAATAACGAGGCCATTAAGTTTTGATTTAATTTAAATCATAATGTTTTTCTTAGGATAAAAGTTCTACGAGAACGTATCGGTCTAAGATAACATAGGAGGAAACGATTCGTTGAAGGTTCTGAATCAAACAATGAATGGAACAAGAAATAAATTAATTAAAAAAAATACAGAATTACAGGGGGTCACCAGGTTCGAACTTGGGACCTCTGGGTTGCAAGTGAACGACCAAGCCACTGGGCTGGTCTCGCAATTGTTATATGGATCGGCTGGAAATGTTTATATGCTTGCGATAACAGCAGAACTGAATTTATAGAGTTTAGAATAAAAAGATTGGAGTTGAGGGGCTTCGAACCTGAGACCTCTCGATCTCCAGCGGGTGCGCCAACCAGCTACGCTACAGACCCATTAGCGATGTGAACCAGTTCCATGTATATATATATTTATCCGACCCGTCATCCCTTTCTTCCCCAAAACTCCGGTGGCCGGAGTTTTATTCCGGTCACCGGAAAATCGCGAAACCACAAACAACCTCAAGATAAACGTGCGATTAACATAGGAAAGTCGTTACCTCAAATCAAAGATGGGTTGCGAGACATTTTTGATGCCGAAACCGAATTCGAAACTCGACGCGAAACCCGAACACGGTCACGTTTTGGATTCGAAACGCCTTCCGGTTGCGTAGAAGAGGCTCGAATCTCCGCTTGGTGGTAGATTTACGACTGAAGCAGCAGGATTGAAGAGTTTTGGCAGTGGTGGTCGGGAATTCGAGTTCGCCGGCGAGCAACGAGAGTGAAGAACTCGAGAGGGTTTTGAGTGTGTTCAAAAGTTTCCAAATGGTTAGAAAAGTGGTCTGGCTTCGAAATAATGATCACTGAGTGTAACCAACGATGTTATTGAATTCGGTTGTGAAGGATGAGACGGTTACCGGAAAAATCGATCTTCGGTCACGGCCTGTTCTGAATGCCCCATTTCAAAGTCATTAATTTGACTTTAATGTATTGGCATCCCTCCAATCACTTACATACTTGGACTCAAGTTTCAGGAATGACAACACCGGTCCTTGCACACTTAATAAATATAACACAAGTTTAGAAAATTACAAGTTGGGCCCCTCAAGGTTTAGAAACATCTAACGAATGCTAACGGGGGCTAACGAAGAGTAACTAGGCGATGATTATTCGAGTGTACGTCACAACGTATTTAACGAATGAAGTTTTATAAAAATATAACTTATATATATTTCGCATAAAATCATAGTTATAACCCCATAACTATATGTTTTTAAATTCTTATAAAAATATAGAAAAACGCTTCGTGTAATTTACGTAACACATCGTCACATAAAATCATAATGTATAATGTGTATATATATACATATATACCACATAAAGATAATAAATATAATTGTCACGTAAAATGACAAAAACTTTTTCATGGAATCTTAAAAATGTAATTTATATAAAATTATAAATTATATACATTCAAGTTGGTCAACCGACGTCTAGACTCATGTGCAGTGCTCGTGTAACTATTCTGGTTAACTGAGGTAATGGACGTTATCGAAATATAACACAAGTTATTAACGAGTTTAACCTAGGAAATTTCCGGTTGTCACAAATTGCCTTTGGAAGCACAAAAGGCCATATCTCAGCACAAGGAGATGTGAGTAATGGACTGGTAAGCTTTGATAGAGTAATTTTGTTGATACATTAAACTTTAATTTTCTTAGTGTCTCATAGATGTGTGACAAGAATTTAAATTTGACGTTTAATAAGAGAGAGGCCATAGTTCTCAAACCTGGTGTTAAAATTCTTGATGAGCTAATCATGCTTAAAGCACCCAGGAGAGATGGATTATACATCTTGGATATGTCAGTTGCTGCACCCTTTTTTGGCACTGACTGCTTCATTTCCAAAGCCTCAAGTGATGAGTCTGATTTGTGGCATAGGAGGTTAGGAAACGTAAATTACAAAAACATGAACCGAATTGGCAATCTTGGCTTGATTAAGGGTCTTCCTAACAAGCATTCTACATGTTCTGAAAACTGTGTACCTTCTCTCAAGGGCAAATAACACAGAACGTCTTTTAAGCCAAAAGTTGAATCCTCTATCTCAAAACCTCTAGAGCTATTGCACATGGATCTCTTTGGTCCAACTAGAGTGATGAGTTTAGGGAAAACGTCATACTGTTTTATTATAACTGATGATTTTTCTAAGTACACTTGGGTTTTCTTTCTTAAAACAAAAGATGGAAACTGTTGAATTGTTGAAAACTCTTGTGATCAATTTAAAAAATCAATCCAATCTTAAAGTTAAAACAACCAGATGTGACAATGGCACTGAATTTAAAAATCATGTTTTGAATTCATTTTGTGAAGAAAAGGAAATTATTAGACAATTTAGTGCTCCTAGATCTCCACATTAGAATGGTGTTGCTGAAAGGAGAAATAGGACACTAATTGAAGCTGCTAGGTCTATGTTAGCAGACTCTAAACTCCCTGTGATATTTTGGGCAGAAGTAGTGAACACTGGCTGTTATGTCCACAATAGGATTTTGATTGTCAAAGGCAAGAACAAGACACCCTATGAGCTTTGGAGAAAAAGAAATCCCAATATCTATTTCTTTAAACCATTTGGTTGTCCTGTTACAATATTGATAACCAATGAGCTATTGCCCAAATTTGCAGAGAAGGCAGATGAGGGATATTTTGTTGGATATTCTAGTGTGTCTAAGACATACAGAGTATACAACAAGATAACCAAAATTGTTGAAGAAACAATAAATGTGTCTTTTAATGAAAAATATTCCAACAATTTTGAATCTCAGCCCACTTAGTTATTTGATATTGATGCACTAACTACTGCTTTCAACATAACTGTTGAGAAGCCTGTGAGTTCTTCAGTGCAGGAACAGAATCATTACAGGTCAGTTGATGAACAATGGAAGAGCAGCAATGCTACAGATAACAAGAAGCCTATCTTCTTCTCTTCAATGAACATCAAACCCATCTTGCCAGGAAATGGAAACAAACAGTTTGAAATAGTTCAAATTGACAGTCCAAGCGGAACCTGTTTCTCCGGTTCAAGTTCAACCGGAAAACACCATTTTAAAAACTATCGAGAAAACTGATTCAGGGTCAATCGAACCTGAAAATTCAAATGATGCTACATCAAATGAGCTTAACTTTGAGCATTTGTACCACAATTCAGAAGCCAGTTCTCAATGAACAGTTGAAGTTTCAGATCATGTGTCACACATTGGTGATGTTGAGCTCGATCACATACTTTCTCGGGTCAATATACCCACAAGTGGAAGAAGCCACGAATTCCTTATGCTTCAAGACAGAAGAGTCAACAAGAATCATCCATTGGAAAATGTTATTGGAGATGTGTCAGCACCAGTGTTGACAAGAAGTTCTACTGATGCAAACATATGTTTGCATGCTGCATTTTTTGTCTCAAGAAGTACCCAATAAGGTAGCTGATTCCTTGAAAGATAATAGCTGGGTAGAGGCAATGCAAGAAGGGTTATTTCAAATCAATAAGCAGAAAGTTTGGGAATTGGTAGACCTGTCTAATGGAGCAGAACCAATTGGTACTAAGTGGGTGTTCAGAAACAAGAAAGATGACAGGGGCATTATATTTAAAAAAAATCAAGGCTTGTTGTGCAAGGCTATGTACAGGAAGAGGGCATAGATTATGATGAAGTTTTTGCACCTGTGGCTAGATTGGAAGCAATCCGAATTTTTCTAGCTTATGCAAAAGTTCCTTCCTGTATAGCTGCTAGAACAAGAAGTGTATGTTAATCAACCTCCTGGATTTGAAGACCCTCACCATCCTAACAGGGTGTGTAAGCTAATTAAAGCTTTGTATGGTCTCAAACAAGCTCCTAGAACATGGTACGAAACTCTTTCAAACTATCTTCTAGAGAATGGCTACAGGAGAGGAGCAATTGATAAAACACTTTTTGTCAAGTGTGTTGGTAAGGATATGTTGATGGTACAAATTTATGTGGAGGATATTATTTTTGGTTAATCTAATATTGTTTTGTGCAAAGAATTTGAAACTTTGATGCAGTCAAAATTTGAAATGAGTTCCATGGGAGAATTAACATTCTTCTTGGGATTACAAGTGAAGCAAACTGCAGCTGGGATTTTTCTGAACCAGTCAAAGTATATTCAATGTATGCTGAAGATATTCGACATGCAGGCATCTACAAGTACAAAACTCCTATCTCCACTTCCCACAAGTTAACCAATGACTTAAGTGGCAAACATTATATTCAGTGTTTGCTTATGTGCAAGATATCAGTCCTCACCAAAGGAGTCTCACATGCTAGCTGTTAAGAGAATTTTCAAATATTTGAAGGGATAACCAAAACTGGGTTTGTAGTATCCTAAAAATTCTGACTTCTCTTTTAGAGCATTCACTGACAGCGACTATGGAGGATGTGATATAGACAAGAAATATACATCAGGAGGATGTCAATTTTTGGGTGAAAGACTTGTCTCCTGGCAGTGCAAGAAACAAACTTGTGTTTCTACATCAACTGCTGAGGCTGAATACATTTCTGCCTCAAGCTACTGTACTCAAGTCCTTTGGATCCAAAATCAGATGCTTGAATAGGGAATCACCTTCATGGAAACTCGAGTTTTGCAGACAACAACAGTGCCATATCCATCATCAACAATCCAGTAAAGCACTCCAAAACAAAGCACATTGATATCATGTATCACTTAATTATAGATTATGCAGAAAAGAACTTGATTAAGTTGTTCAAAGTTCACACTGATCATCAACTAGCTAATTTGTTTACCAAAGCTTTTAATGAGGCAAGGTTTTTCTACCTCATCACAACCATCAGGATGATGAACTTTGATTAACACAAACCTTTTCAACCTTAATAAAAGAGACCTTTGTGTCTAAGAGTCCGTCTCTTAATACAAAAAGAAAAAGAAAATGAAAATCTTTTGTGTTAGTTAGAAACCATGTCAGTTCATAGTCGATAACTGCTTTTAAACTATGAAAATTAACACAAATTTTCATAAAACATGTGTTTTAGTTTTCCGCTTCAAGTTCCGGTTCAACCTGTGAGAAAAGTGTCTTTGAAAAACTCTGGGTGAAGTTCAACCGGAAAAATGCTTTGTAACTTACGTGGCAAAAGTTTTTGAAAACAATTCTTCCAAGCGAAAAAATCATCTGCTTGAAGTTCAAACGGAAGAAATTTAGTTTCTAAAATAAAGGAGAAAATGGGTTCCGCTTGAACTTCCGGGTCAACAAGTCAAAGTTACTTTTCATTTAATTACCCGGAAGGCATAACTTTTTAAGCGGATACACAATAAATTACCCATTAAGTTTTTAACCATTAAATATCCGAGGTTTTAGTAAATATCCTTTTGGATAATGACATGCTTTAGCGTGTTGTACCGTATAAACCACTAAGCACAAATCCCATCAGTCACTGAACGGTTGCGTTAAAACTTCTCTCCTCCACGTCATCGACGAAAAAGGTAAAAAGCCCTAGTTTACCGTCATTTCCCCATTTCTTACAAACCCCATTCCCAAATTTCTCTCCAAACTTCTCCGTAACTTCCGAAAACCGTCATTTCTCTCTCGAAAATCAAATCAAAAATAGCTCCAAAGGCGAGCACAAGTGGCAAGAAGCCTGCAAGTGATTCGAAGTTCCCCGTGGAACACAACCTGGTAGCCTATCTCGAAGCACCCGGTAAAACTGACATTTACAACGGCATGATCAAATTCTTAAAGACCTACCATATTCATCATGTGCTGACAGTTCGTGATTTTTGAAGAAATTATGGAAGAATTTTGGTCACATCCCAGGGTAGTCACAGATAGCAACGATGGTGAATCAATCGTGTCGACAGTTCAGGCACGACTGTGGAAATAGACGAAGCCAAAGTCAGAAAAGTGTTAAAACTGAGGGATGAAAATGGATATGTGGTTGTGGATTCCAAAAGGTGCCTACCACTATTCAGAGATATTGGATACGGTGGTTCAATGCAAAACAAGACCATCAAAAAGGGGCAACTACCATACAACTGGAGGTTTCTGGCCCACACAATTTTGGTGTGTCTCACTCCCAAGAAAGGAGGCTTTGATGAACTTGCCGCTGAACTGGCTTCGGCATTCTATGCGGTGGTAAAGGGTGAGAATTTTAACTTCTCATAAGTTATTTTTCATGCCCTAAAAATGAACACCACACCTGCATATGTTTATTTCTATCCCATTTTTTTAACTTGCATTCTCAAAGAAGAATACCCTCAAATTATTTTGGGTGGTTCAATTTTGCATTAAAAGCTTCTGAATGAGAAAAAATTTTCTAACTTAGCCTTAAATAAGACAATATTTCTTGGAAGGGATACAGACCATCCCCTGCCAATTCCAAGGCAGTTTCCTAAGGAACCTGCACAAGCTGAGGTTCAAACGAAAACTATTGCTGCAACTAAGCACCCTGCTCAATATGACAGGACTACAAACCCCATAGTTCTTGATCCCACATATGTCCCTACTTCCTCTCCACTAAAATATTACCATTCAAAGAAGAGGAAGTCCATTGCTCAAACAACCACCACTGCCACTTCCTCATCCGAATCCCCACCTGTCATTTTCAAAAGACTAGGAAATGTGGTTGCTAGGTCTCCTCCACCTATGCCCACCAACCAACCTAAAGCTCCTAGCCCCGCAAAAGGCAAAAAGCCCGAGGGGAAGTTAACCAAATTGGGATTATCTCTTAGGGACCAACCTTCTTTTGAGGGGGAGTCATTTGACAAGGATGTACAATCCCCAAACAAAAGGTTCTCACCCCTACATCCTCTATCACCTAGGAGTGACAATGTATTCAATCTTGATCCAAATAAGGGTGTTATTAACTCACCATCCTCATTACATGAGAACCTTCTGATAGATCTAGACCTTGTTACATTGAGCCCCCACTCTTCACAGGAGGTGAGTCTCAGGAGTGATGATGAGATTCATATAGAAAGGGCTGCTGATGCCCATGTGTCCCCACTAGACCTTGGTACTAGTATTAACATCTATAAGACCCAATCTGTGGTAATCTTCTCTGAATCAGTACCTACAGGTCCTTCACTAGAACTAAGGCTTGCTGAAACAGAAGAAGGGAATCCCAGGTGCCAAGAAGCCATGGGTATCAGGGTTGATCAATCTAGGATTGATAACCTGGTTTCGTCCAAGGATACTGGTAAAAAGCTAGTTAAGGACAGCATGACACTACCAGAATTGACGAACTTGTACAAATCACTCCAACAACAGGTTGACTTACTTAATGTCACTATTGCATCTTTAGTTCAAGGTCAAAGTGTTCCTATTCAGGCTAAAGCAGGACCTTCAAACCCAAATACATCTGAAGCTGATACTGTCAAACTGGGGGAGAAGCTTATCTCAACACCTGCTATAAGGGAGTTTGAAGAACAAGAAAGAATTTCGGCTGAAGTAAGAGCTACTACCTGTAGAAGAGCTAGTGTTCAACCTTTCTCAATTGAAGACAGTTAGGTGAATGTTAAGAGTAGCCAACTGATAGCTATCTCACCATTTAAAGACCCCAACCTCACTGAATTGGTTCAATCCTCTATGCTAATTGCTGGTGCTCTCCCTGAGCATATACACATGATCACGAGGCTGCTGAAAGATGTGATATTTCCGGCTGAAAGAGCCTTTGTTCAAACTGAACAGAACACAGCCTCCACCAACAAAGTAACAACAAAGAATGTTGAAGCAAAGAATGTTGAAGAAAGTACAGAAACTGCAGATGTAGGAACCCTAACCGAAGGAGGAGATGAAAACGTGTTAGGAGAAGGAGAAGGAACAGAGGTAATTGAGTTAGATGATAAAGAACCTGAGGTCACCATAACACAGGTGGTGACTGAAGTTCAACCTAAAGTTGAAGCTGAGTTTCACCCGGAAGTCCAAACTTAAACACAAGTTGAGGTAACTGAAATAGATGAAAATGCACCCGGCCTTGTGTTTGGCAGGAATCACTCAATCTTTGGAACTGATCAGTTCCCAGTGATTCAACCGGTTAAACAGCCTAGGGATGACACTGAAGATGTTATTGAAACCCTAGTGGCTATGAGGAGTGAAGAGCCAACTCAACCTGAAAATGTTCTGACGATTCAGCAGGTTCTTCAAACTCCAGAATTAGAGGCTTTAAACAAAATGGTGGAAGATGCCAGGATGGCTGCTGAATATGAAAGGCCTACAAAAGAGTTTCAAGAGTAGTTGGACATATTTTCACAAAATTAGGTTGTTGAGAGCCTATTTGAAGAAGCTCAGAAAAGGTCATTTGATTGGAGATTGAGGGAATACAACTTGGAAGCTACGACAAAAAATCAAAGGAAAAGGCTGATTGATATAGCCTTAAGGATGCCCACCAAACTGGTGAAGAATGATGAATATTATGCACTGCTAAAGAAGGTTAAGAGGGTTCTGATTATCAGAAATAGAAAATCAGAGGAAGATGTGGATCCTATGAAAGTAAAGGAACTATGCAGCTTGATTGACTCCATCTTCCAAGAGCTCAAAAGAGACAGTGTTGTTGTTAACCCAAACCTGGTGTTGCCCCTGCCATCAGACTTCACTTCAGGTATGTCAACTAACATTTATGTTAAACTAGAATTTGGGGATGATGCAGATATCCTACCTCCACCTTCCTTCATCTATGATCCAAACCCCAAACCTACAGCCTTTTCATCAGCATCTCAATCACTTGCCCTGATACCTTACAAACCACCCACAATATCCAAGAAAGTAGCCACCAAACTCTTAAACCCAAAGTACCAAACTGATAACTTCACCCCAATCATTCCTTTAAAAAAGAAACATGCTCCTGTAATGGACATTTTAGATATTTTTCCACCATCTCCTCCCACTAGCCCAATACCTAAAGCCATTAGACCACCAACTCAAAGATCCCTGCCACCTCTCACTACAAGAGAACCTTCAACCACCATTGCTCCTACCACTTCTACCAAACCAACTGATGTTCAACCTGGTCCTTCCTCTCCATCATCAAAAGGGAAAGCACCTGTTGTGCAAGAATCATAAAGTGATTCTAATGAAGAGAGGAAGAGGAACAAGAGAAAATTGATGTATGCTAAAAAGAAGAAAGATCAAAGTCAAAGAAGAAAAGGGCCACCCAGAAAAAATAAAATTGTTAGGTGGACAGCAAATGAAGATAACTTTGATTTCACCTTCAAGCTAGCATATGGCACATCCAAAGTAGTAAATGCTGATCAGGCTTCTAGACTTCTTTCTGCACTTCAAATGACCCATATTATTCTGAATCTTAGAGAAATTCTGAGCCCAACTAGAGTAGAGCATCTGTTTAGAATCTGCATAGAACCAACAGTGCTTGAATATGGAAAGCTCTACAGACCACAATGAGATTTTGATATTAAAGAAGAAGAAGAGCCTGCTAGTGAGATAAAGTTTGTTATTTGGGAAGAAGATGAGAAGTTGTCATGTGTGCATAGAGTTGATGGCACCTTCACTGCCCATGAATCCATCTCAGTTCAGAATGAGTGGAGTGAAAGAGATTGGGATACTTTCAAACATGTGAAGGTGACCAAAACTAACACGGATGAGCTCTCTCAAAGTTTGGATGCCAGCATCAAGTCCTTGGACAAGTAGGTCAAGGAGAAGAATTTCTGTACAGAGTCAATTTTTGGAAATAGGCTTCGAAGATGGAAAATAAAATTTGACAGCATTAGCTTAGGGGAAGATTGTAAGGAAGACCGCTTTGGAGAATTCCGGCTGAAAGCCAATTTTGAGTTGTTTCGGCTGAAGTTTAAGTTCAAGCGGAAGATGCAGTTCAACCGGAAGAAGCAAATTTTGTCCTATAGTGAATATTCCGGGTCAACTCAATTATCCACCAGATAATGAGTTCAACCGGACTTTTCCTGAGAAGTCTTTTCAGTTGTCCAATCTTGCAAAAGCTTCTTGGTTGCTTCTAAATTTATCAAAGCCGCTCTACCAAAGAAGAATGTTGCTTATCACACGCAAGATATCCCATCTGTCGAAGTTTATTCTTTTGGTAGTTGTATTTGACTTTTTGTTGAACGGATTAGATTAAATCGTTTAAGATCAATGGTTGTCATTGATCTCATCTGCACTATATATAGCTTAGTTAGCTCTTTGTTTACACACGGTTCTTGATCAACTTGTAATAGTGTAACTTTGAGTCAATGCAAATTTGGAAATTCAAAAGAGAAACGAGGATAAATTGAAAAAGGAGTTATATGAAGGCCTTGATAATCTTCGTCTACAAAAATTTGAAACTCACAAGGTTGCAAAGCGTTTGATTGATAAAGAAAAAGAATTTGCTGAGGCTCAACAGAAAATTTCTGATCTGAAAATTTAAGTTCTTGATGCTAATCGATTGCTTAATAATGTTTCAAATTCTCAAGTCTTCACAAGCTTTTTAGCTAACGATGAAAATTTTGAGAAAATGTTTGATAAGACTGCATCACCCCCTGCTCATATCAAAGAAGCTTTCAAAGATGTGAAGGAACAAGTTGCTGATTTGATTATTCAAAGGTTTCCGCATCTATTGTTGAGGATGAGAAATTTGTGCCGAAGAAGAAGAACAAGAAGAATAAGAAAAAGAAGGAAAAGAAATCTGAAGTTTCTCCTTCACCAAAATTTGTATTGGGTCTATCTTCTGCTGATAATGAGAAGTCGGCTACTTCTAGTGACAAGATTCAGTCTCAACCTGAGTTTGATGAAACGATCTTTTATGATCAAAAGAATGTAACCGAAGTAAAAGCTGAATTTTCTCGATTAGCGAAGAATGGACATTGGTCATCTGAGGAGAAGATTTCTGGAAAGCATGAAGGATTGGGTTTTCACGGGATGAAAGACAACACTGAGAAGGTTCCAGCATCTTCATCTCAAGATTTGAAGAAATTAAAGATGAAACAAGTGAAGAAGGAAGTTTTTCAAGCTGATAAAATCAACCCGAGCGGTTACAAACTCAAGGGTTCGAATCAATTATTTTCTGACAAAGAATTTCCACTTCATTGTGTTGATGCTCGGAAGATTGCTGAGGTCTTCGTGGAAGCTAACATTTCTTCTGAAAGTTCTCAATCTCAAAGTCCTACATCTAAATGGGTACATGATCACAGACATCAGGTATATGATTCTCATTCTGATCATGTTCGAGATATTCATGTGTGCTCTTCGCAGGTACATCAACGATTGGACAAAACGACAAGAATATGTTATATTTACCGTCGCCCAGGGCATATGGCAAAAGATTGTTCATTACCTGTTGATTCACCCCACAGATTTCACAAGAAATCAGTTTTTGGTAAACCTACCACAAAAAAGTTCGTTGATGAACTAGGCAGAGTTTTTGATGAAGTTCATCCTACATTTTATCATAAACAAAAACGTTTTGTTCCAATGTTTTCAAAATCTCAAAATGTAGGTTCATCATCACAGTCACCTGTGATTATTTCATCTAAAACTGAGTTACCAAAACAACAACAATGGAAACCTAAGGTGGTTTCTAAGCAAAACAAGGACACTGGTCGACCAGAAACAATTCGCTTCGAGTCATTTTTGGACTAATTAGTTTGACCAGTGTGCAGGTACTTCTAGAAGACCTATTGACGATTGCAAAGTTGTTGATGGAGAAGTATTCTGCTTAATTTACATTTCATGATAAATCTTTCTAACCTGCATTTTTCTGAACTTCTGAAATTTACAAACTATCCGTGTTGATTGATCACTTTTCTTTGCTTACAAGTTTTTCTTGAAAAAACAAAAAATAGAGTTTAGTTTTTGTGTAAAATGAAAATCCAAAAATAGAGTTTTCATTTTAAAGGGAAGAATTGTAAGTAAGGGGGGTAATTGAGAAAATGCATGTTATGGGGAGAAAGTGAATACATGTCAAATATATAATGAAGGAAGGTGAATACATGCCAAATATAAAATTGTGAAAAATTAATCATGGGGAAATGATAGTACATTAACTTATGTATCTGACTTATGGATAGAGTAGATGAAAGGGCTATAAGATCATTGTTTGATGTGCTTGGTAGGCTCGGCAAATCAGAAGATGTGATATACACTAAATACTAATGCTTGACCATGTGGATAACATCTTGATGCATATTTCATGACACAAAAAGAAAAATAAATGTGAAATTCAAAATGAGAAGTCACTGTGTATACATGTGTTCATTTTGCAAAGATTTAAACTTGTTTGATTTTCTTTATTTTGTCAAACGATCGGACTTTCTCTGCGTATCCAAAGATCGACCTGATCGTTGTTCGTTTGACGTTCTGCTTTATTTTCTTTGGTGTTTGGTATAACTCATCGGACTTTCTCTGCGTGTACGGAAGTACCGACCTGATTGTTGTTGGGTTATACAATTTCAACTTGTTTTATTTTCTTATTTTGTTAAATCCGAGGCATTATCTACGTATCGAAAGATCGACCATAAGGTAAATTGATTTAACTTTCTTATTTCTTTTTGCATGGAACACAGTTGACTATATCATGGAAATACTATGCATTATGAAAAATCACATGTACTATCACACAAAAGGAAAAAGAAAAAAACTGAAAATGTCTGATTATGTCTGATAGTGTGAGATACACTGGTCAAAGCAAATCTAACCAATAACTTAACATATCCAAATGTTATGAGTATGATTCTGCCTGAGTTTAAGTTGGACAAATTATACCAGCAATCAGCATGACTTATGTGCTTCGATTAATTGAGATTGAAATGCAATTCAGTGTGTTATGTTTAATATGATCCCATATAGTGATCTTTCTCATACCAAAAATAGTGTTTGATTCTGTATTGTAATTTCATTTATGTTCAGAAAATAACAAAAAGATTTTCAGTGTGTTTTAGTATAAACTTTAAAAAAATCAAAAAGATTTTGTTTCTGCTTTATTTTCGATCTGATCAACACGTGATATAAATCATTTTCAAAATCATTTCTTGGAGTCTCGAAGAGACGTTTTGCACCAAGATTATTTAAATGTTTGAGCAGGTTGCTATGTGCAAGATATCACTACTTCAAGTCTTCTGAAGATGTTGATAAAAGACTAGAGATACACTAAAATGTCATCAAGTATTCAAGATCAAGCTACAATCGAGATGTGATGGAGTTTGTTTGAATATTCATTTCATTGAACGAACGGATTCTACACTTGAGGGGGAGCTTGTTTGAAGATACATGTTTGATGATGTTGAAGAGATACTGCACACGACGATGGGGGAGTTTGTTGATACCTGAGATGTGCGTCGTGTGAAGTATCAAGCAAGATCAAGATCAAGTCAAACTAGGTCTGGCCGAACTAGGTCCGAACCTGAAGTTCGGACTGGCCGAACCTGCGGTTCGGCCGAAGCTCGGACCAGCGGGTATATATAGATGTTTGGTCTTTGTGATTAAGGGTTCTGAACGTGCGAGATCTGATAAGTGTGTTTCTGAGTGTGTATTCTCTGAGTCTGTTTCTGAGTGTTTAGTGATTGTAATTGTTCTTCCTTGATCAATAAATCAATCGGTTAATTACGTTTCGATGTCCGGTTAGCTAGATCGAGTAGACGATCCGATGCTCACGCATTTTCAAATAGATAGTCAAAATATAAAACAAAGACAAGAATAAATTCGAACTGTAAGGAACACGAACACGCTGAAAGTCACCTAATATGGCTCAAATTCTTTAAACATATCCTACATCTTTCTGTTTATAAAAAAGATTGTTGCTCCAATATACTAAATCCATCTAGTTTGATCTGTACATAGAGCCTACGGATTTTAGATATAAGTGAAGAACGCCGATTTTAGAATCTTTTTTCTCCCACAATTGATCTTCGGCTAACATTAAAGTGGCGAGACACAAAATGTTGCACACAACCAATTTACTTAAAAACGGGTCAAACCTTAAAAGAGCGCTTGAAAATATACAGGTCAAGTGGGTCAAATGACTTAATTTTCACCCAAAATGTAATTTAATTTTTTTCAGCCTCTCATTTCAATTTATCATGCAGTGTAAACATTCCAATAAATGTGGCATATGTGAACTCAAATATGAGGCTTAATTTTATAGCAAGAATAGTGTTTAATGCATTGCATTTTGCTCTTGGGTTCTTGGAATTTGTTAAACCTATTGTAGTAGTGAGTGTAGTGGTTTAGTAAGGAACATTCTAAGATGTTACGGACATAAACTTTAAGTTACTTTATATAATTGTGAAACCAAACATCCGTTGCTAAATGGTTAAAAGGACACAAAATCATACCTAAATAGGAGACACGGATATTAACTTTGCTCACACCCATGAACCGAAAGCACAAAGAAAATGTAATAAATCTGCATTAAGGAACCATATTAAGGTTAGCATCTCAGTTTTGGGAAAGAAGGCTTATGAAATATGAATCGAAATTGAAACTATAAGGAGCCAAAGTCAATACACACATTTAAAGCAAAATGATATTGCAAAAGAAAAGGTTCAAACCAATACAACAAATATAGTAAATCAAATGGCCACTGCAACAGATGGTTACCAGCAGCAAATATACTTCTTATACAACAACATACAATGTGAAAAAAGTTATGATGTCAAGTAAAAACAAATTCACATAAGTAAACATAGAAATCTAAACTTAGGTTAAGAAAATACTCACCAAAAATCTCTTCATGATGTGAAGTTTTTTATAACATAATTTCTTAATTTATAGATTTCGTTCTCAAATACATAATATTATTAAAGTTAGCAAAATTGATCCTTAAGGACTAAACCAACTTGTTTGACAAATCCATTTAGAATTAAAAAATAAAAAATAAAAACTATTTAACTTTAAAAGAGTTTCGAATACATTTTGCTAACTCAATTTTATAAAAGTACAAAGTTATATAATACAAAAACTGTTTAAGAAACTGTTACTTTGATTATCTATTTTAAAGTAGCATGATTATTGTACTTTTGAAGATAGTATAAACAAATACAATAACGACAAAAAATATACAATACCATAAAACACAGTCCCTATATCTCATTTTCAAATACACACTTTTATCAAATTTTCACTTTTTGACCATGTAAGAAGAAATCAAAATAGTACTATATGTCTATATATGGAAATTAAAAGATATGTATAGCTATAAGTATTAAAAATAAACATTTCGGCCGTGGTGCACATAGATTCAATCACTAACCTGTTGATGATGCAATGCCTGAAAGACTGCCACAAGCTAGGCTTACCCGGACACTCGAATCTTGCGATCTGTCACACAACAAAACAGACATCAGCTGCCAGTAAGACCTCTTTGTGTCATTATCAAAGGCTGGATTTTATAGGTTTTGTGGAGGATTTTTATAGGAAAATATATAATTTGCTATATGATATTTTAAGAGAAAACCAGATGTTTTATGATCTAAATATCAGCTTTGTGCTGATATTACTAAACTAAGCATACAATAAAATTGAAATTACAGATTATTAAGCTTTCTAATGTATTGTATTATAGAAAATCTGTACCTGCTAAAGATGCATTCATCTTATAAATACATTTCTCCCAGCTCTATGTTTTGAAAGAAATTCTACACCTAGGATTTAAGTGAAGAAGTGCAGGGAGTTTGCATGCTCATTTACCAATGCACAAAGACCTTTGACTCCTCGTTGGACAGTGCCAGAGCTGGAGCAATCCAACTCTTTCTCCCAGAGCTGCCAATGCTAAAACTATTATTAAAATCACTTTACTTAAAGCAAGCAATAAACTTTCTCCCATGTCAAGACCTCAAAGGAGCAATGTAGGAATAGTGGTGAATTGTCCATAGAGTGGCAGGAACCATATAGAGTGGCATGACATGTAGGAGTAGCAGTGAATTGTCCATTCCTCAACACTGTAGCTTAGTACTTTTGACAGCAAAAGAAAAAGAAATAAAAGTGAGTAATTCAAGTCAATGAAACAATTAGTCATCGATTGATCAAAATAAAATGAAATATTGAAACATACCCAACCCAATAAAGCTAACAAACAAGAACACCTGGAACTTTTGGACTATACTTTTATAGCATGTTTTAAACACTCCATCCAAAAGACAATGAAAATGGAACATCAAAATAACAATCAACCTCCTTTTAATTTGAAAACATACTAAAAAAGACTATTGTACCCAATTTAGTATTTTAATCGCACATATGGACATATGACTAAAGGAGCTACATAGTTAGATACCATGATTAAAATTCATATACACTTGATTCTTAAAGATCATTAAACAATAAAGAGATGATTTACAAATTTCATCTACACCTGTCTATGAGAAATATGAAAAAAGAATATTGATGATTAAGTTACCTGTCGGAATAATTATTTTATTCGGTAAAAGGAAGATGACCTAGACCATACTCCACAACCTAATTAAACATAACTCAAATCCATGTTTGGTCAAATGAGTCAAACTATTATCAATCAGTGAAGGGTTTGTGAAGAGTTTCAAAATATAATATGCCAAGCTGATCATACCAAGCGATTAAGATGGTCTGCATAAAAACAAAATCATGTTTTCTTTTTATGGCATCGCATATATGTGTGTGCATTCAATCTACAAACATATCATATTTAGCTAAACGGATAAGTTTAATCCATCATTTTATCATATTCAAATGAGTAAGAATCTAGTAAGAACTTTATTAACTCTATATCAGTTACTGCATCACCAAAACTGAAATTACAATAGAAGAGGATCTTAAAGCTTACTTGATGAATGAATTGACTATGAAAAAAAATACCTGAAATATGGTAGAGAAAGACAATGAGTCTCAACTTGAAAATAGTAATCTTTACCTAGAATAATTACATAATGGCCATAAACATATACTGCCAAGTGACTTTGGTTCCAAATTAAAACACAAACACTATTTTCTAATTAACCAATAAAGTGATTGTGTTACATTTCATAACAAAGCACGGTATCCTTATAGACACAAAATAGAATTGCAGCATCAATTGGAGACAGTGAGTAACATACAGAAGCCAAAATAGTAATACGGATCAAAACTCAAATGCTAAACTAAATGACAAAAAAATGACAAACAACATCTTAAAATTCCTGAAATATGGCATTACAACAAGCACCTGGTAGGCATACTCATAAATAAGAAAAAGATATTTTTTTGAAAAAAAATTATACGATACACACACACACAACAACAACATTCACTGAGGCATTTATTCATCTATTTTAAACTCATAATTTATGATTTTGAAGGAAAAAAAATACCCAATCCCCATTCCAATCCCCATTACTAATCATTTGCACCTGAATCTTGGCCTCTTTGAGACTTTGACAAACAACCAGTTTTTTGCCTATCATAATACCGCCACTGGAAATAGTAGAAGAAATAATATGAAGAAATTATACCTAAACTGGAATCACCAATTTGAAACATTGATTCGAAAGCACAACTAAATTCTCATATGAAGATACGATGCGACCTACAACAGATATACGGTGTATGTTAGGGTTGAAAATCAAATATAGATTGATGAAGCTTGAACCCAGAAGAAATAGGAAAAATTTATCCTAGAACAGAGAGAAACCAGTAGACCTGATATGGAGCAAATATCACAATGTATCAAGGTCACCTACATCAGAATCGAAGCCCAGAAACACAAACCTTTTTCAGCAAGGATTTCACATGTTCATACAGAGAGGGTAGATCTATAACATGTTGAACCTGAAATTCAAAACCCTAGTTAGCTAATCTTCGATTATTAGTTGCTGAGATGGGGCATTACCTTCATTTTGCTTCAATCGGTGAAGGTTAGGGTTGTGAGTAGATCTGGATGAAGAGGCGGGTGAAAGATTAGGGTTGCGAGTGTAGATGCGACAGTGAAGATCGATGGGTCTCTGAACTGAGATCAAAATCCATAAACCTATGATGAAATCAAACATATCAAGTACTTTATTTCATTATATAAATAGAAATTGTTTACCATCCCTTATCCAAATACCGAACATCAGACATACATGATTTAACCAGCTAATTTAAGTCCCATTCCCTCGGCATGCCTTTCCAACTTTGGCCTCGACAAAGCTTTCGTGGAAGGATCAGCTAAGTTAATATCTGTGTGAACTTTGAGTAATTTGATTTCACCTAGTTCGATCTGTTCACGAACATAGTGATATCTCCTGGCATAGTGTCTGGCGCCCTTCTGAACTCCAGGTTCTTTGGCGATGATCAATGCACCCGAGTTATCGCAGTACATGTCGATCGGCAAGTTACTTGTGGGGACAATGTCAAGCCCACTAATAAACTTCCTTATCCAGACAGCCTCCATTGCAGCTTCCGAAGCAGCAATGTACTCAGACTCTGTTGCAGACATAGCAACTGTGGTTTGTTTCTTGCTTTTCCAATCCACAGCGCCTCCATTCAGAACGAAGACGTACCCAGACTGAGACTTCGTGTCATCTCTATCAGTCTGAAATCCAGCATCACAGTATCCGGTCACTTTGAGCTCTTGATCTGGATTTCCCCCATACACCAAAAACAAATCTCTAGTAGCCCGTAGGTACTTGAGAATGGTCTTAACAGCAGTCCAGTGACTTTCACCTGGATTCTGTTGAAAACGGCTAACGATATTCTGCGCAAACGCTATATCAGGTCTAGTGCATCTCACGGCATACATTATAGATCCTACAGCCGAAGCATAAGGGACTCTCTGCATACGCATCACCTCATCAGGTGTAGAAGCACCTTGTTTGACTGATAGACCAAGTCCTTCCTGCATAGGTACATTACCACGCTTGGAATTCTCCATCTTGAATCGCTTCAAGATCTTATCAATATAAGCACTTTGACTTAGTCCAATCAACCGCTTAGTTCTATCTCTATAGATCTTGATTCCAAGAATGAATGCTGCTTCTCCCAAGTCTTTCATGGCAAAACACTTTCCAAGATGGGATTTTACATCTTGCAACATTGGAATGTGTTTTCCTATTATCAATATGTCATATACATATAAGACAAGGAAAGTAACATTACTCCCACTAGCTTTGCGATATACACATGGCTCATAGGGATTCTGAACGAAACCAACCTTTTTGATTTCTTCATCAAACCGTTTATTCCAACTCCTCGATGCTTGCTTTAGTCCATAAATAGACCTTTGAAGCTTGCATACTTGGTTGGGATGTTTTGGATCAATGAACCCTTCAGGTTGATCCATATAGACTTCTTCATCCAAGTAACCAATTAAGAAGGCAGTCTTAACATCCATTTGCCATATCTTAAAGTCATAGTACGTTGCTATGGCTAAGAGAATCCTAATAGCTCTAATGTCTGCTACTGGTGAAAAGGTCTCATCATAGTCAACGCAAAAACTTTGAGTATAACCTTTTGCCACGAGACGAGCTTTTTAGGTGTGTACATTTCCATCCATGTCGGTCTTCTTCTTGAAGAGCCATTTACTCCCAACGATTCTTGCGTTAGGAGGAAGATCAACCAGGGTCCAAACGTGGTTATCTTGCATGGATTTCATTTCCACGTTCGCAGCTTCAAGACATTTGTCAGATTCCGGATCTGATAATGCAGCTTTGAAATTCGGAGGCTCATTGAGATCTCCTGATACGTTATCCTCGGATTCGACTAGACCAATCCATCTATCCGGATTACGTACGACCCTTTCGGATCTACGAAGTGGAATCGCAACATCATCGACTTGAGGTTCATCACTTTGAACATCCCCCCCCCCCAAGCTGATGATTGCTAGTTGTTTCAGAAGGTGACACATCTTCTAATAGTTCTACAAGTCTCCCACTGTTCTCTTGAGCTATAAAATTCTTCTCAAAGAATTCAGCATATCGAGCAACACGAACAGTATTTTCGGAAGGATTGTAAAAATAGTAACCCATTGTTTCCTTTGGGTATCCTACGAAGATGCACTTAGTAGTCCTGGGTTGTAGTTTGTCAGGCGTATCACGCTTCACAAGTGCCTCACATCCCCAGACTCTTAAGTAAGACAACACAGGGACTTCTCCATGCCACAATTGATGCGGTGTCTTTTCAACCTTCTTGGTTGGAACCATATTTAGAATGCGTACAGCGGTTTCTAGAGCAAAATCCCAAAATGATATTGGGAGAGTTGTAAGGTTCATCATCGACCTTACCATTTCTAGTAGGGTTCGATTCCTCCTCTCAGAGACTCCATTATGCTGAGGAGTGTAAGGAGGAGTAAGCTGTTGGAGAATTCCACACGCTTTAAGATAATCCTTAAACTCTTGGCTTAAGTATTCTCCACCACGATCCGATCGAAGGATCTTGATGGTCTTACCGAGTTGATTTTCAACTTCGTTCTTAAACTCTTTGAATGTTTCAAATACCTCATGTTTATGTTTAAGCAAGTAAACATAACCATAACGGCTGAAATCATCCGTGAAAGTCACGAAGTAGCTAGCACCTTTTCTTGACACATGTCTAAATGCGCCACATACATCGGTATGGATGAGTCCAAGTAGCTCTTTTGCCCTTTGCGGCTTGTTCGGAAAGGGTTTTCTTGTCATCTTTCCTGAGATACAGGAAACACATTTTTCAAATGATTCATCATTTGATTGTAAGATCCCTTCACGTTGAAGTCTTTCAATGCGGTTTTTGCCAACATGGGCAAGACGACAATGCCATAGAAAAGTGGAGTCCAAACTAGTTTTGGCTCGTTTGCTAATATTGTACATTGAATTATTTGAAACACAACCACGCATATCAATTTCATAAATGCCATCACAAGGAATAGCATCAAAATAATGAACATTATTTTTAGAAACTGAAATACCGATATTATCAAACGTGTTAATAAATCCTTGGTTTTTCAACAAAGAAACTGAAATGACACCTCTAGTGATAGAAGGTGCATAATGACAATTGTCTAATACAATAAATAACCCAGAAGGCAGAATTAAATGACATTCTCCTATAGCTTCCACAGCTGCTGGCAAACCATTTCCAACGAACAGCTGCAAAGCTCCAGGCTTCAGTTTCCTCCTCTTTCTAAGGCCCTGTAACGAATTACAGATGTGAGTTCCACAGCCGGTGTCATACACCCATGAATCACTCTTAGAAAAGGAAAATAATTCAATTGTGAAGATACCTGAAGTACTAGTCCCACTAGTATTCTTTCTCTTCTTCATCAACTCAGCTAGATAGGTAGGACAGTTCCTCTTCCAGTGTCCAACTTCACCACAATGGTGACAGATTTGGTCTTTAGCCGGATGCTCTTTTGAGGCCGGGGGGGGGGGGGGGGGGGTTGCTTGGTTTTAGGAACAAGCGCAACTGCCTTGCCTTTTCCTTTACCATCATTCTTGCCCTTCGCCTTTTGCGGTCGTTTAGCCTTTTGGATCTTTCCCCCCTTAATCATAAGAACTTGGGGTGTTTCAGTGGCCTTTTTAGGAATCGTTTTTTCATACTCGACAAGCATAGCATGAAGCTCAGGTATAGTCTTAGTCATACTATGCATGTTGTAGTTGCGCACAAAACCCTCAAAATCCTTCGTAAGAGATTTGAGGATCATGCCAACTGCCACAGCACGATTATACCCATAATTGAGCGATTCCAATTTGTCAAAGTAACTCTTCATCTTGAGCACATGACTACTGACCGATTTACCAGTTTCAAGCTTCAAGTCGTGGAGTTCCACAACTAGGTCGAACAATTGAACACCCGCTTGTTTTTCATACATCTTCTTTAGCTCTTTGATCATATCACAAGGTGTATGAAATTCGTATTGCTTCTAAAGATCGGGAGTCATACTCGAGATTATCATGCAAGCAACCTCATCGTATCTGCTATACTCTGCATTGTAGAACGCTTTCTCTTGATCAGAAGCATCAGCAGCTGGCTCGGTCGGCCAATGATGTTCAAGGACATCGGTCCTCCGTTCAACTCTAAGGACAATCCTCAGTTGACGGTACCAGTCATTGAAGTTAGATCCATTTAGCTTTTCTCTTTCAAACATTTGACGAAAAGCATGACCAACATTGTTTTGAGGAGGGTTTGTTGCCATCTACAAAACAGATTAAGTTCAAAAATAAGTATTTTCGATAATCTTTTCCTTAATAAATTTAATTACCCAATGTTTAAACATTTTAAACGATTAATTTTATTAAGGCTAGGATCCAGTTGACATGCCATCATTTCATCAGTTGATCTGCTAGAAATGATGCTGTCACACCCCCAAATTAACCACTAACGGAGTTTATACCGTTAAGGGGTGCGACCAGACCAGGACCACAACCATTAGTTACAAATACTAAATGAATCAGAGTTAGCCCAAATGTAAATCATAAATTAAATTCTACAAAATACGCAGCGGAAAATATTATCTTAGCACTAACCACGTGCTTTACAAATCATTGTTTAAAAATTCTCAACTTAATTTAAATAAAAGAGAATGTCCTCGTGTGCCATGCCAACTCGCTCCGGATACTCCTTAGCGATCTGCAAAAGTTTAAACCACGCAAGTGTCAACCTAACGGTTGGTGAGTTCACAGTGGGCTTGTCACGCAGTGGCCCGGTCTCAAAATCATAATTGTGTCAACATGTACTTAAGTAATATTTATTTGTGAAAAGCGATGCTCGGTAATGTCCAAAATCATAGTAACGTGGTTTAGAAATATTAATGTCCGTAACATACGTTATCGGGTATGAACTAGTTTTGTATAGTTAAAGTGCTCAACCGATATCGCGGGTAGCTAATCCGTTGTTCCATGCACTAAGGAAGTTTGTACCAAAGCTGACTATTATTGTAGTGGCCGTGCCATCAGGTTTTGCGGACCTACGTCATCGCGGATTTGCCTCCCCCGTGTCCTCTCGGGATCACGGTCAGAATAGGCTGATATTGTACCTCCGTGCACTCCCCGTGCCACGGGGCGGAGTTTGTCAAACACCAGTAGATCTACCCAACATCCCCTCGCTCTACAATTAATGGTACAATTTAGTTGAGGACTTTTAAGTTTCAAGGCATCCTTAGAAATCATGTGATATCATGTGGTTTAGACTTTAACCTACGCTAGCCATATTAAAACGTTTTACCGGATTCTCATGAATCTCAAAAGTGTTTTCAGTTTCGTTTCAGAAATAGTTGTTTAAGTAATTCACAAGTGCTTCCCATAAAGCACTTCAAGTTCATCAAGTGGGTGCCGAGCACTCCAAGTTTTCAAGTTCATCAGGGAGGTGCGTAGCACTCTCGAGTTTGTCAGCATTGTTTTACTTTTAGTTATTCGGTGTAACCCAAACGGGTTCACGGTAATCGGGTTAGTGACACTCACCTTTGGTTGCACTGCTACACTTGCTAATAATCCAAGTATTGCTTATCGAAGACCTATGAACACGTTTAGGTCTTAAGTATTAGTTTTGTGTCTAATCTTTACTTAACGTCACTATGGCCCATAACATAGCACGTTGGAACTATGACTCGACATACAGACACACGACACCGATGGTTGATCATAAACAAGGGTTCACATATTACAGAAATCGTAGCATGTTTCATCATAGCATAATCATGTAAGTCATGGCATAACATTCAAGCAAATTTGCACAAGTTTGGATTCTGGTCTCAGTTTCGCTAGCAGTTTCGCTAATCAGTTTCGCTGTGTGCACGGGCAGCACTTTCGCTAGGCAATACCCGATGACACAGTTTCGCTAGGCTAGTTTCGCTCGAAACTGTTGGCACAGTTTCGCTAGCCTAGTTTCGCCCGAAACTGGTTTGAACTTTCGTTCAGGGAATTTCGCTCGGTAGTTTCGTTCGGACAGATCTGGTTGGTTTACCCGGCGACACTACAGTTTCGCTACATAGTGTCGCTAGATGAAGATATACATAATTTCGCTGCATAGTTTCGCCCAGAGAACAGGCTAGGTTCGCTAGTCGCGAAAAACACATAAATCAGCCTAAAAATCAATCTAACAGCTTCCATATTTCATGTAATTCAATATCTAGCATGCATAATCATTTACCAACACAAATCAGTAAGCTTTAACACCTTAAACATGGGTTTTCATCATCAAATCACCAAAACACATTTTAAACCTAAAATGACTAAAATGGCATAGATCTTCATTATGGATGGATTTCAAACGTAAAGTCACAGACTTTCTAACAGATCTAGCATTCCTAAGCCTTAAAACAGAAGATCTAATGATTCCACAGAGATCTAGGCATGCTTTATAGTAAAACACATAGAAAAATGCATGTAAATGGTTTTGGGACTCACGGTTCAATCTCCAAGCTCGATGGTTGATGGTTCAGGGCTGAGATCTCGATGGCTCAGTGTGAATCTCGACTGACCAGATTTCCAGGAGAAAGATGGAGTGTGTGTGTGTGTTTTTGTGTAAAGGAGGCAAATGGTGAAACTAGGGTTTTATTAAGATATTATATATCAGAGGCTAGTTTCGCTGGCAGTTTCGCTGGCCAGGCGAAACTGGCTCTGGTAGTCAGAGGGTAGACTAGCCGGGCGACACTATAGTTTCGCCCGGTAGTTTTGCTAGAAACCCGAAAGTGACTAGTTTACATTTTAAGCAAGATAAGTACAGCTCATGGGTTGTCAAGCTATTCACAATACTAAATCATGTATTTAAATCACATTGCACATAATGACTATAAGTAAATGAACACATAACACATATGGGCGGGTTTGGTGATCAACCAAAGGTCGTGGACGTATTCGGCCTAGTTAAGCATTAGTTACTAAGTTAACACTTATAACGTAACTAACGGAATTGTCTAACGGAAGTAAACCTTGAAATTCTCGGATGTCACATCATCCCCTTGTAATTGGAATTTTCGTCCCGAAAATTATTCTTGCGTCGTAGCGTTCGCATCCTCGGCTGTCGTCATTGTTGTATTTGCTGGGGAAAGAAAGCAAAAGTTTTAGGGTCGCCACATCCTCCTCTTGTTAAAGGAATTTTGGTCCCCAAAATTAAATCATACCTTGAGTATCTGTGGACGTTTGCTCGAACAAGTGGGGATACTTTTTCTTCATCTGATCCTCTCGTTCCCAAGTATATTCAGGTCCACGCTTTGAGTTCCATCGAACCTTGACGATCAGAATCTTGCTACGTTTGAGGGCTTTCTCCTCGCGTCCCATGATTTCTACCGGTTGCTCGATAAATCTCAAATGTTCATCGATTTCCAATTCCTCCAAAGGAATTACTTCAGTGTCTTCAGCCAGACATTTCTTTAGGTTAGAAACGTGAAACACGTTGTGAACTCCATCGAGTTCAGCAGGGAGTTGTAATCGGTAGGCCACCGGCCCTACTTCCCCGATGATTTTAAATGGACTGATATAACGAGGATTCAGTTTTCCACGCCTTCCGAAGCGTATCACTCCTTTCCAAGGAGATACTTTCAATAGTACCTTGTCGCCTACCTCGAACTTCAAAGGTTTACGGCGTTTGTCAGCATAGCTCTTTTGTCTGTCACGTGCTGCGGCTATCCGCTTTCTGATTTGAATGATCCGTTCAGTCGTATCATGAATGATTTCCGGTCCAGTGAGTCCTTTCTCACCCGTTTCGGCCCAAAACACGGGCGATCTGCATTTTCTGCCATAAAGAGCTTCAAAAGGTGCAGCACCGATACTTGAATGATAACTTTTGTTGTAGGAGAACTCCACCAACGGAAGATGAGCCTCCCAGTCTTTACCAAAGTCGAGAACGCAAGCTCGGAGCATGTCTTCTAGAGTCTGAATAGTTCGTTCCATCTGACCGTCGGTCTGCGGGTGATAAGCTGTACTCATATCCAGTCTGGTTCCCAGTGCTTCTTGCATAGATTGCCACAATCGGGAAGTAAATCGAGGATCTCTATCAGAGATAATAGTCTTAGGCACTCCATGACGTGCCACAATTCGGTCAATATACAGCTTTGTTAACTTATCCATATTATCAGTTTCTTTCATTGGAATGAAGTGTGCAGATTTGGTTAACCGATCAATGATAACCCAAATCGCATCCGGTCGATTCGACCGATGAGGTAATCCCGTTACAAAATCCATGGAGATGTCCTCCCATTTCCATTCTGGGATCTTTGGTTGCTGTAATAGCCCAGAAGGCTTTTGGTACTCAATCTTAACCCTTGAGCATGTTAAACACTTAGCCACATATCGAGCAATGTCGGCTTTCATGTTCAGCCACCAATACAAGTTTTTCAAATCTTGGTACATTTTATCCGATCCAGGGTGCACCGAATACCTTGACTTGTGAGCCTCGTCCATCACGAGCTCACGGAGATTTCCTAGTAAAGGAACCCAAATTCTGTCATTGTAATATCTGAGTCCGTCGGACTTAACTTCAGAATTACCATCTACCCCTCGCAGTGCTTCAGCTGCGAAGTTTTCTTCTTTCAAAGCTTCTTGTTGGGCATCGTGGATCCGATCCGGCAATCCCGTGTGAATGGTAAGTTGCAGCGCTCGTACTCGTCGAGGCTTTTCATACTCCTTCCGACTTAATGCATCAGCCACAACATTGGCTTTTCCCGGGTGATATTTGATTGCTAAGTCATAATCATTCAGTAGCTCGACCCACCGTCGTTGTCGCATATTGAGGTCCTTCTGTTCAAATATGTGCTGTAAGCTTTTGTGGTCAGTAAATATTGTGCACTTTGTTCCGTAGAGGTAATGTCTCCAAATCTTGAGTTCATGAACAACGGCTCCCAATTCTAAATCATGCGTTGTATAATTCTTCTCAGTATCCTTCAGTTGCCTGGACCCATAGGCAATCACTTTATCTCGTTGCATCAACACGCAACCGAGTCCTTGGATGGATGCATCACAGTAGACTACAAAGTTGTCAACCCCATCGGGTAGCGCGAGAATCGGAGCTGAACATAACATATCCTTAAGAGTTTGAAACGCGTGTTCTTCTTTTTCACCTTTTGATATTGCACTCCTTTGTGCGTTAAAGCTGTTAAGGGTTGAGCCAATTGCGAGAAACCCTTAATGAACCTTCGGTAATATCCGGCAAGTCCCAAAAATTGTCGGATTTCGGTCGACGCTCTTGGGGTAGGCCAATTCTTGATAGCTTCCACTTTTGCTGGGTCGACATGAATTCCATTCTGATCGACAATGTGTCCAAGAAACTGGACTTCGCGAATCCAGAAATCGCACTTTGAAAACTTAGCATAAAGTTGTTCCTTGCGGAGCAATTCCAAGATAAGTCGCAGATGCTCCTCGTGTTCTTCCTTCGTCTTGGAGTAGATCAAAATATCATCAATGAAAACTATCACAAACTTATCGAGGTACGGCTTGCACACTCGATTCATCAGATCCATAAACACAGCAGGCACATTAGTTAGCCCAAACGGCATAACTAAAAACTCGTAGTGACCATACCGAGTTCTGAAAGCAGTCTTGGGGACGTCTTCATCACGAACACGAAGTTGGTGATATCCAGACCGTAGATCAATCTTTGAAAAGTAGCTCGAACCTTGTAGCTGATCGAAGAGATCGTCGATTCGAGGAAGTGGATACCGATTCTTGATTGTAACCTTGTTAAGCTTTCGGTAGTCAATACACATTCGGAACGTTCCATCCTTCTTTTTAACAAATAATACTGGTGCTCCCCATGGAGATGAACTCGGACGAATAAACCCTTTGTCAAGTAACTCTTGAAGTTGCGCGGAGAGTTCGTTGAGTTCACTTACCGCCAAACGATAAGGTGCGCGTGCAATCGGAGACGCTCCAGGAGCTAAGTCGATTCCAAACTCTACTTGTCGAAATGGAGGCAAACCAGGCAGATCTTCAGGAAACACATCTTGGAAGTCGCGGACTATCGGGTAGTCGTTGATTCTATGCTCGGGGAGTGTCGAATCGGTGACGTTTGCAAGAATCGCGAAGTGACCTTTACGAAGGCACTTTTGAGCTTTGAGAAATGAAATAATACCGGTTACTGTTCCACCTTTCTCACCTTGAACTGTTAGCACTTCACCGTCCTTGAGTGGAATACGAACCACTTTTTCTTGACATAAAATTTCAGCGCGGTTTTCAGATAACCAATCCATTCCTACTATGACATCAAAACTACCAATCGGGAAAGGCATCAGATCGATTCCTAACGTATGGCCAGCTAGTTCTAACTTACAGTCCTTAACTATCTGAGTCGTATCATGAAGTTTACCATTTGCTAGCTCTACCACATACTTAGCATCTAAAGCAATTGGTTTAGCATTAATCAACTTAGCAAATTTAGTGGAAAGAAAGCTTCTTTCAGCACTAGAATCAAACAATACAGTAGCAAAGAAACCATTAAGGATGAATTTACCGTTAATCACGTTGGCATCATTGCGAGCTTCACCTTGACCCATAACAAAAGCCCTTCCTTTGCCATTTCCGCCATTCCCGTTGTTACCATTCCCGTTGCCATTCCCATTGCCATTACCTCCACCATTACCATTCCCACCGTTGTTTCCTTGGTTACCGTTTCCCTGTCTTCTCAGCTGTGGGCAATCCCTCTTAATGTGGCCTTGGGCACCACATTCAAAATAGCCACGGGCTCCACCATTGTTGTTGTTCTGATTGTTTCCTTGCCCGTTGCGGTTGTTCCCATAGTTGTTGTTGCCATGATTGTTGCTGTTTTGCCTTAGGCGGTTTTGTTGCTCAGGAAGGATTGTCCAACAGTCCTTCGCCTCATGGCTTTTCTTGCCACACCTTTCACAGCTCAGATTCTTTTTACAAACACCAGCATGATGTTTCCCACACTTGTTGCACAGAGGCAGGTTACCCCTGTAGTTGCTTTGACCATTTCCGCCCTGGCGGTTGTTTCCACTGTTGTTTCCAGACCTCTTACTTTGGCTTTGGTAGCTATAGGACCTTCCAGTGCTGTTTCCAACACTCTGATTGTTCATGGAGTTTTCAGGAGCTTCATCATCAGCTTTTCTTTTGCCACTAAGGGCAGTCTTCTCTGTGGCCTTTGCAGGAAGTGTACCCTTCTCGACTTCCTGATCAGTAAGCTTGTGAGCCAAACGGATGGCTTGCTGCACAGTTGCGGGGTTGCTAGCAGTCACTAATCCTTTGATTTGAGGCGCGAGGCCTTCCAGATAACGCTCAATGCGTTTGAACTCAGCATCAACCATCGTGGGGCACAAGACCGCGTACTCATGGTAACGCGCAATATATTGCTCAACTTCAGACCCAATCATTTTCAGATTCAAGAATTCGCCCTCTAACTTCTTCACTTGGTCACGGGGACAGTACTCCTCCATAATCAGCTCCTTAAACGCTTCCCATTGCATGTTATTAGCCGCATCAATCCCAATCATCTGGATTTCGGCATTCCACCAGGAGAGAGCAGCTCCCTCAAAGGTACCAGTAGCAAACTTCACCTTGCTTTCAGCCGGGCAATTACACATGGAGAAAACCTTCTCGGACTTCTCGATCCACCTGAGGAGTCCTACCGCTCCTTCTTCGCCAGAAAACGTTATCGGCTTGCAGTCCATGAAGGACTTAAACGTGCAGTGATGGTGGTTTCCTGATGCAATAATAGTTCGGGTTTCAAATTTAAACAGGTCAAAATATAATTCGCTTTGTGCCTTAACCGGCATAATAATTACCCTGAGCGGCGTATGCAGCTTGGACGGCTGCCACCGCGGCTTGCACGTGTTCGTTAATCATCGCTTGCAGCTGTGCAGGTGTCATGTTAATGTTGTTCCTTCCGTGTCCTCTTCCAGACATCTTGCTGGACAGTTAAAGTAGCCAGTGTTCAGTCACAGTTATACTTTATACATATCCCATAATATGCATGTTAACAATTTCCCGTTATCCCTCTATTAGTCCAGAAAAATTTTCGTGCAAAAATCGAGGCGTCGTCGGAGAACGTCGTAAGTCGTAAGTAGCTATCGTCGAAAGTCGGCTTCCCCATAAAAGTCACCGTCGGCGTAGTCATCGTAGTAGAAATCAGGACGTAGCGTGTAGCATCGTTTCGTTGTCGCTTTCCCCCGGCATGGTGCGCGCAATAGCGTTCGCGTTTCGTATTCGTGTGTGAAAATTATCCCCTAAGGTTTTCTGTTAGACTACTTAGACACGGTCTATATATATCTACATATATATATACATACGTACTAAGCTTTTACTTACACAGCAGAGCGAGTATCCCAGGTTGGCACGTAATTATTTTGGTTTCGGGAATTTGTTTGTTCGTTTGTAACTAAGGTTTCAAGTTGCAGTTTCCGAATCGTTTTTCAAAAATGATACCAGTTCTCTGCAACTTATGGCTCTGATACCAATCTATCTGTCACACCCCCAAATTAACCACTAACGGAGTTTATACCGTTAAGGGTGCGACCAGACCAGGACCACAACCATTAGTTACAAATACTAAATGAATCAGAGTTAGCCCAAATGTAAATCATAAATTAAATTCTTCAAAATACGCAGCGGAAAATATTATCTTAGCACTAACCACGTGCTTTACAAATCATTCTTTAAAAATTCTCAACTTAATTTAAATAAAAGAGAATGTCCTCGTGTGCCATGCCAACCCGCTCCGGATACTCCTTAGCGATCTGCAAAAGTTTAAACCACGCAAGTGTCAACCTAACGGTTGGTGAGTTCACAGTGGGCTTGTCACGCAGTGGCCCGGTCTCAAAATCATAATTGTGTCAACATGTACTTAAGTAATATTTATTTGTGAAAAGCGATGCTCGGTAATGTCCAAAATCATAGTAACGTGGTTTAGAAATATTAATGTCCGTAACATACGTTATCGGGTATGAACTAGTTTTGTATAGTTAAAGTGCTCAACCGATATCGCGGGTAGCTAATCCGTTGTTCCATGCACTAAGGAAGTTTGTACCAAAGCTGACTATTATTGTAGTGGCCGTGCCATCAGGTTTTGCGGACCTACGTCATCGCGGATTTGCCTCCCCCGTGTCCTCTCGGGATCACGGTCAGAATAGGCTGATATTGTACCTCCGTGCACTCCCCGTGCCACGGGGCGGAGTTTGTCAAACTCCAGTAGATCTACCCAACATCCCCTCGCTCTACAATTAATGGTACAATTTAGTTGAGGACTTTTAAGTTTCAAGGCATCCTTAGAAATCATGTGATATCATGTGGTTTAGACTTTAACCTACGCTAGCCATATTAAAACGTTTTACCGGATTCTCATGAATCTCAAAAGTGTTTTCAGTTTCGTTTCAGAAATAGTTGTTTAAGTAATTCACAAGTGCTTCCCATAAAGCACTTCAAGTTCATCAAGTGGGTGCCGAGCACTCCAAGTTTTCAAGTTCATCAGGGAGGTGCGTAGCACTCTCGAGTTTGTCAGCATTGTTTTACATTTAGTTATTCGGTGTGACCCAAACGGGTTCACGGTAATCGAGTTAGTGACACTCACCTTTGGTTGCACTGCTACACTTGCTAATAATCCAAGTATTGCTTATCGAAGACCTATGAACACGTTTAGGTCTTAAGTATTAGTTTTGTGTCTAATCTTTACTTAACGTCACTATGGCCCATAACATAGCACGTTGGAACTATGACTCGACATACAGACACACGACACCGATGGTTGATCATAAACAAGGGTTCACATATTACAGAAATCGTAGCATGTTTCATCATAGCATAATCATGTAAGTCATGGCATAACATTCAAGCAAATTTGCACAAGTTTGGATTCTGGTCTCAGTTTCGCTAGCAGTTTCACTAATCAGTTTCGATGTGTGCACGGGCAGCACTTTCGCTAGGCAATACCCGATGACACAGTTTCGCTAGGCTAGTTTCGCTCGAAACTGTTGGCACAGTTTCGCTAGCCTAGTTTCGCCCGACACTGGTTTGAACTTTCGTTCAGGGAATTTCGCTCGGTAGTTTCTTTCGGACAGATCTGGTTGGTTTACCCGGCGACACTACAGTTTCGCTACATAGTGTCGCTGGATGAAGATATACATAATTTCGCTGCATAGTTTCGCCCAGAGAACAGGCTAGTTTCGCTAGTCGCGAAAAACACATAAATCAGCCTAAAAATCAATCTAACAGCTTCCATATTTCATGTAATTCAATATCTAGCATGCATAATCATTTACCAACACAAATCAGTAAGCTTTAACACCTTAAACATGGGTTTTCATCATCAAATCACCAAAACACATTTTAAACCTAAAATGACTAAAATGGCATAGATCTTCATTATGGATGGATTTCAAACGTAAAGTCCCAGACTTTCTAACAGATCTAGCATTCCTAAGCCTTAAAACAGAAGATCTAATGATTCCACAGAGATCTAGGCATGCTTTATAGTAAAACACATAGAAAAATGCATGTAAATGGTTTTGGGACTCACGGTTCGATCTCCAAGCTCGATGGTTGATGGTTCAGGGCTGAGATCTCGATGGCTCGGTGTGAATCTCGACTGACCAGATTTCTAGGAGAAAGATGGAGTGTGTGTGTGTTTTTGTGTAAAGGAGGCAAATGGTGAAACTAGGGTTTTATTAAGATATTATATATCAGAGGCTAGTTTCGCTGGCAGTTTCGCTGGCCAGGCGAAACTGGCTCTGGTAGTCAGAGGGTAGACTAGCCGGGCGACACTATAGTTTCGCCCGGTAGTTTCCCTGGAAACCCGAAAGTGACTAGTTTACATTTTAAGCAAGATAAGTACAGTTCATGGGTTGTCAAGCTATTCACAATACTAAATCATGTATTTAAATCACATTGCACATAATGACTATAAGTAAATGAACACATAACACATATGGGCGGGTTCGGTGATCAACCAAAGGTCGTGGACGTATTCGGCCTAGTTAAGCATTAGTTACTAAGTTAACACTTATAACGTAACTAACGGAATTGTCTAACGGAAGTAAACCTTGAAATTCTCGGATGTCACAGATGCATTCAAAAGGTAAGTGACAATCAATAATTGTACTCCAAGTACAATTCCTAGATTTTATGGGACCTACAAATAACACTTGTGAATCTTGCACCAAGTGATTTGTAGTCATGTTTCATCCCATATTTTGCCAAGGGCTAGGGGTCTCACCGCCTAGCTCATTTTAAGTCGTCCAGCTAAGAACGCACAAATTGTCCACCATTGTGTACTAATGAGTGGGAATTCGCCATGTAAATGCCATTTTACCATTGTGTACCAATGAGTAAGATGATATCCACAAGTGTCCTTTTCAAGGTGGATGGCAAAGACTTAAATTTTGTTTGGGTCAAAACAATTTTGATGCGTGATCAAAAAGGTTATGTGTGAAGATTCATGCACATCTTCACCACATAATGTGTTTATAAAAAATCTTAGTTTGTCTTCCAAATCAAAAGAGCTCGGTAGCTCCATTCGCAACACACAAAGAAGCGTAGGGGTGAGGTTTGCAACTTTTGCAATTAAAAACCTACCCGCTACAGGGAAGCATGGCGACCCGACTTATACCTCTCTTAGAGTGTGTTCAAATGGGTGAGTCGGTGTTTCTTTTGAGTTTTAGGACACAAATTTTATTTTATAAACAAAATCATATTTCTATAGTTATTTAAGAAAATTTCGATTTTCATAAAACAAATTTGCATTAAAACCTTTTATTATGTCACATTAAAACCTTTTATTAAAACCCCCCTTGGGTTTTCTTGTTGCCGAATTCGAGAGAGAAGAGAGAGAGAATTAGGGTTTGCTCTTTTATCAGATAAATGCAGTAACTAAACCTTAAACCAAGAAGGTTTATTTATAGTGTTTGGATACTTGGAGAACAAGATAGGGATAGGCATAGAGCCCTAGTCGAAATCGGCCTAGAGGCTTTATCCATATCCTTCTCTCAATTGTAATCCAAATCCAACTCTCTCTAATTCAACTAACATCCCTCTGTTAACAATTAACTGTCAGTTTTTAACGAAACCTCGTTAAATGTTCGTGATAAATATTAATTAACTATTAATTAATATTAATACATTTGGTGTCGAGACGTGTGACCCCGTAGGCTTAAATAATTTCCGGACATACGCTTACTATTACATGATCATATACCTACAGCTAGAACTCCTCAGCAAAATGGTGTTGCTGAGAGAAGAAATAGAACTTTAATTGAGGCTGCAAGATCTATGTTGGCTAAATCAAAATTACCTGTAACATTTTAGGCTGAAGTAGTAAACACTGCATGTTATGTACAAAATAGGATTTTGATGTAAAAGGACAGAACAAGACCCCTTATGATATTTGGAGAAAAAGGAAACCAAATATTTATTTTCTTCAATCATTTGGCTGTCCCGTTACAATATTAAAAACCAATGAGCAGCTGTCAAAATTTGCTGAAGAAGTTGTTGATGGAAATTTTGTGGGATACTCTGGTGTCTCTAAGGCATACACGGTATACAACAGCAGTTCTAAAATTATTGAAGAAACCATAAATGTGGTATATAATGAAAAATCAAAGAACAATTTTAGAGCTGAGCCCTCATGGTTATTTGATATTGATTCACAAACCACTGCTTTCAATATAACTATTAATAAGCCTCTTAGTGAAAATGTGCAGACAGAAGTATTCCAAAATTGTCACACCCCCAAATAACCACTAACGGAGTTTATACCGTTAAGGGGTGCGACTAGACCAGGATCCACAACCATTAGTTACAAATACTAAATGAATCAAAGTTAGTTCAAGAATCAGTTATAAAATGAAGTTTCAAATACAAACGCAGCGGAATAAGTATTGTCTTTAGCACTAACCACGTGCTTTACAAATCAGTGTATTAAATCCCCAAATTAGTTTAATTAAAATAGAAGTCTTCATGTGCCATGCCAACCTGCTCCGGAATACCCCTTAGCGATCTGCAAAAGTTTAAACCACGCAAGTGTCAACCTAACGGTTGGTGAGTTCACAGTGGGCTTGTCATGCATTGGCCCGGTCTCATAATCATAATTCGTATCAAGGTAGACTTACATAATATTCGTTTGTGAAAAGCAATGCTAAATGTTATGTCTTAGTTTATAAAGGAATTTTCCGTGACCTACGTCATCGGGTATGAACTAGTTTTGTAAAAGTTAAAGTGCTCAACCGATATCGCGGGTAGCTAATCCGTTGTTCCATGCACTAAGGAAGTTTGCACCAAAGCTGACTATAATTTATTGTAGTGGCCATGCCATCTAGTACTGCGGACCTACGTCATCGCGGTTTTGCCTCCCCCGTGTCCTCTCGGGATCACGGTTAAATAGGCTGATATTGTACCTCCGTGCACTCCCCGTGCCACGGGGTGGAGTTTGTCAAACTCCAGTAGATCTACCCAACATCCCCTCGCTTTACAATTAATGGTACAATTAGTTGAGGACTTTTAAGTTTTCAAGGCATCCTTAGAAATCATGTGATATCATGTGGTTTAGACTTTAACCTACACTAGCCATATTAAAACGGTTTATTGGATTCTCATGAATCTCAAAAGTGTTTTCAGTTTCGTTTTAAAAATCGTTGTTGTTGGTGATTCGCAAGTGCTTCCCATAAAGCACCTCAAGTTCATCAGGTGGGTGCCGAGCACTCCAAGTTTTCACATTCATCAGGGAGGTGCCTAGCACTCTCGAGTTTGTCAGCATTGTTTTACTTTTAGTTATTTGGTGTGACCCAAACGGGTTCACGGTAATTGGGTTAGTGACACTCACCTTTGGTTGCACTGCTACACTTGCTAATAATCCAAGTCTGCTTAACGAAGACCTATGAACACGTTTAGGTCTTAGATATTAGTTTTGTGTCTAATCTTTACTTAACGTCACTATGGCCCATAACATAGCACGTTTGGAACTATGACTCGACATACAGACACACGACACCAATGGTTGATCATAAATAAGGGTTCACATATTACAGAAATCATAACATGTATCATCATGGCATAATATTCAAGCAAATTGCACAAGTTTGGATTCTGGTCTCAGTTTCGCTAGCAGTTTCGCTAGTCAGTTTCGCTGTGTGCACGGGCAACACTTTCGCTAGGCAATACCCGATGACACAGTTTCGCTAGGCTAGTTTCGCTCGAAACTGCTGGCACAGTTTCGCTAGCCTAGTTTCGCCCGAAACTGGTTTGAACTTTCGTTCAGGGAATTTCGCTCGGTAGATTCGCTCGAGCTGGTCTGGTTGGTTTACCCGGCGACACTGCAGTTTCGCTGCATAGTGTCGCTGGTTGAAGATATACATAGTTTCGCTGGACAATTTCGCCCAGAGAACACCACAGTTTCACTGGTCGCGAAAAACATACGGATCAGCCTAAAAATCAACCTAACAGCTTCCATTTTACATGCAATTCATTGTTTAGCATACATAGGCATTTACCAACATAAATCAGTAAGCTTTAACACCTTAAACATGCATTTTATCATCAAATCACCCAAAATACATATAAAACCCTAAAATGACTAAAATAGCATAAATCTTTATCATGGATGGATTTCACACGTAAAGTTATCAACTTTATGGTAGATCTAGCAATCCTAAGCAACATATCAGAAGATCTAACAATAACACAGAGATCTAGGCATGCTTTATGAAGAAACACATAGAAAAGCATAGAAAATGGCATAAAGGAAAGGTTTTGGGACTCACGATTCGATCAGGGAATCGAATGGATGTTGTCTTGGGCTGAGATCTTGGTTTCTCTTGATGGTTTTCGGCTGACCAGATTTCCAGAGAAGAATGTGTGTGTTTGTGGTGCAAATGAGGCAAATAGGAGAACTAGGGTTTATTAAGATTATTTATATCAGGGGCTAGTTTCGCTGGCAGTTTCGCTGGCCAAGCGAAACTGGCTCTGGTCACATTTAACTGATTGGTTTAGTTGGCTACCGGGCGACACTACAGTTTCGCCCGGTAGTTTCGCTGACTGCATAATCTTAGAAGATTTTTCACATAATCAAGGATTTACAATTTGTCATGCTATTCATAATATTAAATCATGCGTTTAGATCACATTGCACATAATGACAACAATAAATGAACACGTAGCACATATGGGCGGGTTCGGTGATCAACCAAAGGACGTGGACGTATTCGGCCTAGTTAAGCATTAGTTACTAAGTTAACACTTATAACGTAACTAACGGAATTGTCTAACGGAAGTAAACCTTGAAATTCTCGGATGTCACAAAAATGCTACAAATGGCAGGTTCAAAGGTGTTGATCCTCCATTCTTCTCATATGTCAGAACAAGACCTTATGTCCTAACAACCAGTTTTAACTTGACTCCAGGAAATATTATTTAATTCAATTCTGATAGAATACCTATTCCTCAGATAGCAATTGAATCAGAACAACCAACCGAAATCATCTTGTAACTCATCAAGACCCATCGGTAAATCTTAGAAACTCAAGAAACAAAGGTGATCTGAACAATCAATCAGAGGCTTCAATAGAAAATTAGATAGGATGTAGCAACTCAACATCCACTCTACCTAAAGGATTAAGCTCACCTACTCATGTTGATGACATTAATGAAGAAATCATTGAGCCTGTTGCCTCACAAAATCAAGATGTTCAAGATTCACCTCCTTCAACAGAAATACCAGAATTACTGCTTATGAATGACTTTACCCCGTTAAACCTTTCTGAGCCAAATTGTCATCATGAATTCCCACCTTCTTATAGCTCTAGAGTTTTGAAAGATTATCCTCTAGAGAATGTTATAAGAGAAGTGGAAGCACCTGTACTTACAAGAAGCAAATCAACTGATGCAAACATATGTCTACATGCATGCTTCTTGTCACAGGAGCAACCAAAAATAAATAAATGAAGAAAACAGTTGGATTGAAGCTATGTAAGAAAAAATTCTTCAAATCAACAAACATAAAGTATGGGAATTGGTGGATCTACCAAAGAATGCACCACCACCAAGTGGAACCAAAAGGGTTTTAGAAACAAAAAGGATGAAAAGGGCATTGTAGTAAAAAAACAAGGCAATGTTAGTGGTTCAAGGCTTTGCTCAAGAAGATGGAATAGACTATGATGAAGTTTTTGTAACAGTAGCAAGATTAGAAGCAATTAGGATATTTTTAGCCTATGCTTCTTACAAAAACATTAATGTCTACCAAATGGATGTGAAAAGTGCTTTTCTGTATGGATTATTGAATGAAGAAGTGTATGTATGTCAACCACCTGGGTTTGAAGATCCACATCATCCAAACAAGGTGTGCAAACTGATAAAAGCTTTGTATGGTCTTAATTAGGCACCAAGAATCTGGTATGAGACTCTCTCTTGTTATCTAACTAAACATGGATACAAAAGAGGAGCTATTGACAAAACTCTCTTCAATAAAACTGTTGGTAAGGATCTTTTAATGGTACAAATTTATATTAATGATATAATATTTGGTTCAACTAAAGATGCTCTTTGTAAGGAGTTTGAAGTCCTAATACAATCAAACTTTGAAATGAGCTCAATGGGTGAACTCACTTTCTTTTTAGGTCTTCAAGTAAGGCAAACAAAAGAAGGAATTCTCTTGAATCAATCAAAAGATATTCAGAATATGCTAAAGAGGTTTGACATCCTGTCATCCTCCACTGCCAAAACTCCTATATCGACATCACACAAGATAAAATTTGTCTTCCGAGATAAAATTTTACCTAGGTTATCTGTAATATTTGTCTTCCGAGATAAAATTTACTGATAACTTAAGAAAAAGGTTATCTTCTCAAAAATATCTATGCAAGTTGTTCGATGGGACAACCGTAGGTCCAACAAGAAGAAGCCACGTCAACCCACCTTTTTCTCTTTTACCAGACCCACTTGTGCTTTTACAATAACCATCCCTTCCACATCCTTGATTTAAAGCGACAAGCGTAACCTAATACCCACGATTTCACAAATTAACTGCACGCAGTTACTCACCATTATTCCCATATACTTCCAAACATTCACTTTTCTTCACTACCTGCTCATACTTCTCCGATTCTGTTCATCTTTAAACAAACATCAACAAATGGCACCTAAAGCTAAGAAAGGGGAATCATCTTCGGATGCAAATGCCCTATTCCATGCTGACCACAACACAGTGGCACTGCTGTCGAAACAGAGAAAAGCTTCGTATTTCATGAAATGATTGACTTTTTGAAAGCATCACACATTTGCTACGCTCTTACTGTTTAACCAAACATTTGCAAAGTCGTGATTACATAATTTTGGCAAAATGCTAAAAGAACAAAAACTGTCGAAGGAGTGTATAATGTACACTCAAAAGTTCAAGGTCACGAGGTAACAATCACTGAAGAGGACATAAGAACACATCTAAAGTTCCATAACCAAGGAGGCTTCAAAGAAGTTCCCTCCTTTGAGTATCTTTCAACCTTAAGGGCTGTAGGGTATGGAGGATCAGACAAGAAGTTAAAGAAATCACAACTACCATTCAAATGGAGATTTCTTGCACATGTGATTCTGGAAAATCTATCCTCAAAGAAGAGTGTTGATGATCTCTCTTCAGTGTAGGCCTCAACTTTTCATGCACTAGTACAAGGTCAAAATTTTAATTTTTCTAGAATGGTGCTCGATGGGTTGGTGGACAATTTAAAACAAAACAATGTTCACTTCTTTCACATGTATCCCAGGTTTTTGCAACACATTCTAAGGTGTTTGATACCCAGATTAAAAATCTCAGATAAAATTTATCAGTTAAGGGTACCAAATGAAAAATTATTTTCTTATCTGTCAAGCAATGAAAAGAACAAATGGTATACAAACAGGGATACTAACCATCCCATACCTGTGCCAAGACCTCCAGTGGCTGCACTAATGATGCAATCACAGGCAAATCCTGAGCTTATTGCTCCAGTTGATAACCTTGTGTTACCAATAGAGGTTGAACCTCCACCTGACAATCCTTCCTCTTTCAAACAAGTACCACCTAAAAAGAGGAAGATACACTCAAAATTTGTCAACATTTCACCCATTTCATCCCCCCACCAATGATCCAGAAAATCCTGAAAAAGAGGGTGCAACGTCTACTCCACTTGTGCAACCCATAGCCACCCAAACTTTAAGCACTGCCAAGGACAAAGTCCTTAGGCAGCAGAGAGCCAAAAGGGATAACCAAGCAAAAGGTGAATCTCCTAAAGGAGATGAGCCTATAGGGTTGAATGTGCATCCCTCATTCACTAGCAAAACTCCAACAAGACCAAGCCAATTTACACCTCAAATTGAAGGTGATGACATTTTCTGTACTTCTTATGATACACTATCTCCATAAAACTTATTTGCAGGAGATGTGTTGAAGAGTCTCAAGGAAAAATCACCCCAACCAGACTTTGGTAAGGAGTTCAGCCATAGGACTATAGACATGGCTGATGTGAAAAGGGTTGCCACTACACTTGAATCCCCACTGGATCCATTGGACAGTGGTAACATAAATAAGACCCAATTCATGGCAACTAGACCATCTTCTGACCCAAAGGCACCTTTAGTGGCGCCCGAGGTAAATGAGGATGTGACTAGGAATCCCATGAGCCAAGACAACTAGGGTCAGGGACATGATCAAGCAAGGCTTCATGGTTCTTCTTTGCTCAAGGATATTGGTTTCAAACCAATGGAGAGCAAGCTTTCACTAAATGAATTAACGGTTTTGTACTAAAATTTACAAACACAGTTCACTTTGCTTTCACATACTGTGAAATTACAGGGTGAAGAATTGAAGCAAGTCAAGCATCAACAGGTCCCTTCTGCAAAAGAAGATGTTACCAGAGCTTTAAGCTCAAAATCTAAAGCCACCACTCCACCACAAGAACTTGGTACTGAAATAGATGATGCTAGCAAAATGGAGGGTATAGGGCCTACAGAGAAGAAGATTTTATTGAATTTGACTAGTATACAAGAGTACCCAAGGAGGTTAGATTAAAGTTGTTTCAATCTGTGGGAAGAGAGCCATTTACAATTGAAGAAGCATGGAATAAAGTCTCTATAGCTGACATCCTTGTTTTGGCCCCACACAAAGACAACCTGAAGAAACTATTCCTCTTCACCATGATAGCTGCAGGAGTTCTTCCTGCTTCTATCAGAGAAATTCAGCAAATTATAGAAAGAGATTTTATTACCCCTGAAATGAGGGCAATTGCCGAAGAAGAAGGAGTTGATCTTGATGCTGAGACAGAAGTGATGGATGAAGATGATGATGACAACAATGATGATAATGATGATGACAATAATGGTGATAATGGTGATGAAAAGAAAGATGATGAGGAAGTTCAAAGTGTGTTGAAAGAAGACAATATTGCCAAAGATCAGAATATTCAAGAAATCAACAAGGATGTGTACAAAATTGATATGGATATTGCTGATGAACAAATAGAAGACATTCTGAAGGATTATAGAGATCTGATTTGACCCGTGGTAAATGATGAAGTTACCTCGGAAGCTGAAGAAATTATCTCGGGAGAACATATTACTCCGGGTGAACAATTTACCTCGGATAATATTATTTCGGAACTTGCTATTATTGCTGTTGCTGATCAAGTTACCTCAGAGCAAACAGTTACTCCGGAGGATGAAAGCAACACTCTTATGTTCTTTGCAGTAGACACAGATCAGCCAATCAGGTTCGAGTTTACTCAAGCAATCATTTGGGAAGAAGCAGAAACACTGGCTATGCTACATAGAAAGAAAATTTATCAAGGAATCAGCTTTTCTTGGTTAACTTCTGCTCCTTCTCTTCCTTTTGAACCAGAACAAATTCTTCAAATTGATGCTCCTCCAGTAGATTTGGGAGGTATTAGAGATAAAAGAGGGTATCTCATGGAAGTTGGACCCTATTACCCACCAACAAAAGATTATTCAGAAATAGTTCCTGTGGCTCCTTCAACTCTTGTGGAGGAAATTGTAAGAAATATTTTGGCTAATTACTGGGCCAAATATAAGCCAGAAACAGGTGAGGTAAAGATCAATCCACTGCCACCATTTATTAGTAACGTGGTTTAGAAATATTAATGTCCGTAACATACGTTATCGGGTATGAACTAGTTTTGTATAGTTAAAGTGCTCAACCGATATCGCGGGTAGCTAATCCGTTATTCCATGCACTAAGGAAGTTTGTACCAAAGCTGACTATTATTGTAGTGGCCGTGCCATCAGGTTTTGCGGACCTACGTCATCGCGGATTTGCCTCCCCCGTGTCCTCTCGGGATCACGGTCAGAATAGGCTGATATTGTACCTCCGTGCACTCCCCGTGCCACGGGGCGGAGTTTGTCAAACTCCAGTAGATCTACCCAACATCCCCTCGCTCTACAATTAATGGTACAATTTAGTTGAGGACTTTTAAGTTTCAAGGCATCCTTAGAAATCATGTGATATCATGTGGTTTAGACTTTAACCTACACTAGCCATATTAAAACGTTTTACCGGATTCTCATGAATCTCAAAAGTGTTTTCAGTTTCGTTTCAGAAATAGTTGTTTAAGTAATTCACAAGTGCTTCCCATAAAGCACTTCAAGTTCATCAAGTGGGTGCCGAGCACTCCAAGTTTTCAAGTTCATCAGGGAGGTGCGTAGCACTCTCGAGTTTGTCAGCATTGTTTTACATTTAGTTATTCGGTGTGACCCAAACGGGTTCACGGTAATCGGGTTAGTGACACTCACCTTTGGTTGCACTGCTACACTTGCTAATAATCCAAGTATTGCTTATCGAAGACCTATGAACAAGTTTAGGTCTTAAGTATTAGTTTTGTGTCTAATCTTTACTTAACGTCACTATGGCCCATAACATAGCACGTTGGAACTATGATTCGACATACAGACACACGACACCGATGGTTGATCATAAACAAGGGTTCACATATTACAGAAATCGTAGCATGTTTCATCATAGCATAATCATGTAAGTCATGGCATAACATTCAAGCAAATTTGCACAAGTTTGGATTCTGGTCTCAATTTCGCTAGCAGTTTCGCTAATCAGTTTCGCTGTGTGCACGGGCAGCACTTTCGCTAGGCAATACCCGATGACACAGTTTCTCTAGGCTAGTTTCGCTCGAAACTGTTGGCACAGTTTCGCTAGCCTAGTTTCGCCCGAAACTGGTTTGAACTTTCGTTCAGGGAATTTCGCTCGGTAGTTTCGTTCGGACAGATCTGGTTGGTTTACCCGGCGACACTACAGTTTCGCTACATAGTGTCGCTGGATGAAGATATACATAATTTCGCTGCATAGTTTCGCCCAGAGAACAGGCTAGTTTCGCTAGTCGCGAAAAACACATAAATCAGCCTAAAAATCAATCTAACAGCTTCCATATTTCATGTAATTCAATATCTAGCATGCATAATCATTTACCAACACAAATCAGTAAGCTTTAACACCTTAAACATGGGTTTTCATCATCAAATCACCAAAACACATTTTAAACCTAAAATGACTAAAATGGCATAGATCTTCATTATGGATGGATTTCAAACGTAAAGTCACAGACTTTCTAACAGATCTAGCATTCCTAAGCCTTAAAACAGAAGATCTAATGATTCCACAGAGATCTAGGCATGCTTTATAGTAAAACACATAGAAAAATGCATGTAAATGGTTTTGGGACTCACGGTTCGATCTCCAAGCTCGATGGTTGATGGTTCAGGGCTGAGATCTCGATGGCTCGGTGTGAATCTCGACTGACCAGATTTCTAGGAGAAAGATGGAGTGTGTGTGTGTTTTTGTGTAAAGGAGGCAAATGGTGAAACTAGGGTTTTATTAAGATATAATATATCAGAGGCTAGTTTCGCTGGCAGTTTCGCTGGCCAGGCGAAACTGGCTCTGGTAGTCAGAGGGTAGACTAGCCCGGCGACACTATAGTTTCGCCCGATAGTTTCGCTGGAAACCTGAAAGTGACTAGTTTACATTTTAAGCAAGATAAGTACAATTCATGGGTTGTCAAGCTATTCACAATACTAAATCATGTATTTAAATCACATTGCACATAATGACTATAAGTAAATGAACACATAACACATATGGGCGGGTTTGGTGATCAACCAAAGGTCGTGGACGTATTCGTCCTAGTTAAGCATTAGTTACTAAGTTAACACTTATAACGTAACTAACGGAATTGTCTAACGGAAGTAAACCTTGAAATTCTCGGATGTCACAGATGCATTCAAAAGGTAAGTGACGATCAATAATTGTACTCCAAGTACAATTCCTAGATTTTATGGGACCTACAAATAACACTTGTGAATCTTGCACCAAGTGATTTGTAGTCATGTTTCATCCCATATTTTGCCAAGGGCTAGGGGTCTCACCGCCTAGCTCATTTTAAGTCGTCCAGCTAAGAACGCACAAATTGTCCACCATTGTGTACTAATGAGTGGGAATTCGCCATGTAAATGCCATTTTACCATTGTGTACCAATGAGTAAGATGATATCCACAAGTGTCCTTTTCAAGGTAGATGGCAAAGACTTAAATTTTGTTTGGGTCAAAACAATTTTGATGCGTGATCAAAAAGGTTATGTGTGAAGATTCATGCACATCTTCACCACATAATGTGTTTATAAAAAATCTTAGTTTGTCTTCCAAATCAAAAGAGCTCGGTAGCTCCATTCGCAACACACAAAGAAGCATGGCGACCCGACTTATACCTCTCTTAGAGTGTGTTCAAATGGGTGAGTCGGTGTTTCTTTTGAGTTTTAGGACACAAATTTTATTTTATAAACAAAATCATATTTCTATAGTTATTTAAGCAAATTTCGATTTTCATAAAACAAATTTGCATTAAAACCTTTTATTATGTCACATTAAAACCTTTTATTAAAACCCCCCTTGGGTTTTCTTGTTGCCGAATTCGAGAGAGAAGAGAGAGAGAATTAGGGTTTGCTCTTTTATCAGATAAATGCAGTAACTAAACCTTAAACCAAGAAGGTTTATTTATAGTGTTTGGATACTTGGAGAACAAGATAGGGATAGGCATAGAGCCCTAGTCGAAATCGGCCTGGAGGCTTTATCCATATCCTTCTCTCAATTCTAATCCAAATCCAACTCTCTCTAATTCAACTAACACCCCTCTGTTAACAATTAACTGTCAGTTTTTAACGAAACCTCGTTAAATGTTCGTGATAAATATTAATTAACTATTAATTAATATTAATACATTTGGTGTCGAGACGTGTGACCCCGTAGGCTTAAATAATTTCCGGACATACGCTTACTATTACATGATCATATCCCTACAGCTAGAACTCCTCAGCAAAATGGTGTTGCTGAGAGAAGAAATAGAACTTTAATTGAGGCTGCAAGATCTATGTTGGCTAAATCAAAATTACCTATAACATTTTAGGCTGAAGTAGTAAACACTGCATGTTATGTACAAAATAGGATTTTGATGTAAAAGGACAGAACAAGACCCCTTATGATATTTGGAGAAAAAGGAAACCAAATATTTATTTTCTTCAATCATTTGGCTGTCCTGTTACAATATTAAAAACCAATGAGCAGCTGTCAAAATTTGCTGAAGAAGTTGTTGATGGAAATTTTGTGGGATACTCTGGTGTCTCTAAGGCATACACGGTATACAACAGCAGTTCTAAAATTATTGAAGAAACCATAAATGTGGTATTTAATGAAAAATCAAAGAACAATTTTAGAGCTGAGCCCTCATGGTTATTTGATATTGATTCACTAACCACTGCTTTCAATATAACTATTAATAAGCCTCTTAGTGAAAATGTGCAGACAGAAGTATTCCAAAATGCTACAAATGGCAGGTTCAAAGGTGTTGATCCTCCATTCTTCTCATATGTCAGAACAAGACCTTATGTCCTAACAACCAGTTTTAACTTAACTCCAGGAAATATTATTTAATTCAATTCTGATAGAATACCTATTCCTCAGATAGCAATTGAATCAGAACAACCAACCGAAATCATCTTGTAACTCATCAAGACCCATCGGTAAATCTTAGAAACTCAAGAAACAAAGGTGATCTGAACAATCAATCAGAGGCTTCAATAGAAAATTAGATAGGATGTAGCAACTCAACATCCACTCTACCTAAAGGATTAAGCTCACCTACTCATGTTGATGACATTAATGAAGAAATCATTGAGCCTGTTGCCTCACAAAATCAAGATGTTCAAGATTCACCTCCTTCAACAGAAATACCAGAATTACTGCTTATGAATGACTTTACCCCGTTAAACCTTTCTGAGCCAAATTGTCATCATGAATTCCCACCTTCTTATAGCTCTAGAGTTTTGAAAGATTATCCTCTAGAGAATGTTATAAGAGAAGTGGAAGCACCTGTACTTACAAGAAGCAAATCAACTGATGCAAACATATGTCTACATGCATGCTTCTTGTCACAGGAGCAACCAAAAATAAATAAATGAAGAAAACAGTTGGATTGAAGCTATGTAAGAAAAAATTCTTCAAATCAACAAACATAAAGTATGGGAATTGGTGGATCTACCAAAGAATGCACCACCACCAATTGGAACCAAAAGGGTTTTAGAAACAAAAAGGATGAAAAGGGCATTGTAGTAAAAAAACAAGGCAATGTTAGTGGTTCAAGGCTTTGCTCAAGAAGATGGAATAGACTATGATGAAGTTTTTGTAACAGTAGCAAGATTAGAAGCAATTAGGATATTTTTAGCCTATGCTTCTTACAAAAACATTAATGTCTACCAAATGGATGTGAAAAGTGCTTTTCTGTATGTATTATTGAACGAAGAAGTGTATGTATGTCAACCACCTGGGTTTGAAGATCCACATCATCCAAACAAGGTGTGCAAACTGATAAAAGCTTTGTATGGTCTTAATTAGGCACCAAGAATCTGGTATGAGACTCTCTCTTGTTATCTAACTAAACATGGATACAAAAGAGGAGCTATTGACAAAACTCTCTTCAATAAAACTGTTGGTAAGGATCTTTTAATGGTACAAATTTATATTAATGATATAATATTTGGTTCAACTAAAGATGCTCTTTGTAAGGAGTTTGAAGTCCTAATACAATCAAACTTTGAAATGAGCTCAATGGGTGAACTCACTTTCTTTTTAGGTCTTCAAGTAAGGCAAACAAAAGAAGGAATTCTCTTGAATCAATCAAAAGATATTCAGAATATGCTAAAGAGGTTTGACATCCTGTCATCCTCCACTGCCAAAACTCCTATATCTACATCACACAAGATAAAATTTGTCTTCCGAGATAAAATTTTACCTAGGTTATCTGTAATATTTGTCTTCCGAGATAAAATTTACTGATAACTTAAGAAAAAGGTTATCTTCTCAAAAATATCTATGCAAGTTGTTCGATGGGACAACCGTAGGTCCAACAAGAAGAAGCCACGTCAACCCACCTTTTTCTCTTTTACCAGACCCACTTGTGCTTTTTACAATAACCATCCCTTCCACATCCTTGATTTAAAGCGACAAGCATAACCTAATACCCACGATTCCACAAATTAACTGCACGCAGTTACTCACCATTATTCCCATATACTTCCAAACATTCACTTTTCTTCACTACCTGCTCATACTTCTCCGATTCTGTTCATCTTTAAACAAACATCAACAAATGGCACCTAAAGCTAAGAAAGGGGAATCATCTTCGGATGCAAATGCCCTATTCCATGCTGACCACAACACAGTGGCACTGCTGTCGAAACAGAGAAAAGCTTCGTATTTCATGAAATGATTGACTTTTTGAAAGCATCACACATTTGCTACGCTCTTTCTGTTTACCCAAACATTTGCAAAGTCGTGATTACATAATTTTGGCAAAATGCTAAAAGAACAAAAACTGTCGAAGGAGTGTATAATGTACACTCAAAAGTTCAAGGTCACGAGGTAACAATCACTGAAGAGGACATAAGAACACATCTAAAGTTCCATGACCAAGGAGGCTTCAAAGAAGTGCCCTCCTTTGAGTATCTTTCAACCTTAAGGGCTGTAGGGTATGGAGGATCAGACAAGAAGTTAAAGAAATCACAACTACCATTCAAATGGAGATTTCTTGCACATGTGATTCTAGAAAATCTATCCTCAAAGAAGAGTGTTGATGATCTCTCTTCAGTGTAGGCCTCAACTTTTCATGCACTGGTACAAGGTCAAAATTTTAATTTTTTTAGAATGGTGCTCGATGGGTTGGTGGACAATTTAAAACAAAACAATGTTCACTTCTTTCACATGTATCCCAGGTTTTTGCAACACATTCTAAGGTGTTTGATACCCAGATTAAAAATCTCAGATAAAATTTATCAGTTAAGGGTACCAAATGAAAAATTATTTTCTTATCTGTCAAGCAATGAAAAGAACAAAGGGTATACAAACAGGGATACTAACCATCCCATACCTGTGCCAAGACCTCCAGTGGCTGCACTAATGATGCAATCACAGGCAAATCCTGAGCTTATTGCTCCAGTTGATAACCTTGTGTTACCAACAGAGGTTGAACCTCCAGCTGACAATCCTTCCTCTTTCAAACAAGTACCACCTAAAAAGAGGAAGATACACTCAAAATTTGTCAACATTTCATCCATTTCATCCTCCCACCAATGATCCAGAAAATCCTGAAAAAGAGGGTGCAAGGTCTACTCCACTTGTGCAACCCATAGCCACCCAAACTTTAAGCACTGCCAAGGACAAAGTCCTTAGGCAGCAGAGAGCCAAAAGGGATAACCAAGCAAAAGGTGAATCTCCTAAAGGAGATGAACCTATAGGGTTGAATGTGCATCCCTCATTCACTAGCAAAACTCTAACAAGACCAAGCCAATTTACACCTCAAAATGAAGGTGATGACATTTTCTGTACTTCTTATGATACACTATCTCCATAAAACTTATTTGCAGGAGATGTGTTGAAGAGTCTCAAGGAAAAATCACCCCAACCAGACTTTGGTAAGGAGTTCAGCCATAGGACTATAGACATGGCTGATGTGAAAAGGGTTGCCACTACACTTGAATCCCCACTGGATCCATTGGACAGTGGTAACATAAATAAGACCCAATTCATGGCAACTAGACCATCTTCTGACCCAAAGGCACCTTTAGTGGCGCCCGAGGTAAATGAGGATGTGACTAGGAATCCCATGAGCCAAGATAACTAGGGTCAGGGACATGATCAAGCAAGGCTTGATGGTTCTTGTTTGCTCAAGGATATTGGTTTCAAACCAATGGAGAGCAAGCTTTCACTAAATGAATTAACGGTTTTGTACTAAAATTTACAAACACAGTTCACTTTGCTTTCACATACTGTGAAATTACAGGGTGAAGAATTGAAGCAAGTCAAGCATCAACAGGTCCCTTCTGCAAAAGAAGATGTTACCAGAGCTTTAAGCTCAAAATCTAAAGCCACCACTCCACCACAAGAACTTGGTACTGAAATAGATGATGCTACCAAAATGGAGGGTATAGGGCCTACAGAGAAGAAGATTTTATTGAATTTGACTGGTATACAAGAGTACCCAAGGAGGTTAGATTAAAGTTGTTTCAATCTGTGGGAAGAGAGCCATTTACAATTGAAGAAGCATGGAATAAAGTCTCTATAGCTGACATCCTTGTTTTGGCCCCACACAAAGACAACCTGAAGAAAATATTCCTCTTCACCATGATAGCTGCAGGAGTTCTTCCTGCTTCTATCAGAGAAATTCAGCAAATTATATAAAGAGATTTTATTACCCCTTAAATGAGGGCAATTGCCGAAGAAGAAGGAGTTGATCTTGATGCTGAGACAGAAGTGATGGATGAAGATGATGATGACAACAATGATGATAATGATGATGACAATAATGGTGATAATGGTGATGAAAAGAAAGATGATGAGGAAGTTCAAAAGTGTTGAAAGAAGACAATATTGCCAAAGATCAGAATATTCAAGAAATCAACAAGGATGTGTACAAAATTGATATGGATATTGCTGATGAACAAATAGAAGACATTCTGAAGGATTATAGAGATCTGATTTGACCCGAGGTAAATGATGAAGTTACCTCGGAAGCTGAAGAAATTATCTCGGGAGAACATATTACTCCGGGTGAACAATTTACCTCGGATAATATTATTTCGGAACTTGCTATTGTTGCTGTTGCTGATCAAGTTACCTCAGAGCAAACAGTTACTCCGGAGGATGAAAGCAACACTCTTATGTTCTTTGCAGTAGACACAGATCAGCCAATCAGGTTCGAGTTTACTCAAGCAATCATTTGGGAAGAAGCAGAAACACTGGCTATGCTACATACAAAGAAAATTTATCAAGGAATCAGCTTTTCTTGGTTAACTTCTGCTCCTTCTCTTCCTCTTGAACCTGAACAAATTCTTCAAATTGATGCTCCTCCAGTATATTTGGGAGGTATTAGAGATAAAAGAGGGTATCTCATGGAAGTTGGACCCTATTACCCACCAACAAAAGATTATTCAGAAATAGTTCCTGTGGCTCCTTCAACTCTTGTGGAGGAAATTGTAAGAAATATTTTGGCTAATTACTGGGCCAAATATAAGCCAGAAACAGGTGAGGTAAAGATCAATCCACTGCCACCATTTATTAGGAGAGCTGCCATCAATGACAGAGTCATAACCTACCACACTGACAATCCAAATCTAGGGAAAGGTAAGAAGAAAATGACAGATGATGAACTCCTACAAGCAGAATATGAGAAGAAGTTGAAACCCGCCTACAAGAATGTGTCATCTCCTAAACACAAAATAGCTTGTACCAGAACTGTCTTTATTCCCATTCTTGACAGGCATAGTGAATATATTTATGGGAGAAGAGCATGTGACAAGGCATTAATCAGAGAATTCAATGAAAGAATGATGTCTCATATGGCTCAGCTGAAAATGATCAATGAATTGAAAAGAAGAAGCATAGAAGGTGTGAAGATCCCTGCAAAGCTGTTGGAACCAAAAGCCACAGAACCTGTAAAGCTTCTGGATGGGCAAGAGACCACCTTACCTGCTAGTGAAGTAAGTATGAGAACCTCTGTACTTGCAGCTGATTTGATTGAAAGAATGGAATAGGAAAAACTAGAAAAAGAGATGAAGAAGTTCTTGATATTATAAAAGAGGCAAAAAGAAGGTCTATAGAATAAAGGAAGAAGAAGCTAGACCAAGCCAAAGAAAAGAGGCATCAATCATTTACTAAAAAGGCCCGCATTGTTGTAAACAAAGAAAAGGAACAGATTAAGCTAGCTGCAAATGATGCTAACTTGGAGTTACTGAAAAGATGGAGAGACATTATATATCTTAGCTAGAGGATGGGTCACCCCTGAAGCCATTAGCTTGACCTCTGCTAATGATTTATGTGGTTTAATGTCAATGGTAGTAGAAGAAGAAGGAAATCTCATGCACAACCAAAGACTTGAAGCTGATAATATCACTCATGAGCAATTGAAGATTGAGGAAACACAGAAAATTGCTAAGGCTCCACTTACAAAAGCAGAGGAGACCAGAGCACTAAAAAGGTACTTTATAGAGATTTTAGGAGAGGAAAAGAACACAGCAAATCCCTGCTCTTTGAATACTCTAAGAGATAGGTATGGTGAGATAAGAAAGGAGCACTCAAGGATATCAGAAAGAACAAGAATTTTCTAAACCTCCAGTAGCTTTCTCAGGTACACCTTCTCTTCCTCCTAAATCTATAAGTCTCATAGACTCACTTATTGGCAATACACCCTCTACTCCACCCACTACTACACAAATCTCCACCATTCCTACCAAAAGAAACCCACGCAGGGCCAGCAGACCTCAATTCACAAAGCCACCAACCCAAAAAGTCTAAACCTAGCAAACCCATTCCACCCAAATTCAAAGCTAATAACTTCACTCCCATTGAACCTCCCATCAAACCCAAACCAAAACCCACAATAGAATCATCCCAAATTCCTTTAATCCAAAAATTAACTCACCATTCCACACAACCACCTTGCACAACCAACCTCAGCACCCACTAAAGCAACCAACTCTATGAACCCACCAGCATCCACAATAGGTATCTCAAGGAGAAAGAAATCAATGGAAAAAAGGAAAAGATCTCAAGTCATTTCTTCTAGCTCTGACTCATCTTCAGACAAGAAAGTACCTGAAGATATGCATGCTGAATGAAGAAGAATTCTCTCTTGAAAATGTGATGAAGACTCAGGTTTCTACCTATTCAATACAAGTACCAATGTAGTTCTAAGACTCAGCAGCAATGAAGCTCTTACAACTTTATCTAACCTAGAACTTAGTGATTTAAGAAATGTGGCTGGTGATGGCAAAAGATTAAGTGCTCAAGAGAAGTCCCTAATGATGAAGATAAGGATGCACTTTGACACAACAAAAAGGGAAACTTCATCTATTGCACCTATCAGAACTGACTATCCTGTTACTCATGTGGAATTAGATCTAGCTACTGAGAGATACATTGTATACAGAGCTGATGGATCATTCACACAACACAGAGAGATAAATCCAACTGAATGGAAGTTTAATGATCAGAAAACACTACTGGATTGCATGCTTACAAACCGACTGTTCAGATTTGACATGACAAAGAATCAGTAGAAGAAGTCAGCTTTGTTGAAGAAGTGAGTTTTTTTGGTTCAAGACAGTTTCAACCGTTTTGTTTTTCATTTAGTATGATATTCGGAAGATTTTGGAAGCATCATCTTACGGGGAGATTGTAAGGAATTATTTCTCCTGAAGAAATGATGTTGATCGGCTAAACATGTTATCTAGTAAGAATCGAAGGCCCGAGATAAGTTACCTCAGAAGAACAGACTGCCCGAGATAACTTACAGTTACCTCGGAAGGTCATTTTACCTCAGAAGCCTATTTTACCTCGGGAACATAGTTTTATATCGGACAGTGGATACCCCTGAGATAACTCAAGTTACCTCGGTAAGACGAGTTATCTCGGACATCAACTTGACCTGCTCCACTTGTCTCTGACATATCTGTTACAGTTTCCCGCCATTCTTCTGACATGAAGCTGACACGATTATATTCTAGACTAGTTTAATATTATTCTAGTTTTGTATTTCTACTTGACGGTCTAGATGATTGTTAGAGGAATCAAGGGTTCTCCTGATTCCTTAGGGCACTATATATAGACACTTGTAACCATGCTTTAAATAAGCAACTGTAAATCACTCTGATATGTACTTCGAATCTGCAAGTTATAATACAGTGCTCAGTTTTATTCATATTATTTTTATACTTTTCTTGTATTCGATTTCATATTACTTTATTTCAAACAGAGCATAAGAATTAACTTGTTTTCGCCTGGTTAATTCTGAGTAATACCTTGTAATTGGTTCAACTCTGTAACCAGATTTTAATCCTACAATGAGCCAATTGAAATGAGAGTGAAATCCTTAATTTATAGGCGAGGCAGGAGTTTGGAACGGGGTGTTCCATGCTAGGAGCAGGGGCACGGGGTAGGTCGTGCCATGTTAGGGGGGGGGGGGTCGTGCTAAGTCAGGAGCAATCTTGGAGAAAATTTGGGACGTGCCATATGTCAAACTCTTCAGAATCAACATTTTTCTTCATGTTTTTGCTTCTTTTTGATTCTTTGGATGTTTTTGACCTTGTTAAACCTGAAAAACTAAAAAGATGACAAAATGTCTTTGTTTTGATGTTAGTTAATCGATGTTTAGCTGAAATGTGAGGATAATTAGTAATAAAAACATGCATATTCATGTGTATATCACATAAACCCATACTCAAACATTTGCTTGTCCACAAGAAAAAACTTCATAAACTGAGGCCCAACACATCCCAAAATCATTCAGTTTCGTTGTTTTAGAATTTTGGTCCATAAAATTGTGCCTCCTCCATTGACCATTTTTGCTCCATTGAACCGCTTCACCTTTTGGTTTAAATTTTACAACAAGATTACTTAGAAATTTATTTAATTACTTACTTACGTGCCTCACACGTGTTCACTCTTCTCTATGGGTTAAGCTTTGTGTATTTGGGGCTAGACACTCTTGCCAGGATAGAACGAAATAGAGAGCATATGCTTGACACAGAATTGATCATCCACAGATCTAACCAGAAGTTGTAGGGTCATCATGAGGGCTTAAAAGGGTATTGGGTAAAGGATAGGATATTTTTATTTTGAAGCGGGTAAAAAGGCGTAAAAGAACGGTCTTTTGTCGTTTTTATTTCCGCAACTGTTTTTCTAATGAATTTTCAAAAATATTATGACCCTGGATTGCTTTTAAGGGGATTTTTGTTTGGTTACGACAATGGTATTCGGGACCCCGATAACGATAAAAATTGTCAAATTAATTATTTAGGTTAAGTAATCAATAAATCATTTACCAAGTAAATTAGTAAATTAGAATTAGGTTAATTAAATTAACTAGTAATTTAAAACGCTGCGGAAAACAATTTAATCTACTAAACCCGATTACCAGTTTATTAACGTAAACCTGACGCAACAGGATTCGACAATCACTAAAACACATAAACGCCAATCGCGTTAAAACAAACGCGATATTTAAAAATAAATAAATCAAATAAATCTAAACTAATATTAAGTTTAGATATATCTGACGATCCTCGCTACTTACAAGATTTACTACGTGGCGAATCTTGCACCGGGAAAATCTCGCACCAGGAAAATCTCGCATGTCGGATATGGCGCGATTAGGGTGTCACGGACGACGAGCGAACAAGCCGTGTAATGGCAGTTCGCGATCGCGTGTGTCGGCGGACGAACCGGCGACGATGAGTGGCGGCCGGCTGGAGCGGCGGCGGCGAGGGCGACAGTTGGCGGAGCGACGACAACAATCAGCAGCGGCGGCTCGGCGTTTGGCGGCAGCGGTGGGCGATGGATGCGGCCCCGGTTCGACTCAGCGGAGGCGGCACGGCGACAACGGTTCGGTTTCTTTTGCGGTGGTTTGTCGGAGAGATGAAACCACGGCAGAAATCGGTGATCGAAGGATTAGAGTTCTCGCAAGTGAAGCAAAAGGATCACCGGAAAATGGGCGACGACGGCCTAGGGAGGGCCGGCGTAGGATGCGAGAGAGAGAGAGAGAGAGAGGAGGGGATGCCGAAAAACTCAAAAGGAGGATTAGGGAAACTTAATCAGATATTTATATCTGATTAAGTTTCCGACTAGCCCCTTGTCTTATTTTAATCTTTGATAAAACCTTTTAATTTCGCGACTAACTATTTAACGTATTAAATCATTTGTCGCTTGCCGAGACTTAACGAATATCAGACATACAACTGATTCGTTAATTATCGTCTAAGACGTGAATAATATTTAACGTCTCTGTCGCCAAATTAATCACAATGATTAATCAGAATTAATTTAATTAATATATTTATTAAACTAGTTAATAAACAAATAATTAATTCTTCTGCGAATTTGTCGGTTAATCAGGTAAGCGGACTTTAAAACCCGTTTCCTTTAGTGTAACCCTTACGGGTCTTGACCGGGCCTGGTTCTTGATTTAGTCGGGTCTGGACACCCTAATCCAACAATCTCCCACATGGACTGAACATGACTATAATCTAAGAAATAGTCAGAGGTACTCTAGATCACGTGGCTATCCCAACAAGTCATGACACTTCAAGTCAAATAACAAAGGCATATCTATAAACTCGTGTTATAGTTTAGACTTATGGTATTTGTAAAGTCATTAGACCCTTTCTGTATGAGACATCAATTGAACTAGAGACATCGATTTATTCATTCTCTTTCGCGTTTAATCATTTTTTTTCTCGTTCTATTCGTTCGAAGTGATCCAATCAAACACACAGTAAATTTAGGTAAGGCCTTACACTTAACACTTGGAACTAACGAGAGGGCCCACGATGTCAAGCTGTTGCATTATCATTGCAAGAGTACATAATTCCGTATTGGCTACATACAGCTCCCACTAAGCTTTAAATTCATTCCCAAAAGTAACCGTCATGGCTGGCAGTTACGCGACAGCGTTAAGGTACAATCAAATAATGTTCTTCAACAGACGAAAGGTCGATTATGTATCTCAGGTCGAAGGATACTTGTAAGGATCAAATTGAACCCTCACGCGATATCAAAGTCTATAACCACCGTGTGAAATCCGGTGATTATAGGTGATTCAAGATAAATACAAATAAGATGAATAAATAATACGAATTAGATCAAGAACACAAACCGATTGAGAAGAAACACTTTACTATTAACCTTTGTTGCTACACACTTGATCGAAATTCTCTGAGAGAATTTCGTGTACACCAAAAATCGCAAAACACCTTAGAGCAACCAACCCTAATTACAAAATCAAGCTATCTATATATAGGGTGACCTATGCTTGATAAACAAGTCATAGGAATCGGACCCTAGGCCCCAAAATACGCAACTCACAAGCCCACAACCCATTAACTCGATATAACCCATTTACACATAAACCAGCCCAACAGTAATTCTAATGCAAAAGCCTTATAAAATTCTAGGCTCTACAATCTTCCCCTAGGCTTTAGCATTAGACCGTCCTCACATTCTGAACTTCTTCGACAGATTCACCGGTGCTGGATCATACCACAACTCCTTTGCCACGATCTCAGCTACAGCTCGAGTATAACACTTGGCATATTCTTCAGTGTCTTGATTACACTCAATTTGATGCTTGGCAAGTACCATTATATCCTTCTTATGAAACCTCATCAAATCATGAACTTCTATGACATCAATTGTCTTTGATTTGCAGAGAATTTTGGATTCACCAGAGTAATCACTATATGCCCAAGTTTGAAAATCATGCAAGCAATCTTCAGGATGTCTCATCGGCAGAGGTATTGTCTTTGTCTTTTCTGTTGGTGGATACAGAACATTTGTAAACTTCTTCGCTAGTACACTCTCCTTTCCTGGGATACTCTTCTTCCCATCCCATTTGAACACACCTCTGTACTTCTTCACATAGGATTTCTTGTGAGGAAAATCTTCAAATCTCTTGAACTTGCTTCGCACTGCATTTTCCAGTTTCTTGTAAAAATACTTAGCTTGCTCATTGTTTGATGGATTTGTAAACGGTGCCTGGTAAAGCATTGTCAGATCTACATTTGTCCAGGAGTAAAACTGGGTCCAGCTCTTGTAGTACTCTAATGGATATTGACCCTTTCTCCGCACAACAAACATATTTTTCTCTCCATCAAACATCCAGGCTTTAATATCAGCATTGATTCCCTGTTTGTCATTATAATGTTCTCCCAGCTGGATTAGATACCTTTCAGGGGGATAAGCAAATGTCTGAGCCTCCCAACCTCCGTCAAATTCAGAAGCTGGTATTGTCATATAATCTCTATCCCTGGTATCTTTATCTTCAGTGGAGGCTTCGGGTAATACAGTTTGAGTTTTCTCAGGGATATCTGCTTCAAAGTCAAATGCTGGTGATTGTGAGGAATCACCTGCACCTGAACCTCCTTCTGTGTTACTTGGATCACCCTTATCACCTTGGCTAGGGTTTGACCTACTTGATTTTTCCGAGTTAAGCTGCCTGATCAGCTTATGAAGATCTCTGAATTGTCTGGAAAACTCTCGGTTTATCTTCTTCTGATTCTCCAACTCAGTGTTGTGGATCTTCTGAATATCAATCAAGTCTCCAATTACCTCACTTTGAGCTGGATTCTGGGCTTTCAAACCTTCAATTTCTTCTCTAAGTTCCTTTTCCAGTCTATATTCAGGGGTTTCCACCGCTTTCCCCTTTTCTTGGGTAGTGGGTTGAGAAGATGATTGACCAGCACTAGTACTTGTGACTGGTGACACACGAGGATCTAATCTTCTTCTTTTGGGGTCACTTGGGCCTTCTCTGTGGTGTTGTGTAGCAATCGTCTCAGTCTCAGTCATTTCTTCAGTAACAGAAGCACTGAGGGGAGGATCCTCCGTGGCTTTCCGTTTTCTAATTAGTGGCGTCTCAACAATTTCAGTCTCAACTTCCTCGATATTGATGTCATCAAGATATGTGTCATAATTGATATTATCTTCACCTTCAAAATTCAGTGCACTAATCTGCACATCTTCTAAATCAAAATCTTCCCAATCTGAACTATCTGTGAGTTAAGTAACTGGCTTCTGAGAGGCAGGCACATTGTGTTCTTCATCAATGACTGCATTTCTTTCTACCGGTACCTCCTCTCTTGTTATCTCAGCAAATTCTCCAAACTTGTTACCAAACGGTACCTTATCAGTCAGTTTCTTCTTTGGATTAATCATCAGGAAAGCCTCAATGCCCATAGGTTTTGTATCATGAATGTCCTTGGTCTTCCTTAAAACTGGATATCTAGAATCCAGAGCTAACTGGATAAACCTTGGAACGGCTGCAAACTTTTTATCTCTAGTCACCACAGCCTTCACATCATCAAATATCAACCTGGACTAGTTGAATCGAACTCCTTTAACTAGTGACACCATAGCATGGGTGTGCACTTGGTTCAGTTGATCAGTCAAGCTCTTCTTGGCAATCACGCACTTTTGCAAGTAATGGGCTAGCATTCTCTAATATGGTGAAAGGAGAGCCTTCATAGTGGGAGGAGATACTGTGTGGTAACCCATTTCCTTCAGACATTGAGAAACCATTTCTTTATCCAAAGTGATTGGATCTGCAGCAACATCTTTAAGCCTGAGAGCTTGTCTGAAATTCTCCTCAGTCAACACTACTTCTGTTGCTTGTATCTTGGCCAGAATCTGCTTTCCATCATCAGATACGTATCCTGTATTCCAAAATTCTTGTTGCATACGTTTGCAGATAACAGGGTTTGTTGTAAGTGCATAATGTAGACAACACTTCTTCAGTCTGGCAATCATCGACTGGTACTTCTCACGATACTCTGCAGGTGGATCCAGCAAGTATGCTACCGTGTTGTGGTCTTTAATAAACTCCAAGTCCATGCACTCACAAACACAGATAAACATCCAAAACAAACAAGAGTTCATTAGTTTTACGGATTTCTCAAAAAACGGACAACATAACGGCTTAAAAATAACTGAAAAACCATTGAAAACATCATCTGGTACCTTTCCGATCGAAAAGCAGGGTTTTTGATCGGAAAGCATCCGTCCGATCGAGGAGTGACAAGTTACCGAGATCCCTGGTCGGAAAGCATTGGTCTCGATCGAAAAGTCCAGGCTCCGATCAGAAAGCCTAGTTCCTCGATCGAGAAGTCAGATCACCGATGACTGGTGATTGAAAAGCACCAAATTCGGATCGAAAAGGTCAAGGCTCGATCGAAAAGTCCAAGCTCCGATCGGAAAGCATAGCTCTCGATCGGAAAGCTTGATTTCTCGATCGAGAAGTCCCAAATCATCGATGGTCCTTGATCGAAAAGTGCTGGGGGCTGATCGAAAAGCTTTTCAGCCTGATCGAAAAGCCCCTTGCTCGATCGAAAAGTGTCGTCTTCTTCAAATACTACCTGCAACTCAATCAAAACTGCCATACATGTGTGTATTGAACACGATTTCAAGCAAATTATGTACCCAAACCATTATCCCTTCCATACCTGACCCAAAACGCAAAAAATAAACAACATACTCAATCCGATCTTTTGGGGGTTGAGTTGCTCTCTTCAATCGAGGGGCCATGGCTCAAATCAACAGTGGGGATGTGGTCAGGGTGTGATTCCGACCAAGTGGGTGGCTTCAGATGATGGCGACGGTGGCGGAGGCGGCGGATCTTGGAGACACAGTGGCGGCGGCACTGTGAATGAACGGAGGGGCAGTGGCGGTTGGATTTTGACGGGAATGGTGGTGGTGAGGTCGCAGGGGGTGGCGAAGGTCGTGGTGGTGGTATCCGGTGGTGGTGGGGATCGGAGAAGGTAGGTGAGGAGATTAGGGTTTGAAGGAGAGAAGGAGATGAGGTGGTAATGGGGTAGCCGCCGGCTCCCCTTTGTTTTGTTCCAAGATTTAAAAAAAACTTCACTTAATCCCCCTTACCTTTTGAGTGTTACACCTTTAACCCACAAACTTAAAAGCAAACATTCTCTCTTGCTAACCTCAAACATTTAACCTCAAACCCCGTTAACTACATAAAACTTCCCCTGAACTCAAACCCGAGAGATTTAATATCTGGCAACTTAACACAAAACATAGATTTTACCAAAAATGACACAAAATAAATAAAAATAAGATAAAATTAAACCAACATAAACAAAAAAAATCTTAACTAACTGAGATTTGAGTGAAAAGGCATTGTTAGGGATCATACCAGATAGTCTGTGACTGAGAAACCCTTTTCAGCTTCAGTTACTTCGCGTGTTCAGGCGATTGCCGGTATTTTGGTCTATCTTTAAACTCATGCCGCTTTCGCTTACTCAAGCAGTTTCATCACATAATTTATATTTTAAGGTTTATTAATTATGACAATCTATCCAAGTCACACACATAAGTCATAGGTATAATCTGTACATTCTATCAAGTACACCTGGTTTCCGTATAACATTTTTTCACGACACCTTTCCTTAAGCCCAATATCATGCTTCAGACTGGGGTGAGAAAAAGAAAGAATAGATCACGGAGGTCTTGTTGGATAATATACAAAGTCAACTGAATTTTTGAAACATTTTTAATAATGCTCTCATCAGTGACGAAGGCTGAGGGTTTTGGACGCTTGAGGGTCTCTTTTGATTGTGCACATTGGCATCTTTTTGGTTTAACATATATATACAATGTGATCTGAAATGTACGTGGATCAGGGTGGTTCCAGGTCTCCGCTTTCGCAGAACAGAGGAGTCCTGACTCACATACAACATTCCAAGGTCATTGCTTACGCAAAGCAGAGGGAATGGGATTTTTGAGCATGACATCAAAACTCAGAACCGGGCGTGTGTCTCAGGATTCCTGGTGCACAGTCAAATAGAAATTGTACTAACCTAAGTGTGTGCTCCCTTTCAAGCATCATACGTTATCTTTAAGTGTTGTGATAAAACATACCTTTTGATTGATTGTCAGCAGAGCCTGCCAAGCATATCGACCATGAATCACTGCTTTTCACTTCCACCTTACACGTGTCAGTCAGCAAACACCTGGAAATTTATATCACTTCCCCGCCTGGTCAACCAAAACCAGTAAAAAAAAATTTAAAAGCACACACTTTAGAGGAAACTGATTATCATATATCTTCCCCTTGCTTTTAGATTTTTTTCAAATTACTAAAAAAAAAACACTATTTTTTATATATACTTTTTAATTTTTTCAATTTTTTTTGATTTATTTGATTTTTTTTCATTTTTTTAAATAAATAAATGAAATATAAAAATAGTTGCCAGACTACTCATCAAAGGCTATCATGTGGAGGCCTTTGAGACACATTTCAAAATTTGCACTTGGAAGGGGTTTGGTGAACATATCCGCCACATTGTCTTCCGATGCCACCCGTTCTAAATGAATGAGCTTGCGGTCATAGCAATCCCGAATGAAGTGCGTTTTTATATCTATGTGTTTGGTTTTGGAGTGCTGCACGGGATTTTTCACAATTTGCAATGCAGCATTATTATCACAAAAAATGGGAGTATCGAAGAAATTCAAACCGTAATCTCCCAGTTGATGCTGCAACCCTACCACCTGTGAGCAGCAAGCAGATGCAGCCACATATTTTGCTTCGGCCTTCGACTGAGACACCGTGTGCTGCTTCTTGCTCC
>JBCNJP010000023.1:53711780-53758780 GCA_039602395.1 Deinandra increscens subsp. villosa
CATATACCAGTCTATGCAGCAAATCCACACCACTGTCCAGACTATAGATGAGTGCACCCAGCACATGCAGAAGAATATCTTTCGGTTCATATGTAGCTAGAGGACATGGCCGATCAACATTCAATGACGATGAAGAGTAGAGCCCAGGTATGATTCCACTTTGGTATGCACGTTGAGGTGTCCGTTCACAGACATTTATTTTAACATTTGGTTTGAGACAACTTAACTTATTTTTATTTTTCTTTTGTGATGGATGATGACACAATTTAGTAGTAGTATTTATCTTTGCTATTGTTTGTGTGGATGAATGGGTAGAAGCATGAATAAGTACTAGCAACAAGGCTTCTTTGACCAGGTGGTCTAAATGGCATGGCGTGGTAACCATTCCATGGGTAAAACTATTGATTTTACAAGGGAAACTCTATCAAAATTTTTCTAACCCTATATTTTCCTTAATTCGAATGCATGCTAACACATCGAGGACAATGCGTAATTTAAGTGTGGGGACGGGAACATTTTGGGCTAAACTTTGAGAAACTTCTGGTATTAAAACATTGCTTTGTCCACTACTCAAGCCTTACACAAAACTTCCTTGAAAAAATGGCTTCTATACTGCCTAAAATTTTTCAAACATTTGTTGTTTTTAAGAAAATTGGTCAATAAAAGATCTTCCCCCTCAAACCTACCAACTCATAATCCATTAATTTGATAAACCTATGTTAGAGGATATTCCTATGTTAAAATGTGTCTCGTGTATTGTATCTAGATCAGAGCGTGTTTGTGAGTCTTAGTATTAACTTTCCAAGGGCAGCGTACTAATTAGTATGTTGAATGGTACGATGTAGCATACCAATTGGTACGATGGTTGGTATGTTGGTTAGTTGCTCACTATAAATATTTGACCTGTAGAATGAGCTAAAAACTTCAGTCATTCTACTCATTCTGTGTGTGCGTTTTCTAGGAGAGAAACCAGAGAGTTTTCATTCTAATCTTGTGTGATTCCATAAGAAAACTCTTATTCCTTCTCGTGTACTAGATCCTATTGATTCTGTCAGTAGTAAGATCCTTCCGTGTACTTACAAGTGGTATCAGAGCAATTCCAGGTTGCTCTGCTGATTTGAATTGATAATTTTCGGATTTCTAGTGAGAGAAAGTTGGGTTTTCTTAAGTTTTCATCAGTTTTCTTCAATTTCGAGTGTTTCTAATGTCAAACTTGATTTCAAAACATTCCTAGTGTGTTTTCGTTGCCTACTGATGCAAATTACAGTTTAAAACGTCCAAAAACTCAAAAATCAGTCGAAAATGTGTTGGTACTCCGGTTGAATGTGGTGGTCCGTTGGATGAACTTGTTGGTACGCTGATTGGTACATTCAGTGGTACGCAGGGCAATCTTCAACGTTGGTCCTGAGCATTTACGCCGTACCATAGTTGGTCCGTTACTGTTCACTGCTACGCTGAGTTCAAGTTGGTCCGCCAGATTCATTGGTACGTTGGATTTGTGGTACGTCTGAATTGGTACACTGAGAATTGTGGTATGCTGAGTGCTTGGTCCGGTAAAAGCTATTGGTACGTTGGTCAACGGTTTGGTCCGTTGAGAGTGTTTTTTGTTCGCTGACAGAAAAGTATTGTTCACTAAAATTGAGGTAACTTGAGTTTTGTTAAGATTTACGGGAGCTAATACCAGCCAAAACGACCGTCTCCATGAGATCTACACTTTTACTCGCCTAACATCTAGTACCCTCCAGTTTGACCCCCAAAATCCGCCTCTAAGACCTCCGTTTTTGCATCTGAAGTTTTTGATACCGAAAAGTTTATCACAATATGTATGATTTCAAGCATTCGCATTTATGCAAAATGCGGTGCAAACCCTGATGAACTTTGATAACGAAATTGAAACAAGCCAGAAAGTTCCCAAGTTGTTGAAATTAGAAGATTATCACAATAGGAAACAAAGATTTTTTGCTTACATTAGCACGAATGATATCGATTTATGGATTCCAATTCGAAAGCTTTACATGCACCCAACTGATCAAGGAAATTTTAAAGAAATTCACAATTTTGATGCTGCTGAAAGAAAAAGCTATGAGCTTGAGCAAAAAGTGTATGGTTATCTTACGTTGGCTTTACCTACTGAATTGTTACATCAATTCAGCACTTGCAAGAAAGGTAAACAATTATGGGATGCGTTATAGGCAAGATGCTGAATAAAGAATTTGAAAACTTTCAACACTATGATAAAGAAAACATCAGTTCTCTTGTATCCAGATTATCACATCTAATCAGTGAATTGAAAGTGGTTAACATTAATAAGAATGGGGAGGAAATGAAAGAGAAACTGCTGGAAGCATTACTCGAGAAGTAGGAGAATTATGTTTTGTTGCTTACTCATGACAAAGAGTATTCAACATTATCATTTCATGATTTAACAGGAAAGCTTCATGCTAGAGAAATGGAAATGTTAACTTCACAGAAATCAACTGCTCAACTGCAAAATCCTGAATTGTATCATGGTCAGAATTCTACAAACATCAATGCTAAATCAAAATCTTTTGGAAGTGATTCATCAAATCCTGCTCCAACAACTTTTGTTGCTAGTCATGGATCAGAAAATTCTAAAAGTTCATCAAGAGGGTGCAGTTTCACTATTCCAAATCATTCAAGTCAAAATTCATATTTTGCAAAAACTCCTGATGAACATTTGGCATTAATATCTGCATTGTTATCTTTATACTATGGATTGTTGAATGGAGGCTTACCAACAACTAATCTGAGTGAAGAAGATTTTGATCAGATAGATCCAGATAATCTTGAACAAATAGATATCAATTGGCAACTTGCTATGCTAGCCCAAAGAGCTAAAAGGTTCAGGAAGAGAACATGATTCAAAAGTTTAAATCGAGATGGTAAAGTTGGATTAGAAAAATTAAAGGTAAAATGTTTCAAATGTTTCATTTTGCTCGTGAATGTTCAAAATTATATGTTTATTCATCAAAGCCTTCAACAAATAATTCAGAGTCAAAGTCATTAGTCTCACAATTTGGTCAAGGATATGACTGGTCAAAAGAGTTTGAAAATGATACTATTGCTTTGACTACAATTCATGATAATCCAACAGATTCTTTGATGTTGAGCTTGCAAAACTTCAATATACTCGTGGTCAGCATGCTTTTGTGGTTAAAATTGACCAGAGTGATTCTGATTCTGAATCAATTGGTTATGAATCTGTTTGTAATTTTTTTTCTCAAAAAGACAAGAAGATTCATGGCTTGATAAAAGGGAATGAGTTGTTGGTTGCTGAAAATAAAAAGAAGATAGAAGAGTTGGGTGCTGAACAAAATATGTTGGAAGATCTAATTCAATAATTATCATTTCAAAAGCAAAAGTTTTCAGCGTTTCAAGTAGAAGTTGTTAAGAAAGAGTTAAAGTTTCAATGTGTTGGAAAGAATTTTTAATAGAAATTTACAGAATTATCTGAATAAAATGCTGCATTAGTCAAGGAAGTTGAAAAATGGAAGGCTGAAGCTGAGGATGCTGCCAATGATTTCAATAACTTGTTTAAAAGGTCCAAGGTTAAGCCTGATATGCTCAACAAGACTTCTGATGAACAAGCTGCTCAAATTGCTCAATATCAGATTGATATGGAAAAGTTGCTTGATGAAAAGAGGGAGTTAGCAAGGGTGAATAAATTGCAAAATGCAAATCTTGATATTCAGAAAAGAAATGACATAAGTTGAAGGAAGAGTTGTTTGCTGAGCTTGATAACTTGAGACTGCAAAAAATATAAAACAAACAAGGTTGCTAAGAGGTTGATTGCAATAGAAAAATAATTGGCTGAAGCTTAACAAAAGATTTCCGATTTGAAGATTCAAGTAATTGATGCAAATCGTCTTTTGAACAATGTCACCAATTCACAAGCTTCTTAGCAAAAGATGAAAGTTTTGAAAAAATGTTTGACAATACCGTTTCACAGTCGGGTAGTCTCAAAGAAGTTGTTAATGAGGTGGAGGAAAAGGTAGAAGATGTGATTATTCTAAATTTGTTGATACTAAATCTGAGGAGGAAAAGCTTATGAAGAAAAAGAAAGACAACAAGAAAGGGAAGAAGAAGAAGAATGAGAGGAACTCTGAGATTCCTAAAACGTCAAAGTTTGTGTCTGGGTCTTCGTCCACTGAAGAAGAGAAATCAGCTTGTTCAACTGAGAAGATTCGTTCCAATACTGACATTGATGAAACAAACTTTTGTGCTAAAAAAGATGTCAATAAAGTTAAAACTGAGTTTTCTCGTCTTGCAAAGAACGGGCCTAAATCATCTGGTTCAGAAGAGAAAGTATCTGGAAAACATGATGTTTTAGGTTTTTCAGAAGAAAGTTACTGATATTGGTACTTCTCAAGTTCAAAAGCAACAAAAAATTAAGAAAGTTAATTTGAAGCAAGTACAAAAAGATGTGTTCAAAGCTGAAAAAGTTCAACCTGAGAGGTTTTACAAACTCAAAGGTTTAGAACAAATATTTTCTGACAAGGAATTTTCACTTCATTGTGTTGATTCTCAGAAAATTGCTGAAGTTTTTGTGAAGAATGATGATTCAAAGATTAAGAAGAAGCAATCTGCTAAATTTTCTTTTGGATGATCTAATTCTACTCCTAAGAGCCCGACATCCAAACGGGTTCATGATCATAGGTTTCAGGTATATGATACATTTTATGATCATTTTGAAGATGCTTATCTTTATGAAGTTATGAAGTTTCCAAAAAAGAAGAACATAAACAATCGTTTGTGTTATAATTGACGACAAAAAGGGCATATGGCACAAGATTGTTCTATCACTGCTACTTCTACTTAACGACGAGGAAAGGTTCCTTATGTTAGTAAATCTGACAAACCAAAATTTATAGATGCATGTGGAAGAGTATTTGATGAATTTCATTCTTAATATTTCAAAAGACAAGGACGATTAGTTCCTAAATTTCAATTTGAAGGTTGTAAGTCACAATCAACTGTGACCGGTTCATCAAATACTGAATTACCAACACAGCAAATATGGAAACCTAAAGTGGTTTCAAAAGGAAATCAGAACACTGGTCGACCAGAAGCGATTCCCTTTGGGTTATTTATAAATTGATGTGTTTGACCAGTGCGCAGGTACTTCTAGAAGACCTATTGGTAATTTAAAAGTTACTGATAGAAGAGTATTCAGCTGATTTTATTTAGATTGCCACTTATATCAAATTTCAAAAACTAAAATTTTCCTAAAAGCTAAAACTAAAAGGTATCTATGTCGGAAGGTCAATTTTCTTTCTTTAATGCATTTTTTGTAGTTTAGGGGAGAAAATTGAAAATATCAAAAATAGCGTATTTGTGTTTTGTTAAAATGAAAAATCCAAAAATAGAGTTTTCATTTTAAGGGGGAGAAAAACAGAAAAATACAAAAACATTGAAAAATGAGAAATTGTATCCGACATAATTGGGAAATGATGGTACATTGGGTTACGTTTCTGACTCATGGATAAATTAGATGAAAAAGCCACAAGATCATGGTTCGATGTGCTTGGTAGGCTCGGTATTAAATCAGAAGTATTCAGATATGATATACACTAAATACTAATGCTTGACCAGGTGGACAACATCTTGAAGCGTATCTCAAGATAATGAAAAGATATGTGAAAAAGAAAATGAGAAGTCACTGTGTATACACGTGTTCATTTTGCAATTTAAACTTGTTTGAATTTCTTTATTTTCCAAAATGATCGGACTATCTCTTCGTATCTATAAGATCGACCTAGATAGTTGTTCATTTAAGGTTTTGCTTTATTTTCTTTGGTGTTTCGTATAATTAATCGGACTTTCTCTGCGTGTCCACAAGACCGACCTGATTGTTATTGAATTATACAATTTCAACTTGCTTTATTTTCTTATGTTGTTAAATCTGGGGCCTTATCTGTGTATCGAAAGATCGACCTTAAGGCAGACGATTTAACGTTCTTATTTCTTTTTGCATGGAACACAGTTGACTATATCATGAACTCAATCACTATGTGTTAAATCACAAGTGAAATCACAAAGTGTGATAAGCAAATGCATATCTGAGTTTGTCTGATAGTGTGGGGGTATACTGGTCAAAGCAAATCAAATCAATACCTTAACATATCTAGATGTTATGAGTATGACTGTGCCTGAGTTTAAGATGGACAAATTATACGAGCAATAGACATGACTTGTGTGCTGAAGTAATTCAAATTGAAGTGTAGTTCAGCATGTTATGTTCAGTATGATACCAAGTTGTGATCTTTCTCGCAAAAGAAAAAAATAGTTTCTGATTTTGTATTGCATTTATATTTCATATCTGAAAATTCCAAAAGGATTTTAGGTGTGTTTTAGCATAAACTTAGAAAAATCAAAAAGATTTTAGGTGTGTTTTAGCATAAACTTAGAAAAATCAAAAAGATTTTCGGTGTTTTTTTGACGTAAAGTTTCAAAAAGCCAAAAGATCTTGTTTCTTATTTGTTTTCGACCAATTGACATGTGATACGAAATCAAATTTTCAAAAATATATCTTGGATTCTCGAAGAGAAGTTTTACGCCAAGATTAAATTAATTTTCATAAAGAAAAAAAACGTGTTTCTGTCTTCTGAAATTGCAAGCTCTATAGCTGATAAGAAATTTCAAGTTGAAGATCATATGTAGTAATGCTGAAGATTGAAGACTGAAGTTCAGTTAGCATAGATACACTACACGTTAAGGGGGAGTTTTTTAGAGCATATTCCTATGCTACAATGTGTCTCGTGTATTGTATCTAGATCAGAGCGTGTTTGTGAGTCTTAGTATCAACCTTCCAAGGGCAACGTACCAATTGGTATGTTGAATAGTACGGTGCAGCATACCAATTGGTACGCTGGTTGGTATGCTGTTTAGTTGCTCACTACAAATACTTGACTTGTAGAATGAGCTAATAACTTCTTTCATTCTACTCATTCTGTGTGTGCGTATTCTAGAGAGAGAAACCAGAGAGTCTTCATTGTAATTTTGTGTGATTCAATAAGAAAACTCTTATTTACCTTCTCGTGTACTATATCCGATTAATTCTATGAGCAGTAAGATCGTTCCGTGTACTTACAACCTAAAATTTGAAGTAACGTTTTTATGACAAGAAGAAATCAAATTTATTTAACTATGAGCTTACGTTTTCCTTTTCCCTTTCCGCCATGAGAATTTGAGCATTTATAGCATGATCAACTATAACCATGATCTTCTTCTTTCTTTTTGAGAGAAACCAGGAGAAGCGATAGAGGTAGAACTTGACATAGTAATGGTTACGAAGATGGACAAAATAAGAAGACACAAGGTTGAAGGATTGAGGCACCTAGGAACTCTATCTTCTCATCCCCATTCTACATCACAAACATCCCCCTAGTAAGCCTTTTTGAGCCTAAACCATTTCATTTCTGACCAAAAACCATTTGCAGAACAACACCTCTTCTGTAAATCACCTTCTACAACCCCCCCCCCCCCCATTTTTTCTCCCTTTTGTTTTAGTAAAAGAAACTGCTCTTCTAAAAAAAATATTCCAAAAATAGCAACTATTTTTCTCAAAATAAATAAAAAGTGTAGAATCCAAGCACCCTGGATACCTACACGCATTTTGTTGTCTAAAAAAATGATGAATAAAAAGGAAAATTGTTGGATTTAGGTGTCCAGACCCGACTAAATCAAGAACCCGGCCAGGTCAAGACCCGTAAGAGTTACACCAAACTCCCCCTCAGCATGTGCAGTATCATCTCCTCTATTCAAACTTGTATCTTCAATCAAACTCTTCCTCGATCTTGCCGATGAGTTCAATCTTGAATACTTGATATTGCATCGTGTGTAATCTCTTTATTAACAATCTTCAGAAGACTTGAAGTTGTAATGTTCTCTTCCCACTTAAAAACATGCCAACATAAATAATCTTGGTACAAAATGTCTCTTCGAGACTCCAAGATATTTTGTTTTTGAAAATTGATTTTGTATTTCGTGTTGATCAATCGAAAACAAATAAGAAACAAAATCTTTTTGACTTTTTGAAACTTTATATCAAAACACACCTAAAATCTTTTTGGTATTTTCTGACAAGAAAAGTAAAAGCATTACAGAATCAGACACTATTTTTGTCTTTTGTGAGAAAGATCACAACTTGGGATCATATTGAACATAATATGCTGAACTACATTTCAATTTCAATTACTGAAGCACATAAACCATGCCGATTGCAGATATAATTTGTCCAACTTTAAACTCTGGCAGAATCATACTCATAACATCTAGATATGTTAAGGTATGATTACATTTCCATTGACCAGTGTACCCCACACTATCAAACATACTCAAATATGCTTCTGCTTATCACATTTTGTGATTTCATTTGTGATTTTAATCACATAATGATTGTAACCATGATATAGTCAACTGTGTTCCATGCAAAAAGAAATAAGAATGTTAAATCGTCTACCTTAAGGTCGATCTTTCGATACACAAATTAGGCCTCGGATTTAACAAAATAAGAAAATAAAACAAGTTGAAATTGTATAACTCAACAACCATCAGGTCGGTACTCCCGTACACACAAAGAAAGTCCGATGAGTTATACGGAACACCAAAGAAAATAAAGCAGAACGTCAAACGAACAACGATCAGGTGGATCTTTCGATACGCAGAGAAAGTCCGATCGTTTGACAAAATAAAGAAAATCAAACAAGTTTAAATCTTTGCAAAATGAACACATGTATACACAGTGACTTCTCATTTTATTTTTCACATATCCTTTTCTTGATATATCATGAGATATGCATCAAGATGTTGTCCACTAGGTCAAGCATCAGATTTAGTGTATATCAAATTTGTATACTTTCTGATTTGCCGAGCCTACCTTACACATCGATCACATGATCTTATGGCTTTTTCATCTATTTTATCCATGAGTCAGAAAATGTCAACCAATGTACCATCATTTCCCAATCATGTCGGATACAATTCCTCATTTTTCAATGTTTTTGGCTTTTGCAAATTTCTCCCCCTAAAAATGACAACTCTATTTATAGATTTTTAGTTTTTACTATTTGAAAAACAACACACTATTTTTGTAGTTTTGCCAAAACAAACTCCCCCTCAGAATGAGACGGAGTGAAAAAAAAACAAGAAAAAATTTGATCAACCCCCACGAATACTAGCAGTGGTAGCCTTTTTGAAAACAAAAATTGATAGGGAAATTCAATTTAATTAGATCAGATATTTCACAATCAGCAATTATGCAATCACTGAAAGGTCTTCCTGAAACACCTGCTTGACACCAAATAAAACATTAGTCGCTTAGGGATCGACCCGATTCAACAGCGTCGGGTCGCCCGGTGTCTTCCACAAAGTCATCGTTGACCATGGAAACAACTTTCGGTTTCCAAATTTGTAAAAGTTTTAATGTTTGATCGGAACCTGAATCAGATTCAACCGACGTACCCGGTTTAGACCAAGACGATTTACGAGTTGATTTAATATTTGGAGACCAAGGTTCATAAAAAATTTGACCTTTGTTATCCACATACTTAGCAGTTTCGTGGATATATGCAGTCGTCGGACAATCAGTAGCTAGATGTCCCGGTTGACGACATACATAACAAAGTCTTTCTCAAAAATTGTTTGAAAATTGTTTTGATTTTTGAAAATCAGATGAATGTTCAGAATGAAAGTTATCAAAGAAACCATCAGAAGAATCATACCTAGGAGATGGACTCCTTGAAGATGAAGATCTTCCAGAATAATAAGAAAATTCCTTCTGAGTTGGTGATTTCTTTGCAACTTTTGTCTTAGAAGCCTTCTCAGTCTTCATTGATGTCTTAGCTTGAACCGGTGCTTCTTTCACTTCATAACCCAAACCTTTATGTTTGAATCCTTGAGTCTTTGAAGAATTGGTCAAAGAACCCGAAGCAACTCTTAACTTAGCATCACTAGTGAATTTATCTTTGATATCTTTCAACTTGTTCTTCTCAATCAACTCTTTTTCGTTTTCAGTTATAGAGGAAAAACTTGAAGCAACCTTATCAAAAACGTTTTCATTCTCAAACAAAACAGATTTTGAAACAAATTTTGGAGCTTCACCCAATGATTTTTCCTTCTTCTTAGATTTAGATTTGTTCTTCTTGGGTGGAGTAGAAAATTTTGAATAATCATTCAAGTCAGTTCTCGAATCAAGTGAGCAGAAGTAACTTCAATCAAATCCACTAGTTGAGGAACCGAATGAACATCCTCTTTTTGAGAACTTTCTGAACTTTAATCCTGTTTGTATAAGAAGTTTAGCAAAGTCGGAGACAAATTGAAATTCTTAACTTGCCTTTTCAACTCCAAAATCTCCAATTTCAAATCATTAATTTTATGTTGACCTTCAAACACCTCTTGTTGTGACTTGATGAATTTTGCATTGAGATCATCATATTCATAAGTTTGTAGCTTCCGGATCTCACATTCAGCATATAATTCTTCAAGCACATTTTCTCTCTTTTGCTTGTAGATCTCAACATCTTTAGTTAACACTTCATTCTTGTCTCTGTAAAGAAAATTTTCATCTTGAAGCATAGAGATCTTATTTTGAAGCTTCTCAACAGTAACAACAGTTTTTGCAATAAGAGCAGTAGCCTCTTCATATTTTTGCTGAACCGGCTAACTCTTCTCAAACAGATTTTCAAAATCTTGAGCTGCATCTAAAGCTTCAGCTTGAGCCTTCGCACACTCTTCAGACAATTGAGCCTTTTCTTTCAAAACATCGTCATGAACATGAACTAATGCATAATACTTCTTTTGAAAATCTTCCACCTCTTTCTTGAGCACCACAATTTCTTCAGTTGATAGTTGACATCTTTGTTCAAAACCTGCAACCTGCTGAAGCAATCTTTTACATTTAAGACATTCAAACTCGTCAACCTTTGAACTTGTAGAAACTTTAGGTAATTCTTCTTGAACCAAAGATACACTTGAAGAAGAATCAGACTCAGTTAAAAAACTGTCATCATCAGCATGCTGAACAGTTAAAGCAATTGAGATTGGAGTATGATTCTTTTTAACTGCTGAATCTGCATTCCAAGCAAATTCATTTGAATGCACAAATGTATTAGTCCAATCATGAGCATGAGTAGCAGATTTTGTCTCAACCTTTTCAGCTTCATTTGATGGATGAAAAACTAAATGTGCATGTTGACCAGTCTTCAATTTACTATTCGCAGAACTTTGACATTCTCGAGCAAAGTGACCATAAACTGAACACTTATAACATTTCACCTTAGACTTGTCCAAACCAATCTTTCCCTCCTGATTCAGTCTCTTCTTACCAGTTCTATTGAAAAACTTCTTTGTTCTTCGAACCAACATAGCATACTGCCAATTTAGATCCATTTCCTCCAAATGATCATAATCAATCTGATCGTAATCTTTATTTGCTAACTCAGCATTACTCACAGCACCCGTTATAACACCAAAGTATGAAGATACCAACGCAGACATCAACGCATTATAATCATCAACAGTTTGAACAGACAATGCACTTTGAGTCAAAGAACTCGGAATTGAAACAGGACAACCAGCAGAAGAATAACTGGAAGTTTCAGATTTACCTGCCAGAAATGCTGTAGGAGGTGCAGAACTAAGAATATTAGATTTCCCAGCATTCAAAGTTGAATCATTGTTGCCATAATACACCGCAGGATTCTGAATTTTCTCAGGAAGTGACTTGTTTACTTTTAACTCCATATCCCTAGCTTGGATTCTTTGAATCAGATCATTAAAAGACAGCTTTGGATAATCCTTATCATTAGTAACCATCATCACATAATTTTCCCACTTCTCTGGTAGAGCTTCCATAATCTTTTCTTTCTTACCAGCTTCATCTTTTGTGAGATTCACCAACTTCATTTCACTCATTAAATGTGCAAATCTTGCAATCAGATTTGGAATCGATTCATTTTGATAATGCTTGAAGCTATCAAATTCCTTCTTCAACACCGTTTGTCGACTTTTCTTGTATTGGTCATTGCCTTCACATCTCTTTTCTAGAGCATCCCATAAACTCTTTGCAGTATAGTTGCTTAAAAATTGATGTAGTAAATCAGTAGGTAATGCCATTGTTAAAGTGCCATAAGCCTTTTTCTCAGCTTGATATGCTTTCTTTTGTTCACCGGAAACCTTCCTTTGAAGAATTGGTTCCCCATCCTCACCTTTAGGATATGTATATGGTTCAAAATATGATAACCACATATCGATATCATTTGCAGAAACAAACGCTTCAAATCGTGTCACCTATATATAATAATCTTCCAATTTGATTAATTTGGGAACTTTCTGACTTGTTCCAATTTCATTATCATAGTTAATCATCGTTTTCATCATTTCCTAAACCAAATTTTGAATAGCCGCGAATGCTTGAAAATCGGACATTTTCAAAAAACTGGTTACTGTTCACTCCGAACCTCGTCCGAACCTCCTCCGAACTATCTCCGAACCTCGTCCGAACCTCCTCCGAACTATCTCCGAACTTCGTCCGAACTTGGCTACGCCGAACTCTCTCCGAACCTGACCTTCGGAAGAACAAAAACCAAACAACTCCAAACAATCACCGAACTATGTCCGAACGTCGACCGATCTCATCACCAAACTCTCACCGAACTCTCACCGAATCAAAATAGTGACCGAACGTTGTCCGAACCTCGAGTTCGGAGCGGTTATGCCGAACTTGTCCGAACCTCGGACGAGACAGATTTCACTCGACGTTATTTTCTCGATTTTCAACGTTTTTTACTGGAATTTTTGACAGGAATTCAAGCAAACTCAATAGAAACAACTCAGGAATAAATTTTTGATGGAATGCACAGTCGAAACAATCAAACGAACTCAAAAATGATTGACATTTTTGCAAAAACGTGCATTTAAACTCAAAACTCCGAGAAACACTGATTTCTGACTGGTAGAGCAAACCAAATGCTCTGATACCACTTGAAATTGCCTTAGCGTGTGGATCTTCTACTTAGTCGTAATGAAATCAATATAAACGAGTAAACCATAGAGTGTAAATAAAAATGAGCTTTGTATTAACCATAGAGAGTTTACACAAAGACACTTAGAAGATATGACGCGGAAAAACCTTTTAATTCTATACAAGACGACCTATTTATACAAGCTGAAACACGATCGGCCGAACCTCAAGTTCGCTGGGAGTTCGGACCTTAGCTATATTGTGTGATCCGTCTTGTATTCGATACTTCACATGACGATCAAGGACCATGTATCAACAAAATTTGCAGAAGAATTAATCATTTGTTTTATAACTAGTTTAATAAATATATTAATTAAATTAATTCTAAATAATCATTGTGATTAATTTAGCGACAGAGACGTTAAATAATATTCAAGTCTTAGACAATAATTAACGAATCAGTTGTATGTCTGATATTCGTTAAGTCTCGGCAAGCGACAAATGATTTAATACGTTAAATAGTTAGCCGCGAAATTAAAAGGTTTGATTAACGATTAACTTAAGACGATGGACTAGTCAGAAATTTAATCAGATATTTATATCTGATTAGGGAGGCGAAAATCCTAATCCTCTTTTTGAGTTTTTCGGCCTCCCCTCCCCTCTCTCTCTCTCGCATCCGACGCTGGCCCTCCCTAGGCCGCCAACGCCCGTTTTCCGCCTATCCTTTTGCTTCGCTCATGAGAACTCTAATCCTTTGATCACTGATTTCTGTCGTGGTTTCTTCTCTCTAACGAACCACCGCAAAAGTAGCCGAATCACCGCTACCATGCCGCCTCCGCCGAGTCTAACCACCGCCGCATCCATCATCCGTCGCACCACTGCCGTCACACGCCGAGCTGCCGCCGTCGATTCCTTCTACCGCAACGCCAACCGTCGTCCGCCGACACATCCGATCGCGAAGTGCCGTTACAAGGCTTGTTCGCTGGTCGTCCGTGAAACCCTGATCACGCCATATCCGACGTGCAAGATTTTACCGGTGCTCGATTCGCCGCGTAGTCGATCTTGTAAGTAGCGAGGATCGTCAGATTCGCCTGTCGAATCAAACCTACGAAACCCTAGCGTCACCCGTTGACCTCCATTGTCTCAAGCGTTTGTTTGAATCACCACTCAGGTATATCTAAACTCGATGTTAGTTTAGATTTATTTATTTTTAAATATCGGGTTTGTTTTAACGCGATTGGTGTTTGTGCGTTTTGGTGATTGTCGAATCCTGTTGCGCCAGGTTTATGTTAATAAACTGGTAATCGGGTTTAGTAGATTAAATTGTTTTCCGTTGCGTATTAAATTACTAGTTAATTTAATTAACCTAATTCTAATTTACTAATTTACTCGGTAAATGATTTATTGATTATTAAACTAAATAATTAATTAGACAAAATTTTTGTTGTTATCAGGGACCCTGATACCACTGTCGATTTCAAACCGGTGCATTTCGTGAACTGGGGTTCCTAACCCGAAAGTCACGAAATAAATTGAATCGCCATTTAGATATGATTAGTCGATTTAGATCCACTAAACATAATCCAATTCGATAAAATTGATTGAATTATATTACGTACGTATTCGGCCCGACCCTGTTTTGGTTTGTCATAGATGTCGTTGTGTTTTGGCCCATTAGGCTCATTTGTTTGTTTTAGATTGGCCCATTTTGATTGGGTTCAAAGTTGTATTTAATTTTAAAATAGATTAGTTTTTATTTTAAGGGCTCACCTTCGCCTGGACGAACGAGACGAGCTAGATGCAACAACCCCGTTTGGAGATTACCCCTTCTAGGGATTTTCGTGAATGGCAAGGACCCGAAACAAGACCATGATTCCTCATGACACACAAGAGCTTGTTGAAGCAAGTGGGAGCGACTAAATCAATCATGGAGTTTTTTCTATTTTGTGGTTGGTTTACCTTTATGTCCCTCGACCTTCCTCGATATTGTCATAGGCTCCGACAATATCGATACCTCTGTATGGCTGAATATGTTCTTGTGTGTTTGTTTGTCTTTAGTTGCTTGTCTTAATTCTGATTAACGCATCAACTATAATCCAAACTAATTTTTACCGGTATAAAACTAATTTTTCAATAAATAAAATAAAATGTCCTAACTTTAATTACGACTTCATAAATTTTGATAACCTATTTAATTCGACATTAAATTCGGATTTTTTGATAAATGAATCGAACTTAGTAAATAATTGGTTATCACCTCGCAACACGTAGATCATTAATACTAAGGTTATTTAAATGATCGTCCCGAGTGAGATAGGGTTTATAATTTCGTCAAAGCGAAACTATTAAAATTTGAATTAATAATTTTATCTGGTAAGCCTAAAACCGGTAGTCTATGCCATCCTAAGTCAAGTCTAACTTGGAACATATTTACCGATGCATTTGTGTTGGAGTATTTCAACACCGCACGTGGTATTTAGGGTATCTTCCAAGGTAAGCGTATTGGTCTATTTCAACACCGTACGCACACACTGACCACTTAGGAAAACTACCATTTTCTTTACACGCACTTTTGGTGTTGGAGTATTTCAACACCGTACCTCCCGTCGGCCTGTAGAAGAAATGGGCATCGATGGGGCTAAACGTATTTCGTTGATCCGTTAGCGAAAGACGCATAACGGGAGTTGTGAAAGTTCTTTCACAAGTGACACTCGCTGTCCATTTGGTTACTTAGAAATTTTGAAAGCACTTTACGTTGTCTGGAGGAATTGTCTAACTAACTAAATTTCCAATTCCTATTCAAGATTAGCTTGCCATCCTTGAATACGTATCAAACATCGAAACACTAAATTTGCCTGTTGTTTCAGATGGCTAACGCAAACCGTTCAAACCAAGAGATTTTCCATCTCAAGTTTCTTCTTGAGAAAGAGAAGCTTGATGGCACCAACTTCCTTGATTGGGAAAAGAATCTGAAAATCGTCCTAAAGATGGCGAACATGGAAAACGTGTTAGAGGCTAAAGTTCTTGAGCAACCTGAAGACGACATTGCTACTGCTCGCAATGCCCATAACGCATTGCGATAGAATGCTAAATCTGTCGCATGCCTTATGCTAGCCATTATGTGTAGATGCTAGATTATGAGGCTTGTAATATTAAATAAGTTGGGCTGGGCTTAGAGGGTTTAATTAGATTTGTAGGCTAGTTTATGGTTGGGCTTGGGTTTACTATTGGGTTTATGATCAAGAAGGGGCCCAATAGTAAACCCAATGGGGGACTATATATATACCCCATGAGTTCACCATTTGGGGGGCTGATTTTCTAGTGGCTAGTTTACGATTCTAGAGGAGCCTTTACGATTACGATCGTAAACCCGAGAGAGACAGTTTACGATTTTCTGGTTTGTACCCGACAAGTTTTCTTGTGTGCAAAGATCAAGTTTTTAACATTTAATCATCGTATTCTTCGTGTTTCTTCTCTTCTCTATCTTGAATCAATCATAAACGAGGATTCTGCACTCGTTTGTGTAGGGATATGATCATGTAATAGTAAGCGTATGTCCGGAAATTATTTAAGCCTACGGGGTCACACGTCTCGACACCAAATGTATTAATATTAATTAATAGTTAATTAATATTTATCACGAATTATTAAAGAGGAATTAATTAAAAACTATTAGTTAATTGTTAACGGGCCATTAGTTATTAATTAAAGAGAAGGGAATTGGACTAGATTAATTAAGGAACAAGTTGGTGGAGGCCCAAAGGCCTTGTACGAATTCTAGAAATTCGTAAGCCTCATAGGGCTCATTGTGTTGCCCTAATCTTGTTCCCTAAGTTATCTAAACCCTATAAATAGAACCCCTTGGTTTAGAGTTTTTTTAGACCACTCAATCCAAGTGATTAGAGAAATCTAAAACCCTAATTCTCTCCTCCTCCTCTCCTCTTCTAAATTTCGGCTAGGGTTTCTAATTCCCTTGAGTTCGAAATTGTGGTTTGACCAAAACTTGAAGAAGAAGGTTCGTGATCAAGTGCTAGCACACATAACATTGGTGTGTCGTGTGTGCGATCGTAGAGGGATTTGCATTAAATCCTCCAAGAGATCAAGTCAATCCGAGCTCATAAGGTAAACATGTTCTATCCGGTTAGTTAGGTTAAATCATAGGATCGATCCGTTGCGTACTCGTGAATAATCTGATAAATAGTTATATAAACTAACAGTGGTATCACGAGCCACCTATGAAATTAATTAATTACCGGGTATAAAAACTTGGAAGGGGGTAACCCTAATTTCAAATTAGGGATATGTTTCCCCATAAAGATTCTAGCTTTTGATCCATTAGAAACCAGGTTTTTTACAATTAGAAAATCGTTTTGCGAATTGGTAAAAACAGAAAATTAGGATTTGGAAACCCTGATTTTCGAAAATTAGGAAACCCTAATTTTCAAAAATTATAAACCCTGATTTTCGAAAATCTTAAACCCTAATTTCAAAAAATTGGAAACCCTAATTTGGTCCAAATCGAAAACCCTAGTTTTCGGCCCAAATTGAAAACCCTAATTGGATCAAAACCTCTAGCCGAATCGGGAAACCCTAATTTGGATCAAAATTAGTTTCTTGAAAGATCCAAAATATTAATCCAAGTTTTTTATGTGTTATTAGATAACTAGAAACCAACATGTTGTACCTTTTATTTTTAATGAGTTAAAAAGAAGTAAAAACCATGAAGTTTCATGCAAAACGATCATAGTTATTACTTAAAACGAGAGAATTAAAAAATTAAAATTATATAAGATAATTAGAAACCCTAATATTATGCGGTGTTATGTGATAATTGAGACATAATAAAAAGGTTTTAAATAGCAAATTGTTTTATGAAAATTGAAATTTGCTTACTAACTATCGAAATATGATTTGTTTATAAAATAAAATTTGTGTCCTACAAGTTCAAAAGAAACACCGGCTCACCCATTCGAACATACTCTAAGAGAGGTATAAGTCGGGTCGCTCTGCTTCCCTAAAGGGGTAGGTTTTTAATTGCAATGTGCAAACCTCACCCCTACGCTTCTTTGTGTGTTGCGAATGGAGCTACCGAGCTCTTTTGACTTGGAAGACAAACTAAGCATTTTATAAACACATTATGTGGTGAAGATGTGCATGAATCTTCACACATAACCTTTTGATCACATCAAATTGTTTTGACCCAATCAACTTAAGTCTTTGCCATCCAACTCGTAAAGGACACTTGTGGGTGTTACTCTACTCATTGGTACACAATGGTAGATTAGCATCTGCAAGACAAATTCCCACTCATTGGTACACAATGGTGGACAATTTGTGCGTTCTTGGTTGGACGACTTAAAGCGAGCTAGGCGGTGAGACCCTTAGCCCGTGGCAAAAGATGGGATGAAACATGACTACAAATCACTTGGTGCAAGTTGTAGGTCCCATAAAATCTAGGAATTGTATTTGGAATACAATTATTGATCGTCACTTACCTTTTGAATGCATCATTTCTAGCAGATCAACTGATGAAATGAGGGCATGTCATTAGGATCCTAGCCTTAATAAGCTTAATTGTTTAAAGTTATTTAAACATTGGGTAATTAAATTATTAAGGACTTAATTATCGAAAATACTGTTTTTTGAACTTAATCTGTTTTGTAGATGGCAACAAACCCTCCTCAAAACAATGTTGGTCATGCTTTTCGTCAAATGTTTGAAAGAGAAAAGCTAAATGGATCTAACTTCAATGACTGGTACCGTCAACTGAGGATTGTCCTTAGACTTGAACGGAGGACCGATGTCCTTGAGACATCATTGGCCGACCGAGCCAGCTGCTAATGCTTCTGATCAAGAGAAAGTGTTCTACAATGCAGAGTATAGCAGATACGATGAGGTTGCTTGCATGATGATCTCGAGTATGACTCCTAATCTTCAGAAGTAATACGAATTTCATACACCTTGTGATATGATCAAAGAGCTAAAGAAGATGTATGATAAACAAGCTGGTGTTGAATTGTTCGACCTAGTTGTGGAACTCCACGACTTGAAGCTTGAAACTGGTAAATCGGTCAGTAGTCATGTGCTCAATATGAAGAGCTACTTTGACAAATTGGAATCGCTCAATTATGGGTATAATCAGGTTGTGGCAGTTGGCATGATCCTCAAATCTCTTACGAAGGATTTTGAGGGTTTTGTGCGCAACTACAACATGCATAGTATGACTAAGACTATACCTGAGCTTCATGCTATACTTGCCGAGTATGAAAAAATGATTCCTAAGAAGGCCACTGAAACACCCCAAGTTCTTATGATCAAGGGGGGGAAGATCCAAAAGGCTAAACGACCGCAAAAGGCGAAGGGCAAGAATGATGGTAAAGGAAAAGGCAAGGCAGTTGCGCTTGTTCCTAAAACCAAGCAAACCCCTTCGGCCGCAAAAGAGCATCCGGCTAAAGACCAGATCTGTCACCATTGTGGTGAAGTTGGACACTGGAAGAGGAACTTTCCTACCTATCTAGCTGAGTTGATGAAGAAGAGAAAGAATACTAGCGGGACTAGTACTTCAGGTATCTTCACAATTGAATTATCTTTCTTTTCTAAGTGTGATTCATGGGTGTATGACACCGGCTGTGGAACTCATATCTGTAATACGTTGCAGGGTCTTAGAAACAGGAGGAAACTGAAGCCTAGAGCTTTGCAGCTGTTCGTGGGAAATTGTTTGCCAGCAGATGTGGAAGCTATAGGGGAATTTCATTTAGTTCTTCCTTCTGGGTTAATTATTGTTTTAGACAATTGTCATTATGCACCTTCTATTACTAGAGGTGTTATTTCAGTTTCATTGTTGAAAAACCAAGGATATATTAATGTTTTTAATAATATCTAGTATTTCAGTTTCTAAGAATAATGTTCATTATTTTGATGCGATCCCTTATAATGGCATTTATGAAATTGATATGCGTGGTTACAACAATAATAATTCATTGTATCATGTTAGCAAACGAGCCAAAACTAATTTGGACTCTACCTATCTATGGCACTGTCGTCTTGCCCATGTTGGCAAAAACCGCATTGAAAGACTTCAACGTGAAGGGATCTTAAAATCAAATGATGAATCATTTGACAAATGCGTTTCCTGTATATCAGGAAAGATGACTAGAAAACCCTTTCCGAACAAGCCGCAAAGGGCAAAAGAGCTACTTGGACTCATCCATACCGATGTATGTGGCCCATTTAGACATGTGTCAAGACAAGGTGCTAGCTACTTCGTGACTTTCACAGATGATTTTAGTCGTTATGGTTATGTTTACTTGCTTAAACATAAACATGAGGTATTTGAAACATTCAAAGAGTTTAAGAACGAAGTTAAAAATCAACTCGGTAAGACCATCAAGAGCCTTCGATCGGATCGTGGTTATGAATACTTAAGCCAAGAGTTTAAGGATTATCTAAAAGCGTGTGGAATTGTCCAACAGCTTACTCCTCCTTATTCACCTCAGCATAATGGAGTATCTGAGAGGAGGAATCGTACCTTACTAGAGATGGCGAGGTCGATGACGAACCTTACAACTCTCCCATTATCATTTTGGGATTTTGCTCTAGAAACCGCTGTACGCGTTCTAAATATGGTTCTAACCAAGAAGGTTGAAAAGACACCATATCAATTATGGCATGGAGAAGTCCCTGTGTTGTCTTACTTGTGATTCTGGGGATGTGAGGCACTTGTGAAGCGTGATACGCCTGACAAATTACAACCCAGGACGACTAAGTGCATCTTCGTAGGATACCCAAAGGAAACAATGGGTTACTACTTCTATAATCCTTCCAAAAACATTGTTCGTGTTGCTCGATACGCTGAATTCTTTGAGAAGAATTTTATAGCTCAAGAGAACAGTGGGAGAATTGTAGAACTATTGGAAGATGTTTCACCTTCTGAAATAACTAGCAATCATCAACTTGGGGGGGGGGGGAATGTTCAAAGTGATGAACCTCAAGTCGATGATGATGCGATTCCACTTCGTAGATCCGAAAGGGTCATACGTCAACCGGATAGATAGATTGGTCTAGTCGAATCCGAGGAAAACGTAGCAGGAGATCTCGATGAGCCTCCGAATTTCAAAGCTGCATTATCAGATCCAGAATCTGACAAATGGCTTGAAGCTGCGAATGTGGAAATGAAATCCATGCAAGATAACCACGTTTGGACCCTGGTTGATCTTCCTCCTAACGCAAGAACCGTTGGAAGTAAATGGCTCTTCAAGAAGAAGACCGACATGGATGGAAATGTACACACCTATAAAGCTCGTCTCGTGGCGAAAGGATATACTCAACGTTCTGGCGTTGATTATGATGAGACCTTTTCACCAGTTGCTGACATTAGAGCTATTAGGATTCTCTTAGCCATATCAGCATACTATGACTTTGAGATATGGCAAATGGATGTTAAGACTGCCTTCTTAAATGGTTACTTGGACGAAGAAGTCTATATGGATCAACCCGAGGGGTTTGTGGATCCAAAACATCCCAACAAAGTATGCAAGCTTCAAAGGTCTATTTATGGACTAAAGCAAGCATCGAGAAGTTGGAATAAACGGTTTGATGAAGAAATCAAAAAGTTTGGTTTCGTTCAAAATCCCGATGAGCCATGTGTATATCGCAAAGCTAGTGGGAGTAATGTTACTTTCCTGGTCTTGTATGTGGATGACATATTGATCATAGGAAAACACATTCCAATGTTGCAAGATGTCAAAAACCATCTTGGAAAGTGTTTTGCCATGAAAGACTTGGGAGAAGCAGCATTCATTCTTGGAATCAAGATCTATAGAGATAGAACTAAGCGGTTGATTGGACTAAGTCAAAGTGCTTATATTGATAAGATCTTGAAGCGATTCAAGATGGAGAATTCCAAGCGTGGTATAGTACCTATGCAGGAAGGACTTGGTCTATCGGTCAAACAAGGTGCTTCTACACCTGATGAGGTGAAGCGTATGCAAAGAGTTCCTTATGCTTCGGCTGTAGGCTCTATAATTTATGCGGTGAGATACACTAGACCTGATATAGCATTTGCGCAAAATATCGTTAGCCGATTTCAACAGAATCCTGGTGAAAGTCACTGGACTGCTGTTAAGACCATTCTCATGTACCTACGGGCTACTAGAGATTTGTTTTTGGTGTATGGGGGAAATCCAGATCAAGAGCTCAGAGTGACCGGATACTGTGATGCTGGATTTCAGACTGATAGAGATGACACGAAGTCTCAGTCTGGGTACGTCCTCGTTCTAAATGGAGGCGCTGTGGATTGGAAAAGCAAGAAGCAAACCACAGTTGCTATGTCTGCAACAGAGTCTGAGTACATTGCTGCGTCAGAGGCTGCAATGGAGGCTGTCTGGATAAGGAAGTTTATTAGTGGGCTTGACATAGTCCCCACAAGTAACTTGCCTATCGACATGTACTACGATAACTCGGGTGCATTAATCATCGCCAAAGAACCCGGAGTTCAGAAGGGCGCCAGACACTATGCCAGGAGATATCACTATGTTCGTGAGCAGATCGAACTTGGTGAAATAAAGTTACTCAAAGTTCACACGGATATTAACTTAGCTGATCCTTTCACGAAAGCTCTATCGAGACCAAAACTTGAAAGGCATGCCGAGGGCATGGGACTTAGATTAGCTAGTTAAGTCATGTATGTCTGATGTTTCAGTATTTGGATAAATGATGTAAACAATTTCTATTTATATAATGAAATAAAGTACTTGATATGTTTGATTTCATTTAATGGTTAAGTTGTGTCCTATATTTGCATGTATAATCCATGAATACTTACTAAGTATTCTAAATCCATGTATTCATTGGAGCATAGCTGACATCGATTGTCACTTTATGGATCGGCGTCATTAAGTGAAATTCGTAAATGGTTGCTTTATTTATCCTTAGACTTGAGATACAAGCAGGTCATGCATGTATGGATTTCACCTACTTGATATAGGTCTAACTATCCTGAATAAGGTAGTACAAAAGGGCTATTTTCAGTAAGTGTAGTGAAGTATGTGTCTTGACACGTGTAGTCAAGAGGATTTGTTCCTTCAGCTTTGTGCTGAAGCAGATACCACTGGGCCCCTCATTGGACTAATTAAGATGTTTGCATGGTCGTGCCCAAATGAAATCTAGAGATGTCTCGATTTGCAATTTGGTAATCTTAAGTTAGTTGTGAGAATGAGAAACAGAATCGTTAAAGTATGGAATGACTTTGATCCATATCCATATTTAACACGGTGTCGGTAACAAAGGGATAATAAATGACTAAACCATTTAAATACACTTTGAGAAGCTGTACTTAAATATTTCTGGGAGCATTGGCGTGTTGCTAGACGCTAACCAATGTTATTACCTTTACTATTGCAAGCTCAAGTGGGAGTTGTAGGGATATGATCATGTAATAGTAAGCGTATGTCCGGAAATTATTTAAGCCTACGGGGTCACACGTCTCGACACCAAATGTATTAATATTAATTAATAGTTAATTAATATTTATCACGAATTATTAAAGAGGAATTAATTAAAAACTAATAGTTAATTGTTAACGGGCCATTAGTTATTAATTAAAGAGAAGGGAATTGGACTAGATTAATTAAGGAACAAGTTGGTGGAGGCCCAAAGGCCTTGTACGAATTCTAGAAATTCGTAAGCCTCATAGGGCTCATTGTGTTGCCCTAATCTTGTTCCCTAAGTTATCTAAACCCTATAAATAGAACCCCTTGGTTAAGGGTTTTTTTTAGACCATTCAATCTAAGTAATTAGAGAAATCCAAAACCCTAATTCTCTCCTCCTCCTCTCCTCTTCTAAATTTCGGCTAGGGTTTCTAATTCCCTTGAGTTCGAAATTGTGGTTTGACCAAAACTTGAAGAAGAAGGTTCGTGATCAAGTGCTAGCACATAACATTAGTGTGTCGTGTGTGCGATCGTAGAGGGATTTGCATTAAATCCTCCAAAAGATCAAGTCAATCCGAGCTCATAAGGTAAACATGTTCTATCCGGTTAGTTAGGTTAAATCATAGGATCGATCCGCTGCGTACTCGTGAATAATCTGATAAATAGTTATATAAACTAACAGTTTGTGATATCAATATCGTGACTTGGTAGATTTTCTGGACCTACAATTGGTATCAGAGCCAAGAAACGAGTGTTTCGCGGTTCTCACGATATTGATTCAAGATATCTAACGGTTTCTGTGAGTTTTTCTTGAGTTTTTCAGGTTTACGATCGAGTTTGCTGCTGTTTCTGGGCTGTTCGTCGTGTTTACGATCGCTGTTCTTGCTGTTCTTGGTGTTTACGATCAGTTTCTGGGTTGCTTTGAGAGTTTACGATTGGTGTTCTTAGCAATTTCTGTGTTTACGAGTTCAAGATCGGATTTTTGAAGGATTACGATCAGGAAGTTTGAGTTTACGACATCAAGCAACGATTTTTGGGTGTTTACGACATTTTTAAACGGAATCGGCGTTTACGATTTCACTGGCCGGAAACGTGTTTACGACTGAAGGTGATCGGAAACAGGTTTACGATCAGGTGTTTACGATCCAGCTGTCTGACGATCGTAAACAGGTGATTACGATCGGAAATAGGGTTTTCGATCGAAAACAGGATTTGCGGCAAAAAGTCACTATTTCACACTTTCACGGAAACGGACGTAACTTTTGACTCGTTTGGAGTTAGAAGCTCAATTTTTAACACGACGTTCGTGACAACAAGCCCCAGAATTACCCCCGACTAACGTCTAGGGGAGCTCGTTTGGACCCCCAAATTCCACTCCGAAGGCCTCCGTTTTTCAGTTTTAAGTTTTTGACACTATTCTTTGAATAGTACTTTTGCCGTTTTTGCCGATTCTTCAAAATCTTCAAAGGCTGCATATCTAAAGAAAGAAAATGAGTTCAGTGGTTGAAGAAAAGAATATAGTTGAGGACAAAGATGATTTCGCAGATGAAGTTGACAAAACTGAGATATGCCCCAATCCCACTTGTGCTCGTATAATTCCTGGACTTAGGCAAATTTGTAAAAATTATTAGATAGAATTATTTGAGATAAAATGCGAGAGGAGTTCTTTTAAGGGTAGATGGCAAAAGAATGAGGAGAAGGTAAAAGCTCAGAAACTAGACATTGTGAAATATCAAAAACTTGCTACTGAGAAAACTCTACTGTATGACAATGCAAAGTTAGAAATAGCTGAGATTAGGAAGCAGGTAGATGAGCTCACACATAAGAACAATGAGTTGCAAGTGAAACTAGATATGAATCAAATGAGAAGCAAAAGAATGCTCGATGCTGGAAAGGAATTGTCACATGCTGTTGTGACTGGTCAAGTTGGGAAAGACACATCTGGGTTTGGGTTAGAGAAAACTGATAAATCTTTGGCAATGAACAGCATCATTCCTCCACCAGTTCCCAGAGACATTATAGGAATACTTCTTAGTGAGGATCAAGTTGAACGAACCAAATCTGATTATAAAGAAGCTGCTCCTCCTATTGATAGTGTCTTGATTGGAACTACACCATTGACTCAAGAGGAAATAGACAACGAGGCAAAAATGACATATGGTGAAGGGAGAATAGAGGACGTATCAAGAGATGATGTTGAGTGCCAGGAGTATAACAGATGTCATAGCTCCAAGTCTGATGATGCTGGTACAAGTAAAAGTGGAGTTAATGATGTGACCAAGAATGAGGCCAAAGCTCCTGTGTCGGAGATAAAGCTGAAACAGTATCCTAAAATTGAGACCCCATACTTCAAGATTGTTTATGAAGTGAAACGGGAAAAGGTGATCTTGACGACACAGCCTGAGGGGAAGATCTTTATGACATCTGGATCAATGTTTGACCAAGAACCAGATGTAGGATATGAATTACCATCCTTCTCCTCCAAGTTCAAAGGAATAACTGATGGAGTAATAAGTAAAACTGAAGTTGAGAGGCCAAAGATCACCATCAAGCATCCAAGTATGAAACCAACAGCTGAAGTGAAGAATGAAAAACTCAAGGGAGTAGCTGTGTCTCCCATTTCTTCAGTTGGATCATGTAGTTGCCGCTGTAATTGCAAGAATGATGCTTCAACGTCAAAGAATCAAGGAAGCACAAAGACAGTAAAGACAGGTTCGACACAGGCTTCGACAAACCAGCACAAAGTGAAATCTGAAGCTGCAGTCAAAACAAAGAAGCAGACACAAGGCAAACCAGCTCCATATCATCCACCAAAGACAAATGGGTACACGTCTGACTTCTATCTAAAGAAGCAGACTTGCTTTAATTGTGGCATCGCTGGTCATATTGCTAGAAACTGTCTTTATCGCCCTTATGAACCCTATTATCCGAAAACTCAAAGGGTTTCATCTCAGGAGTCTGTGAAGTCTAAGCCAATGATGGTTCAGAAACATAAGGCAATGAAGACTGTTACTCCTAAGGTTAAACCCTCTGATCAACATTGGGGCGCTGCCAAAGCTGAAAGAAAATCTATAAATAAAAAACAACAGCTTTCCAAGTTACAAAAATTTCCAAAAACAAGTGAAGAAACCATTTTCAAAACAACCAAAGTCTGAAAAACCCAAGGTTACCCCTCCTAAGGCAACTAAAACTGTTTTGAAAAATGATTCTAAAATGAAGAAGGTTGAAATACCTAAAGTCACAACTCCAAAGGTGACTAAAACAAAAACTGTTTTGAAAAATGAATCTAAAACAAAGAAGGTTGAAATACCTAAAGTCACAACTCCAAAAGTGACTAAAACAAATGTTAAATCACCTGGAACTTGGAAACCAAAAATCAAGGTAGCTCCATCACAACTTCCTGATTTTTCAAAGGGAATGTTCTTACAAGAAGTATCTTTTATTGATTCCTCAGGGGTACCCAGAAAAACAATGGCCTAGGTACTATTAGCTAACTAATCTCTCACTCTGTGCAGGAACGATCAAGGAGGATTATCACTAACGTTTTTATTACTAATTTGTTTGTTGATAAGTGATTGTTCCAGGCACAGTTTAGGAGACGTATCTTCATGTCATGTCAAGTAATCTATAAATGGAAGGTATGTCTCATTGAGAGGTAAAAGGTGAAAATCAGCATGAAATGTACTGTTCTTAACTTGGTTGTTTGAATGATGTGGCAGCAAAGGGTCTTTTGAGTCAAACCTATTTCATTAAAGTTTCAGTTAAGTTGTTGATTGATTATGTGTTTGACTTCAAATGCAATGAAGTGTGCATATCATGAAACCCAATTTTCTAAAATTTTCAAATCAATACTTTGAAAGTTAGCTTGGACAGATATCTTCAAAATTTTGTGTGTGTTTGTGTGTTTTATTTTTTATTTAAAAAAAACTGAAAAATGATGTTCACAAAATTGTGACATTAAAAATCAAAAAGCAAGGGGAAGAAATGTAAAGATGAAGAAAAAGTCGACCCCTTAAAAATAGTGTGCTTTTCAATTTTTAATTGTTTGTGTCTTGTTTTTTGAGAAGTTTAGGGGAAGTAAAATGAATGGTCAGAGTTGGAGATAGCTGACACGCGTAAGGCGGAAGTGAAAGGCAAGCTCCATGGTGATATGCTCGGTAGGCTCGACCTAAACTTATGACCTCCAATGAAAGTGCAGTGAACTTAAAAGATATATATGTTTAGTTTTCCATCCCAGGTTGCATAGTTTAAAAAATTAAGTCCCAGCAAAAATGGGTTGAGAGTGGTATCCACCTAGTATTCACTCTCTCACACGCCATGTTCTGCTGTTATGACAACACCTCATTCAAAAAAATGAAAAGAATGAAAAGAAAAAGAAAAATGAAAAATGAAAAGAAAAAGAAAAGCAATAAAATAATTATTTTGTTTGGTCTTCTCTGCGTGCTTATGCGGCCGACCTGATCACCAACTGATAGTTAATGAAATAAGTGGTAGTCATAATGGTGTTGCATGGTTCCTCAAGCTGGGGGTTTGTGAATCCTCAATAAACTCTGAGGTTGGGTAGGTTTTGCTGTGTACGCTTGGGTGTGGGGATAATTAAACATGATGGTAATATTGTACTATATTAAACATGACGCATTCGGTTGGGATTAAACGGGTTTGAGTTTAAAGCGTACAAACATACCGGCAATCACCTGGACTAGTCGAGTAACTGAAGCTGAAAAAGGTTCCTCAGTCAGATTTATATGGTTTGATCCCTTATAAACTTTCTCATGTTTGGTTTGGTAAGTATTTGTTTAGTTTATATCTTTCGTGTGTGAGTCGTTAAGTTCTTTTTGGTGTGTTTTCTTCTTCGCCAGGTTGATTTGAGAAGTCAAAATGTGTTTTTCATGGGTTTTAATGCATGACAATATGCCCCCGACAGATCTTGACAAATTGTTAGGGGAAGGAGTATGGGATAATAAGTATTATCCGAAGGGAACTCGAGGATGATACTTATTATCTAATGGTAAAGACTTCCTCCGACAGATCTTGACAAATTTTTAGGGGAAGGACAGGGGATAATAAGTATTATCCGAAGGGAACTCGAGGATGATACTTATTATCTAATGAAAAGACTTCCATAATACATAATATCTGAAGGGAACTCGAAGATAATATGTATTATCTCAAGGGAAGTCCTTAGCTGAGGGGAAGTTATCAGCTAAGGGGAAGTCTTTAGAGGTCTTGGGTTCAGGGGAAGTTTTATAGAAAACCCGTAATCTATATTAGGGTTTTTGGTTAAAATAAGGTTAATTTGAATCAACTGAACAGATGATAATTACCTTCTAACCCAAAGACCAGTCATCAAATGTCTAGTGGAGTATATTTTTTCAAATGTGTGTCAGACAGGTTGATGATAGAAAGATGCTGCTGATGCTGCTGCTGCTCAAAGTTAAAGAACCAGCCGGACAAGACTTCTATCTGGAAAAGCATCTGTTCAGGGGAAGTTGTTGGTGTCTTTACAAGTTTTCAAAAGCTTCCAAAGAGCTTCAAAGAAGATGTTCACATGTTTAGGGGAAGCTGAAGATTTCAAGTCGATCTTTGATGAAGAAAATGAAGCAGAGAGCAGTCAAAGATCATGATGACCCCAGATCAACAACCAAGTTCTTCAAAGTTAGAGGTGTTCAAACTTTTTACCCTCTAACTTTTAAAGATTCAAGACAGTTACCAAAGATTTAGCAAGAACCAGTTCTTTAAGAGAAGCAAGTCAATGAGAGTCCTCCATTTCATTGATTGTTCTTTTAAAGAAGTTCGAGCTGATGCTGATCAAGAGAAAGTCCCAAGTGCCCGTCATGAAACCCATTGAAGATTTCTGCGGAAAGAATCTTCATCAACATCTTTTCCAGCCAGTCAAGAAAAAGATTTTCAAAGATCGAAGACATTTAATATCACAAGCCTAGGGGAAGATTGTAGAGGCTAGATTATGAGGCTTGTAATATTAAATAAGTTGGGATGGGCTTAGAGGGTTTAATTAGATTTGTAGGCTAGTTTATGGTTGGGCTTGGGTTTACTATTGGGTTTATGATCAAGAAGGGGCCCAATAGTAAACCCAATGGGGGACTATATATATATACCCCATGAGTTCACCATTTGGGGGGCTGATTTTCTAGTGGCTAGTTTACGATTCTAGAGGAGCCTTTACGATTACGATCGTAAACCCGAGAGAGACAGTTTACGATTTTCTGTTTTGTACCCGACAAGTTTTCTTGTGTGCAAAGATCAAGTTTTTAACATTTAATCATCGTATTCTTCGTGTTTCTTCTCTTCTCTATCTTGAATCAATCATAAACGAGGATTCCGCACTCGTTTGTGATATCAATATCGTGACTTGGTAGATTTTCTGGACCTACACTATGACTTCTGAGATTCAGAAGAACATGGTCAACAGGATGGTTTTTCAGATGATTGGTGATCTGGAGGGGGGGGGCATGTTTAACACCCAGGCCTGAAAAGGAGCGCTACGACACCGTTGTGACACTTATTAACTGTCACATGGCTGAAGGCGCTCGCTGTCAGCGGCCATGTCCTGAAGATGAAGAGTTACATCGACCACCTAGCGAAGCTGAATTACGTAATCCCTGCCAAAATGGCGACTGTCACACCCCCAAATTAACCACTAACGGAGTTTATACCGTTAAGGGGTGCGACCAGACCAGGACCACAACCATTAGTTACAAATACTAAATGAATCAGAGTTAGTCCAAAGATATATCATAAAAATAGTCTCAAGTTACGCAGCGGAACAAAATATTATCTTAGCACTAACCAAGTGCTTTACAAATCATTGTATTAAATTCCCAATTAGTTTAATTAAAATAAAAGTCTTCATGTGCCATGCCAACCCGCTCCGGATACTCCTTAGCGATCTGCAAAAGTTTAAACCACGCAAGTGTCAACCTAACGGTTGGTGAGTTCACGGTGGGCATGACATGCATTGGCCCGGTCTCATAATCGTATTCATCAACATGTAATAAGTATTAGTTTTATAAACATTGCCAAGTGATGTATTACCTAATATGCACTAGTTAAGTAAAGTTAAAGCGGTCAACCGATATCGCGGGTAGCTAATCCGTTGTTCCATGCACTAAGGAAGTTTGTACCAAAGCTGACCATAAATTATCGTAGTGGCCGTGCCATCTGTACTGCGGACCTACGTCATCGCGGTTTTGCCTCCCCCGTATCCTCTCGGGATCACGGTCAAATAGGCTGATATTGTACCTCCGTGCACTCCCCGTGCCACGGGGCGGAGTTTGTCAAACTCCAGTAGATCTACCCAACATCCCCTCGCTTTACAATTAATGGTACAATTTAGTTGAGGACTTTTAAGTTTTCAAGGCATCCTTAGAAATCATGTGATATCATGTGGTTTAGACTTTAACCTACACTAGCCATATTAAAAAGGTTTACTGGATTCTCATGAATCTCAAAAGTGTTTTCAGTTTCGTTTCAGAAATAGTTGTTTAAGTAATTTACAAGTGCTTCCCATAAAGCACTTCAAGTTCATCAAGTGGGTGCCGAGCACTCCAAGTTTTCAAGTTTATCAGGGAGGTGCCTAGCACTCTCGAAGTTGTCAGCATTGTTTCTATTTAGTTATTCGGTGTGACCCAAACGGGTTCACGGTAATCGGGTTAGTGACACTCACCTTGGTTGCACTGCTACACTTGCTATATAATCCAAGTTTGCTTAACGAAGACCTATGAACACGTTTAGGTCTTAAGTATTAGTTTTGTGTCTAATCTTTACTTAACGTCACTATGGCCCATAACATAGCACGTTGGAACTATGACTCGACATACAGACACACGACACCGATGGTTGATCGTAAACAAGGGTTCATATATTACAGAAATCATAGCATGTTTCATTATAGCATAATCATGTAATTCATGGCATAACATTCAAGCAAATTGCACAAGTTTGGATTCTGGTCTCAGTTTCGCTAGTCAGTTTCGCTGTGTGCATGGGCAGCACTTTCGCTAGGCAATACCCGATGACACAGTTTCGCTAGGCTAGTTTCGCTCGAAACTGTTGACACAGTTTCGCTAGCCTAGTTTCGCCCGAAACTGGTTTGAACTTTCGTTCAGGGAATTTCGCTCGGTAGTTTCGTCCGAACAGGTCTGGTTGGTTTACCCGGCGACACTATAGTTTCGCTGTATAGTGTCGCTGGAAGGAGATCTATACAGTTTCGCTGTACAGTTTCGCCCAAAGAACTTAACAGTTTCGCTGGTCGCGAAAAACATACGGATCAGCCTAAAAATCAACCTAACAGCTTCCATACTTCATGAAATTCATTGTTTAGCATACATAGGCATTTACCAACATCAAACAACAAGTTTTAACACCTTATTCATGCATTTTCATCATCAAATCACCAAAATGCATTTAAAACCCTAAAGTGACCTAAATAGCATAAATCTCTATCATGGTTGGATTTCAAACGTAAAGTTGCATACTTTATGATAAATCTAGCAGTACTAAGCATTCCTACAGAAGATCTAACGATAACACAGAGATTTAGGCATGCTTTATGAAGAAAACACATAGAAAAGCATAAAAATGGTGGTTTTGGGACTCACGGTTGATCTAGGATCGATGGATGATCTTCACAACTCGGAATGATAGCTGATTCTTGGTGGTTCTCGGCTGGAATCAGCTGGTCTAGAAGTTTCAGGAGAGTGTGTGTGTTTTTGTGTAAATGAGGCAAAATGGGAGAACTAGGGTTTATTAAGATTATTTATATCAGAGGCTAGTTTCGCTGGCAGTTTCGCTGGCCAGGCGAAACTGGCTCTGGTCACGTTTTAACTGATTAGCTTAGCTGGCTACCGGGCGACACTACAGTTTCGCCCGGTAGTTTCGCTGGCTGCACAACTTAGGCAATTTTCACATAATCAAGGATTTACAATTTGTCATGCTATTCATAATATTAAATCATGCGTTTAAATCACATTGCACATAATGACATTAATAAATGAACACATAACACATATGGACGGGTTCGGTGATCAACCAAAGGACGTGGACGTATTCGGCCTAGTTAAGCATTAGTTACTAAGTTAACACTTATAACGTAACTAACGGAATTTGTCTAACGGAAGTTAACCTTGGAATTCTCGGATGTCACATCTTCCCCTTGTAATTGGAATTTTCGTCCCGAAAATTATTCTTGCGTTGTAGCGTTCGCAGCATCAGCTGTCGTTGCTGGGGAAAGAAAGCAAAAGTTTTAGGGTCGTCACATCCTCCTCCTGTTACAGGAATTTTGGTCCCCAAAATTAAATCATACCTTGAGTATTCGCGGACGTTTGCTCGAACAAGTGAGGATACTTTTTCTTCATTTGATCCTCTCGTTCCCAAGTATATTCAGGTCCACGCTTTGAGTTCCATCGCACCTTGACGATCGGAATCTTGCTACGTTTGAGGGCTTTCTCCTCGCGTCCCATGATTTCTACCGGTTGCTCAATAAATTTCAAATGTTCATCGATTTCCAATTCCTCCAAAGGAATTACTTCAGTATCTTCAGCCAGACATTTCTTTAGGTTCGAAACGTGAAACACGTTGTGAACTCCATCGAGTTCTGCAGGGAGTTGTAATCGGTAGGCCACCGGGCCTACTTCCCCGATAATTTCAAATGGACCGATATAGCGAGGATTCAGCTTTCCACGCTTTCCGAAGCGTATCACTCCCTTCCAGGGAGATACCTTCAATAGTACTTTGTCGCCTACCTCGAACTTCAAAGGTTTACGGCGTTTGTCGGCATAGCTCTTTTGTCTGTCACGTGCTGCGGCTATCCGTTTTCTGATTTGAATAATTCGCTCCGTAGTATCATGAATGAGTTCTGGTCCGGTGAGTCCTTTCTCACCCGTTTCGGCCCAACACACGGGCGATCTACATTTTCTGCCGTAAAGAGCTTCAAAAGGTGCTGCACCAATGCTCGAATGATAACTGTTGTTGTAGGAGAATTCCACCAACGGAAGATGAGCCTCCCAGTCTTTACCAAAGTCGAGAACGCAAGCTCGGAGCATGTCTTCTAGAGTCTGAATAGTTCGTTCCGTCTGACCATCGGTCTGCGGGTGATAGGCTGTACTCATATCCAGTCTGGTTCCCAGTGCTTCTTGCATAGATTGCCACAATCGGGAAGTAAATCGAGGATCTCTGTCGGAGATAATAGTCTTAGGCACTCCATGACGTGCCACAATTCGGTCAATGTACAGCTTCGTTAACTTATCCATATTATCAGTTTCTTTCATTGGAATGAAGTGTGCAGATTTGGTTAACCGATCAATGATAACCCAAATCGCATCCGGTCGATTCGATCGATGAGGTAATCCCGTTACAAAATCCATGGAGATATCCTCCCATTTCCATTCTGGGATCTTTGGTTGTTGCAACAATCCAGAGGGCTTTTGGTACTCAATCTTCACCCTTGAGCATGTTAAGCACTTAGCCACATATCGCGCAATGTCGGCTTTCATGTTCGGCCACCAATACAAATTCTTCAAATCTTGGTACATTTTATCCGATCCAGGGTGCACCGAATATCTTGACTTGTGAGCCTCGTCCATTACGAGCTCACGGAGATTTCCAAGTAAAGGAACCCAAATTATGTCATTATAATACCTGAGTCCGTCGGACTTAACTTCAGAATTTCCATCCACCCCTCGCAGTGCTTCAGCTGCGAAGTTTTCTTCCTTTAAAGCTTCCTGTTGGGCATCACGGATCCGATCCGGCAATCCCGTGTGGATGGTAAGTTGCAGCGCTCGTACCCGTCGAGGCTTTTCATACTCTTTCCGACTTAATGCATCGGCCACAACGTTGGCTTTTCCCGGGTGATATTTAATCGCTAAGTCATAATCATTCAGTAGCTCGACCCACCGTCGTTGTCGCATGTTGAGATCCTTCTGATCAAAGATGTGCTGTAAACTTTTGTGGTCGGTAAATATTGTGCACTTTGTTCCGTAGAGGTAATGTCTCCAAATCTTGAGTGCATGAACAACGGCTCCCAATTCCAAATCATGCGTTGTATAATTCTTCTCAGTATCCTTTAGTTGCCTGGACCCATAGGCAATCACCTTGTCTCGTTGCATCAACACACAACCGAGTCCTTGAATAGATGCATCGCAATAGACCACAAAGTCGTCAACCCCATCGGGTAACGCGAGAATTGGGGCTGAACATAACATATCCTTAAGAGTTTGAAACGCGCGTTCTTCTTTTTCACCCCATCTGTATTGCACTCCTTTTTGCGTTAAAGCTGTTAAGGGTTGAGCCAATTGCGAGAAACCCTTGATGAACCTTCGGTAATATCCGGCAAGTCCCAAAAATTGTCGGATTTCGGTCGGCGCTCTTGGGGTAGGCCAATTCTTGATAGCTTCCACTTTTGCCGGGTCGACATGAATTCCGTTCTGATCGACAATGTGTCCAAGAAACTGGACTTCACGAATCCAAAAATCGCACTTTGAAAACTTAGCATAAAGCTGTTCCTTGCGGAGCAATTCCAAGATAAGACGTAGGTGCTCCTCGTGTTCTTCCTTTGTCTTGGAGTAGATCAAAATATCATCAATGAAAACTATCACAAACTTATCGAGGTACGGCTTGCACACTCGATTCATCAGATCCATAAACACAGCAGGTGCATTAGTTAGCCCAAACGGCATAACTAGAAACTCGTAGTGACCATATCGAGTCCTAAAAGCAGTCTTGGGTACATCCTCATCACAAACACGAAGTTGGTGATATCCAGACCGTAGATCAATCTTTGAGAAGTAGCTTGAACCTTGCAGCTGATCGAAGAGATCGTCGATTCGAGGAAGTGGATACCGATTCTTGATAGTAACCTTGTTAAGCTCTCGGTAGTCAATACACATTCGGAACGTTCCATCTTTCTTCTTAACAAATAATACTGGTGCTCCCCATGGAGACGAACTTGGACGAATAAACCCTTTGTCGAGTAGCTCTTGAAGTTGTGAGGAGAGTTCGTTGAGTTCGCTTACCGCCAAACGGTAAGGTGCGCGTGCAATCGGAGACGCTCCAGGAACTAAATCGATTCCAAACTCTACTTGTCGAAATGGAGGCAAACCAGGCAGATCTTCAGGAAATACATCTTGGAAGTCGCGGACTATCGGGTAGTCGTCGATTCTACGTTCGGGAAGTGTCGAGTCGGTGACGTTTGCAAGAATCGCGAAGTGACCTTTACGAAGGCACTTTTGAGCTTTGAGAAACGAAATAATACCGGTTACTGTTCCACCTTTCTCACCTTGAACTGTTAGCACTTCACCGTCCTTGAGTGGAATACGAACCACTTTTTCTTGGCATAAAATTTCAGCGCGGTTTTCAGATAACCAATCCATTCCTACTATAACATCAAAACTACCAATCGGGAAAGGCATACGGTCGATTCCTAACGTATGGCCAGCTAGTTCTAACTTACAGTCCTTAACTATCTGAGTCGTATCATGAAGTTTACCATTAGCTAGCTCTACCACATACTTAGCGTCTAGGGCAATAGGTTTAGCATTAATCAATTTAGCAAATTTTGTAGAAATAAAGCTTCTTTCAGCACCAGAATCAAACAATACAGTAGCAAAGAAACCATTAAGGATGAATTTACCGTTAATCACGTTGGCATCGTTGCGAGCTTCTCCTTGACCCATGACAAAAGCTCGACCTCTACCATTTCCACCATTTCCGTTGCCATTCCCGTTACCATTACCTCCACCATTACCATTCCCACCGTTGTTTCCTTGGTTACCATTTCCCTGTCTTCTCAACTGCGGGCAGTCCCTCTTAATGTGGCCTTGAGCACCACATTCAAAACAACCACGGGCTCCACCATTATTGTTCTGATTATTTCCTTGCCCGTTACGGTTGTTCCCATAGTTGTTGCCATGGTTGTTGTTATTTTGCCTTTGGCGGTTTTGTTGCTCACGTAGAGTTGCCCAACAGTCTTTTGCTTCGTGGCCTTTCTTTCCACACCTTTCACAACTCAGACTCTTTCTACAAGCACCAGCATGATGTTTCCCACACTTGTTGCACAGAAGCAGGTTACCCTTGTAGTTGCTTTGCCCATTACCGCCCTGGCGGTAGTTACCACTGTGGTTCCCAGACCTTTTACTTTGACCTTGGGAGTTATAGGACCTCCCAGTGCTGTTTCCAACACTCTGATTGTTCATGGAGTTCTCAGGAGCTTCATTATCAGCTTTTCTTTTGCCACTAAGGGCAGTCTTCTCAGTGGCTTTCGCAGGAAGTGTACCCTTCTCAACCTCCTGATCAGTAAGTTTGTGAGCCAAACGGATGGCTTGCTGCACGGTTGCGGGGTTGCTGGCAGTCACTAGTCCTTTGATTTGAGGCGCGAGGCCTTCCAGATAACGCTCAATGCGTTTGAACTCAGCATCAACCATTGTGGGGCACAGGACCGCGTACTCATGGTAACGCGCAGTATATTGCTCAACTTCAGACCCAACCATCTTCAGGTTCAAGAATTCGCCCTCTAACTTCTTTACTTGGTCACGAGGACAGTACTCCTCCATAATCAGTTCCTTGAATGCTTCCCATTGCATGTTATTAGCCGCATCAATCCCAATCATCTGGATTTCGGCATTCCACCAGGAGAGAGCAGCTCCCTCAAAGGTACCAGTAGCAAACTTCACCTTGTTTTCAGCCGGGCAGTTACACATGGAGAAAACCTTCACGGACTTCTCGATCCACCTAAGGAGTCCCACCGCTCCTTCTTCGCCAGAAAACGTTATCGGCTTGCAGTCCATGAAGGACTTAAACGTACAGTGGTGGTTTCCTGATGCATAAATAGTTCGGGTTTCAAATTTAAACAGGTCAAATATAATTCGTTTTGTGCCTTAACCGGCATAATAATTACCCTGAGCGGCATATGCAGCTTGGACGGCTGCCACCGCGGCTTGCACGTGTTCGTTGATCATGGCTTGCAATTGTGCAGGCGTTATGTTGATGTTGTTCCTTCCGTGTCCTCTTCCAGACATCTTGCTGAACAGTTAAAGTAGCCAGTGTTCAGTCACAGTTATACTTTATACATATCCCATAATATGTATATTAACCATTTTCCCGTTATCCCACTATTAGTCCAGAAAAATTTTCGTGTAAAATGGGGGCGTCGTCGAGGAACGTCGTAAGTCGTAAGTAGCTATCGTCGAAAGTCGGCTTCCCCATAAAAGTCACCGTCGGCGTAGTCATCGTAGTAGAAATCAGGACGTAGCGTGTAGCATCGTTTCGTTGTCGCTTTCCCCCGACAGTAGTGCGCGTTTTAGCGTTCGCGTTTCGTATTCGTGTGTGAAAATGTTCCTAAGGTTTTCCGTTAGACTTCCTAGACACGGTCTATATATATATTTATATATATATATATATACATACGTATTAAGCTTTTACTTACACAGCAGAGCGAGTATCCCAGGTTGGCACGTAATTATTTTGGTTTTGAGAATTTGTTTATTCGTTTGTAACTAAGGTTTCAAGTTGCAGTTTCCAAATCGTTTTTCAAAATGATTCTAGTTCTCTGCAACTTATGGCTCTGATACCAATCTGTCACACCCCCAAATTAACCACTAACGGAGTTTATACCGTTAAGGGGTGCGACCAGACCAGGACCACAACCATTAGTTACAAATACTAAATGAATCAGAGTTAGTCCAAAGATATATCATAAAAATAGTCTCAAGTTACGCAGCGGAACAAAATATTATCTTAGCACTAACCACGTGCTTTACAAATCATTGTATTAAATTCCCAATTAGTTTAATTAAAATAAAAGTCTTCGTGTGCCATGCCAACCCGCTCCGGATACTCCTTAGCGATCTGCAAAAGTTTAAACCACGCAAGTGTCAACCTAACGGTTGGTGAGTTCACGGTGGGCATGACATGCATTGGCCCGGTCTCATAATCGTATTCATCAACATGTAATAAGTATTAGTTTTATAAACATTGCCAAGTGATGTATTACCTAATATGCACTAGTTAAGTAAAGTTAAAGCGGTCAACCGATATCGCGGGTAGCTAATCCGTTGTTCCATGCACTAAGGAAGTTTGTACCAAAGCTGACCATAAATTATCGTAGTGGCCGTGCCATCTGTACTTCGGACCTACGTCATCGCGGTTTTGCCTCCCCCGTATCCTCTCGGGATCACGGTCAAATAGGCTGATATTGTACCTCCGTGCACTCCCCGTGCCACGGGGCGGAGTTTGTCAAACTCCAGTAGATCTACCCAACATCCCCTCGCTTTACAATTAATGGTACAATTTAGTTGAGGACTTTTAAGTTTTCAAGGCATCCTTAGAAATCATGTGATATCATGTGGTTTAGACTTTAACCTACACTAGCCATATTAAAAAGGTTTACTGATTCTCATGAATCTCAAAAGTGTTTTCAGTTTCGTTTCAGAAATAGTTGTTTAAGTAATTCACAAGTTCTTCCCATAAAGCACTTCAAGTTCATCAAGTGGGTGCCGAGCACTCCAAGTTTTCAAGTTTATCAGGGAGGTGCCTAGCACTCTCGAAGTTGTCAGCATTGTTTCTATTTAGTTATTCGGTGTGACCCAAACGGGTTCACGGTAATCGGGTTAGTGACACTCACCTTGGGTTGCACTGCTACACTTGCTATATAATCCAAGTTTGCTTAACGAAGACCTATGAACACGTTTAGGTCTTAAGTATTAGTTTTGTGTCTAATCTTTACTTAACGTCACTATGGCCCATAACATAGCACGTTGGAACTATGACTCGACATACAGACACACGACACCGATGGTTGATCGTAAACAAGGGTTCATATATTACAGAAATCATAGCATGTTTCATCATAGCATAATCATGTAAGTCATGGCATAACATTCAAGCAAATTGCACAAGTTTGGATTCTGCTCTCAGTTTCGCTAGCAGTTTCGCTAGTCAGTTTCGCTGTGTGCATGGGCAGCACTTTCGCTAGGCAATACCCGATGACACAGTTTCGCTAGGCTAGTTTCGCTCGAAACTGTTGACACAGTTTCGCTAGCCTAGTTTCGCCCGAAACTGGTTTGAACTTTCGTTCAGGGAATTTCGCTCGGTAGTTTCGTCCGAACAGGTCTGGTTGGTTTACCCGACGACACTATAGTTCGCTGTATAGTGTCGCTGGAAGGAGATCTATACAGTTTCGCTGTACAGTTTCGCCCAAAGAACTTAACAGTTTCGCTGGTCGCGAAAAACATACGGATCAGCCTAAAAATCAACCTAACAGCTTCCATACTTCATGCAATTCATTGTTTAGCATACATAGGCATTTACCAACATCAAACAACAAGTTTTAACACCTTATTCATGCATTTTCATCATCAAATCACCAAAATGCATTTAAAACCCTAAAGTGACCTAAATAGCATAAATCTCTATCATGGTTGGATTTCAAACGTAAAGTTGCATACTTTATGATAGATCTAGCATTACTAAGCATTCCTACAGAAGATCTAACGATAACACAGAGATTTAGGCATGCTTTATGAAGAAAACACATAGAAAAGCATAAAAATGGTGGTTTTGGGACTCACGGTTGATCTAGGATCGATGGATGATCTTCACAACTCAGAATGATAGCTGATTCTTGGTGGTTCTCGGCTGGAATCAGCTGGTCCAGAAGTTTCAGGAGAGTGTGTGTGTTTTTGTGTAAATGAGGCAAAATGGGAGAACTAGGGTTTATTAAGATTATTTATATCAGAGGCTAGTTTCGCTGGCAGTTTCGCTGGCCAGGCGAAACTGGCTCTGGTCACGTTTTAACTGATTAGCTTAGCTGGCTACCGGGCGACACTATAGTTTCGCCCGGTAGTTTCGCTGGCTGCACAACTTAGGCAATTTTCACATAATCAAGGATTTACAATTTGTCATGCTATTCATAATATTAAATCATGCGTTTAAATCACATTGCACATAATGACATTAATAAATGAACACATAACACATATGGACGGGTTCGGTGATCAACCAAAGGACGTGGACGTATTCGGCCTAGTTAAGCATTAGTTACTAAGTTAACACTTATAACGTAACTAACGGAATTTGTCTAACGGAAGTTAACCTTGGAATTCTCGGATGTCACAGCGACGAACCTAATTCTGCACTCGCTGTCTAGTGCCTTCACCCCTTTCAGGGTGAACTTCAACATGAACAGCATGGTGAAGACAGTGACTGAGCTTCACGGCATGCTCAAGACTGTTGAAGTTAACTTTGTTAACGGCAAGGAACCCGATGTACTCGCAATCCTATCAGAATGTGTCAAGAAGCCTTAGGCGAAGAAGGGAAGACATGGAAATAAGAAGAAGGGCAAGGCAGCTATTCCAAGAGCGTCTGGAAGCTCCCAGAAGGGTAAGTCGAAAGCGTCCAAGGCACCGCCGCCAGAACAGCGCCAGTGTTTTGAATGCAACAAGATGGGGCGTTGGAGAAGGAACTGCCCAGATTATCTAGCCAAAGTGAATGAAGCTGAAGAAAGCAGACGAAGACGACATTGAGCTACCCTGCGATATTCGCACCTGAATAAATATCAGTTTAAAACAATTCTTGGTGGTTTTAAAAACAACTTGTTTTTGTTTGGTTTCCCTGGTTGTTTTCCAGGATGAATATCCGCTTTCTTTAGATTTTGATTGTGACATGCTTTTATGCATGGCGGTTTCTAATTTATATTTTGAATTTGATTCAACTATTTATTAGATTAAAAATTAAAAATCCTAAAACAACGCACGACATAACATGTACCTGGTGCACTTGATTTAATCAAGGCTAGCTTAAATGCGACATGGAAAAACATTCGTTTTCTCGTATCCCATCGAAGTTATAAAGCCTTGAGCGTTTATCGTACTTGTTATGATATAACGCATGACATAATGGTAGTTCATAAAGTCTTATGACTTAGAACCACCAATGTTAAGAATATTAAGTCAAATCGAACTGATTAAAGATCGACGTTTCGATCTTAGCTATGTGAACAAATCAATCCTTTGCTCCAAGCTTAAGAAGACGTTTGTTCAAGTGAGTTCGAATTACCAACTAAATTACTACAAAGTAATCACTTGTTGATTATGACATTCTAGAATGGTTACACCATTTATGGTGCATTGTACCATGAGTTAAAATTGTGCATACCTACATATACCTTGAAAGTCTTAGACTACACTCGTTGTACTCGTGTGTGTTTGAATCCTACAATACACTAAGTGTTTAATGTTGAAAGTTCATGAGCATCGGATCGTCTACTCAATCTAGCTATATCGGATGAGAAACGTAATTAAAATGATTATTTTATTGATCTAGAAGAACAATTACAATCACTGAATCACAGAGGAATGACAAAGAGAAACACCGTACAAAACACACACTTTAGATCAGACTCAATATGCTCCGTTATGAATTACCAAGACCAAAGTTCTATTTATATACAACTAGCCGAACCCAGGGCGAACTGTTAGTTCGCCCGGATCCGAACTGGACTTCGGATGAGGTTCGGATGGCAGACTTCACTTTGTCTTGAACTTTACATCGTCTTGTCTCGATACTTCATACGACGCACATATTATGTATTAACAAACTCCCCCTCATCGTGTGCAGTATCTTTTCAACATATCAAAACTGTATCTTCAATCAAACTCCTCCTCAAGTGCAGCATCCGTTCAAATTATCTTCAAACAAACTCTTCCTCAACTTGATAGTAGCTTGATTTTGAATACTTGACGATGCACAGTGTGTTTCTGTTTTTATCAACAGCTTCAGAAACTTGAAGTTGTGACATCTTTCACTTCAACAACCTGCTCAAAATTTAAATAATCTCAGCGCAAAACGTCTCTAAAAACTCCAAGATATGATTTTGAAAATTTGAGTTGTATCATGTGTTGATCAGATCGAAAATAAATCAGAAACAAAATCTTTTTGGCTTTTAGAAAGTTTATATCAAAACAAACCTAAATCTTTTTGATTTTTCAAACTTATGCTAAAACACACCAACATTCTTTTTGTACTTTTCCGAAATGAAATGAAATTGCAATACATAATCAAACTCTATTTTTGCTATGAGAAAGATCACTATACGGGATCATATTGATCATAACGCACTGAACTACACTTCAATTTCAACTAATCGAAGCACATAAGTCATGCTGATTCCCGGTGTAATTTGTCCATCTTAAACTCAGGCAGAATTATACTCATAACATCTGGATATGTTAAGGTATTGATTAGATTTGCTTTGCGTAGTGTATCCCACACTGTCAAACATATTCAGACACTTCTCTTTTTCTTGTGTGATTACTTCTTTTTCTCGTGTGACTACACTTGTGATTATCACATAGCATAATATTTTCATGATATCGTCAACTGTGTTCCATGCAAAAAGAAATAAGAACGTTAAATTGTCTACCTTATGGTCGATCTTTCGATACGCAGATAAGGCCTCGGATTTAACAAAATAAGAAAAATAAAACAAGTTGAAATTGTATAATTCAACAACAATCAGGTCAATACTTCCGTATACGCAGAGAAAGTTTGATGAATTATACGAAACACCAAAGAAAATAAAGCGGCACCTCAAACGAACAACAATCAGGTCGATCTTTCAATACGCAAAGAAAGTCGATCATTTGAGAAAATACAGAAAATCAAACAAGTTTAAATCTCAGCAAAATGAACACATGTATACACAGTGACTTCTCATTTTTGATTTTCATACTTATTTTTCTCTTTTTGTCATGAAAAATACTTCAAGATGTAATCCACATTGTCAAGCATAGTATTAGTGTATATCACATCTGAATACTTTCTGATTTGCTGAGTCTACCAAGCATATCAAACAATGATCTTATGGCTCTTTCATCTACTCTATCCATAAGTCAGATACGTAACCCAGTGTACCATCATTTTCCAATGATCAATTTCTCAAAATTTTATATATATGTTGCATGTATTCACCTTCACTATATTTTGCATGTATTCATCTTCTTCTCATAACATGCATTTTCACAATTTCTCCCCCTTACATGCAATTCTCCCCCTTAAAATGAAAAACTCTATTTTTGGATTTTTCATTTCCAAAAGCAAGCCTCTACTTTTTGGCTCTTTATCAATTTTCTCTTTAAAACACAAATGAAACGTAAAGAAAGAAAATTGATCAACCAACACGGATCCCTTGAAAACTTGCAGGTTAGAAAAATATATCATGAAATTTAAGTTAAGCAGTGTACCCCTCTATCAACAACTTTTAAATCGTCGATAGGTCTTCTAGAAGTACATGCACACTGGTCAAACCGATTAGTTCATAAATGACCTGAAGCGAAGTTTTTCTGGTCGACCGGTGTCCTGGTTTTGCTTCGAAACCACCTTAGGTTTCCAGATTTGTTGTTGTTTTAGTAATTCAGTTTTTGATGAATCAGTCACAGGTGACTATGATGAAGAACCTACATTTTGAAACTTTTGAAAAATGGGAACAAAACGTTTTTGTTTTAGAAAGAATGTAGGCTCAAATTCATCAAAAACTCTGGCTTGTTCATCAAAGAACTTTGGTTTAGCAGATTTACCAAAAACTGGTATCTTTTGAGATTTTAGATTTAAATTAGCAGAAATTGGACAATCTTTTGCCATATGCCCTTTTAGGTGCCTGCATTGCATAGTGTCACAAACATGAATATCTCTAACATGATCAAAGAAAGAATCATATACCTGATATCGGTGATCATGAACCATTTGGATGTTGGGCTTTTAGAGATAGATTCATCCGAAGAAACTTTTGTATCTGAATTCTTCATATTCTTTGAGGAAGCGTCTTTGACAAAAACTTCAGCAATCATTGTGCATCGACGCAATGAAGTGGAAATTCTTGATCAGGGAAAATTTGTTCCGAACCCTTGAGTTTGTAGAACTGTTCGGGTTAAACTTTTTCAGCCTTGAAAATATCCTTCTTGATTTGCTTCATCTTTATTTTTCTTCAGATTTGTGATGTTGAACCTTGAACCTTCTCAGCTTTAACATTATGTGCTTGAAAACCCAATCCAACATTCTTTCCAGAGACTTTCTCAGAATTTGACGACTTATGCCCATTCTTCGCCAATCTAGAAAATTCAGCTTTGACTTCGTTCACATTCTTTTGATCATAGAATATCATCTCACCAAAATCAGGTTGAGAACGAATTTTATCGCTAGACAAATTCTCTGTTGATGTTGAATCAGACACAAACTTTGAAACTTGAGGGATTTCAGATTTCATTTCCTTCTTCTTTTTAGCCTTCTTGTTTTTCTTCTTTTTCACAATCTTTTCTTCTTCTGAATTTGATGATGTAAACTTAGAATAATCATACTCTTCCACCTTTTCTTTCACCTCTTTAACAACTTCTTTGACACTTCCTGGGGGTGACACAGTTTTGTCAAACATTCTTTCAAAATTAGCATCGTTTTCTAAGAAGCTTGTGAATGATTGCGAATTGGTGACATTGTTTAGAAGACGATTTGCATCAATAACTTGTATCTTCAAATCTGAAATCCGTTGTCGTGCTTCAGCTAATTCTTTTTAGTAGCAATCAATCTCTTAGAAACTTTGTGAGTTTCAAATTTTTGTAGTCGAAGATTATCAAGCCCATCAAACAATTCCTTGTTCCATTTATCTTCATTTCTTTTTTGGATTTCAAGATATGCAGTATGTACTTTATTTACACTCACTAACTCCTTCTTTCCATCCAACAATTTTTCCATATCAACCTGATATGCCTCAATTCTGGCAACTTGTTCTTTAGAAGTCTTGGTTAGCATATCAAGTTTAAGTTTGGATTTGTCAAACAAATTCTGGAAATCATTGGCAGCATCTTCTAATTCATCCTTCCATTTCTTAACTTCTTTAACCAACTCATCCTTTTCTTCAATTAAATTTGCATTCTTTGCTTCATGATTCTTTAAGTCTTCTTTGACCAATTGAAGAACATTCATTAAGCATATTCACTTCCTTTATCAAAGAATCATTCTTAAATTCAAACTCCTTCTCATTTCTCTTAGCAATCCCCAAACCTTCTTTTATCAAAGATTCATTTTCTTTCATCAAACTTTCAATTTTGGATTCAAACTTTTCTTCATTTTTAGCAGCTTCATACGAACTAGAATCAGAATAATACTAATCTTGCTCATGTGTGACAATCAAAGTAGATGTATCAAACTGTTTGCCCCAATCATAAGTACCATTATTCTGAGCAGTTAAAGCTGTTTTATTTGAATTGCTTGAAGACGGTTGAGAACTATTTTTAGCTTTGGAAGTGTGTGATTGTTGACATTCTCTTGAAAAATGTCTAAGATTTGAACATTTGATCTTGGATTTGTTAAAACCCAATTTGTCATCAAAAGCTTGCTTTCCAGTTTTCTTGTAATACCTTTGTGACCTCTAAGCCAACATAGCCAATTGCCAAGCCATATCCATTTCATTTAATTGATCATCATCAATTTCTTTCAAGTCATCTTTAGTTAGCTGAGCATTGCTTACATCATTGATAAACATTCCAAATGACGATGAAATGAGAGCAGAAACCAATTTGGCACAATCATCAACTGATTGGACAGAAAATGAATTTTTAATTGATGATTCTGGAGTCGTAAAGCTACAACCCCTTGAAGAATTATTATCTGAATTTCCAGAAATATGTCTAATGAAAGCAGTAGGTGGTGCAGAACTCAGACGTGGTTTAGACTTAGCAATCATACTAGCAACATTCTCACCATGATACAATTCTGGATTTTGCAGATTAGCCTTTGACTTATTGGAATTCATCATCTCCATTTCACGAGCATGAAGTTTACTAGTTAAATCAAGAAATGATAATGTGGAAAATTCTTTGTCATGTGTAAGCAACAACACATAATTTTCCCAATTTTCTGGTAGAGCCTCCATAATCTTTTCTTTTAACTCTTCATCTGTTTTCTCAATCCCCACAATCTTCAATTCACTCATTAGATGTGACAATCTTGATACAAGAGCCGTGATATTTTCATTATCGTAATGCTAGAAGTTATCAAACTCCTTATTCAACACCTTCTTCCGACTTTTTTATATTGATCATTTCCTTCACACCTTGCTGAAAATGCATCCCACAATTGCTTCGAGTTCTTACAAGTACTAAATTGATGTAGCCACTTAGTGAGTAATGCCATCGTAAGATAATCAAATGCTTTTTGTTCAAGCTCATGTCGTTTTCTTTCAGCATTATCAAATGTATGAACTTCTTTGAAATCTCCTTGATCAGTTGGATGTGAATAAAGCGTCTTAATCGGAATCCTCAAATCGATATCATTCGTGCTTATGTAAGCAGAAAATCGTTGCTTCCAATTTTGATAATCCTCAAATTTCAACAACTTGGGAACTTTCTGACTTGTTCCAATTTCATTGTCAAAGTTTAGCATTGTTTGCATCGCACTTTGCATAGCGGCAAAAGCTTGAAAATCCGACATCTTTTTCGAAATATGATACTCCAGAAATTTCAAACTCAAAAACGAAGGTCTTAAAAGTAGATTTTGGGTACCAAAACGGAGGGTACTAGCCCTTTGGCACT
>JBCNJP010000023.1:53759314-53879744 GCA_039602395.1 Deinandra increscens subsp. villosa
GAAGGATGTGTTCAAAGCAGACAAAGTTCAACCTGAAAGGTTTTATAAGCTCAAAGGTTCTGAACAGTTATTTTCTGACAAGGAATTTCCTCTTCACTGCGTGGATGCTCGGAAAATTTCTGAAGTATTTGTGAAAGCTGATATTTCTTCTGAAAGCTCTCAATCTCGTAGCCCAACTTCTAAATGGGTGCATGATCATCGTCATCAGGTATATGATTCTCATTCTGATCATGTTAGAGATATTCATGTGTGTTCTTTGCAGGTACATCACAAGATGGGATAAAACGACAAGAATTTGTTATATTTGCCGTCGCCCAGGGCATATGGCAAAAGATTGTCCCTCATCTGCTGATTCATCACAAAGATTTCATAAGAAATCAGTTTTTGGTAAATCTGCCAACAAAAAGTTCTTTGATGAAAAAGGCAGAGTTTTTGATGAAGTTGAACCTACATTCTTTCAAAAACAAAAACGTTTTGTTCCAAAGTTTTCAAAGGATCAAAATGTAGGTTCATCATCACAGTCACCTGTGACTGTTTCATCGAAAACTGAATTACCAAAACAACAGGAATGGAAACCTAAGGTGGTTTCAAAGCAAAATAAGGACACTGGTCGACCAGAAGCGATTCGCTTCGGGTCGTTTGTGAACTAATCAGGTTGTCCAGTGTGCAGGTACTTCTAGAAGACCTATCGATGATTGAAAAATTGTCGATGGAGGAGTATTCTGTCTTAATTTAAATTTAATGACAAATTTTTCTCATATGACAATTTTCTGAATTCTAATATCTGAAACATATCCGTGTTGATTGATCAATTTTCTTTCTTTACAAAATTTTCTCAAAACGCCAAAAATAGAGTTTTGTTTTTTTTTTTTGAGTAAAATGAAAAATCCAAAGATAGAGTTTTTCATTTTAAGGGGGAGAATTGTAAGTAAGGGGGAGTAATTGAGAAAATGCATGGTATGGGGAGAAGGTGAATACATGCAAAATATATAATGAAGGAAGGTGAATACATGCAAAATATAAAATTGTGAGAAATTGATCATTGGGAAATGATGGTACATTGGCATACGTATCTGACTCATGGATAAAGTAGATGAAAGGGCCATAAGATCATTGTTTGATGTGCTTGGTAGGCTCGATAAATCAGAATGTATTCAGATGTGATATACACTAAATACTAATGCTTGACCAAGTGGACAACATCTTGATGCATATTTCATGACACAAAAAGAATAATAAGTGTGAAATTCAAAATGAGAAGTCACTGTGTATACATGTGTTCATTTTGCAAAGATTTAATCTTGTTTGATTTTTTTTTTGTCAAACGATCGGACTTTCTCTGCGTATCAAAAGATCGACCTGATTGTTGTTCGTTTGACGTTCTGCTTTATTTTCTTTGGTGTTTCGTATAACTCATCGGACTTTCTCTGCGTGTACGGGAGTACCGACCTGATTGTTGTTGAGTTATACAACTTCAACTTGTTTTATTTTTTTTATTTTGTTAAATCTGAGGCCTTATCTGCGTATCGAAAGATCGACCTTAAGGTAGACGATTTAACGTTCTTATTTCTTTTTGCATGGACCACAGTTGACTGTATCATGAAAAATATTATGCAATGTGAAAGTTCACAAATGCAATCACACAAAAGAAAAAGAAAGCAAAACAGAAAATGTCTGAATATGTCTGATAGTGTGGGGTACACTGGTCAAAGTAAATCTAATCAATACCTTAACATATCCAGATGTTATGAGTATGATTCTGTCTGAGTTTAAGATGGACAAATTATACCAGCAATCGACATGACTTGTGTGCTTCAATTAATTGAAATTGAAGTATAGTTCAGTGCGTTATGATCAATATGATCCCATATAGTGATCTTTTTCATACCAAAAATAGTGTCTGATTCTGTATTGCAATTTCATTTCATATCAAGAAAAGTACAAAAAGATTTTAGGTGTGTTTTAATATAAGTTTTCAAAAAGCCAAAAATATTTTGTTTCTGTTTTATTTTCGATCTGATCAACACGTGATACAAATAAATTTTTCAAAATCATATCTTGGAGTCTCGAAGAGACGTTTTGCGCCAAGATTATTTAAGTGTTAATGCAGGATGCTGTCGTGCAAGCTATCACAACTTCAAGTCTTCTGAAGCTGTTGATTAAGACCAGAGATATACTAGATATCATCAAGTATTCAAGATCAAGCTACGATTGAGTTGAGGAGGAGTTTGTTCGAAGATTCATTTCATTGGATAAACGGATTCTTTACTTGAGGGGGAGCTTGATTGAAGATACATATTTGATGATGTTGAGAAGAAAAGAGAAGTGATACTGCACACGACGAGGGGGAGTTTGTTGATACCTGTTTGTTGATACCTGAAATGTGCGTCGTGTGAAGTATCGAACGAAGACCAAGTTCAAGCCAATATAGGGTTGGCCGAACTAGGTCCGAGCCTGAAGTTCGGACCGGCCGAACCTGGGGTTCGGTGGAAGTTCGGCCAGTCGTGTATAAATAGTAGTTTGAGCTTTGTGTTTTGGGTTCTGAGCGTATGAGCAAATCTTAAGTGTGTGTTTCTGAGTGTGTAATCTCTGTGTCAATTCTCTGTGTTTACACTGGTTGTAATTGTTCGTGTTGATCAATAAAACAATCGGTTAATTACGTTTCGATGTCCGGATAGCTAGATCGAGTAGACGATCCGATGCTCACGCATTTTCAATATCATTCGTGCTAATGTAAGCAAAAAATCTTTGTTTCCTATTGTGATAATCTTCTAATTTCAACAACTTGGGAACTTTCTGGCTTGTTTCAATTTCGTTATCAAAGTTCATCAGGGTTTGCACCGCATTTTGCATAACTGCGAATGCTTAAAATCATACATCTTGTGATAAACTTTTCGGTATCAAAAACTTCAGATGCAAAAACGGAGGTCTTAGAGGCGGATTTTGGGGGTCAAACTGGAGGGTACTGGACGTTAGGCGAGTAAAAGTGTAGATCTCATGGAGACGGTCGTTTTGGCTGGTATTAGCTCCCGTAAATCTTAACAAAACTCAAGTTACCTCAATTTTAGTGAACAATACTTTTCTGTCAGCGAACAAAAAACACTCTCAGCGGACCAAACCATTGACCAACGTACCAATAGCTTTTACCGGACCAAGCACTCAGCATACCACAATTCTCAGTGTACCAATTCAGACGTACCACAAATCCAACGTACCAATGAATCTGGCGGACCAACTTGAACTCAGCGTAGCAGTGAACGGTAACGGACCAACTATGGTACGGCGTAACTGCTCAGGACCAACGTTGAAGATTGCCCTGCGTACCACTGAATGTACCAATCAGCGTACCAACAAGTTCATCCAACGGACCACCACATTCAACCGGAGTACCAACACATTTTCGACTGATTTTTGAGTTTTTGGACGTTTTAAACTGTAATTTGCAGCAGTAGGCAACGAAAACACACTAGGAATGTTTTGAAATCAAGTTTGACATTAGAAACACTCGAAATTGAAGAAAACTGATGAAAACTTAAGAAAACCCAACTTTCTCTCACTAGAAATCCGAAAATTGTCAATTCAAATCAGCAGAGCAACCTGGAATTGCTCTGATACCACTTGTAAGTACACGGAAGGATCTTACTACTGACAGAATCAATAGGATCTAGTACACGAGAAGGAATAAGAGTTTTCTTATGGAATCATACAAGATTAGAATGAAAACTCTCTGGTTTCTCTCCTAGAAAACGCACACACAGAATGAGTAGAATGACTGAAGTTTTTAGCTCATTCTACAGGTCAAATATTTATAGTGAGCAACTAACCAACATACCAACCATCGTACCAATTGGTATGCTACAGCGTACCATTCAACATACTAATTAGTACGTTGCCCTTGGAAAGTTAATACTAAGACTCACAAACACGCTCTGATCTAGATACAATACACGAGACACATTTTAACATAGGAATATCCTCTAACATAGGTTTATCAAATTAATGGATTATGAGTTGGTAGGTTTGAAAAATTTTAGGCAGTATAGAAGCCATTTTTTCAAGGAAGTTTTGTGTAAGGCTTGAGTAGTGGACAAAGCAATGTTTTAATACCAGAAGTTTCTCAAAGTTTAGCCCAAAATGTTCCCGTCCCCACACTTAAATTACGCATTGTCCTCAATGTGTTAGCATGCATTCGAATTAAGGAAAATATAAAAGTTTAGGGTTAGAAAAATTTTGATAGAGTTTCCCCTGTAAAATCAATAGTTTTACCCATGGAATGGTTACCACGCCATGCCATTTAGACCACCTGGTCAAAGAAGCCTTGTTGCTAGTACTTATTCATGCTTCTACCCATTCATCCACACAAACAATAGCAAAGATAAATACTACTACTAAATTGTGTCATCATCCATCACAAAAGAAAAATAAAAATAAGTTAAGTTGTCTCAAACCAAATGTTAAAATAAATGTCTGTGAACGGACACCTCAACGTGCATACCAAAGTGGAATCATACCTGGGCTCTACTCTTCATCGTCATTGAATGTTGATCGGCCATGTCCTCTAGCCACATATGAACCGAAAGATATTCGTCTGCATGTGCTGGGTGCACTCATCTATAGTCTGGACAGTGGTGTGGATTTGCTGCATAGACTGGTATATGTCCATCAGAGAAGGGAAATCTGGAGCATGTTGTTGCTGCTGGGGAATGGGCTCGGGCTCGGCCTGGTGCTGCTACTGGTGCTGTCCTGCCTGATCATCATCATCACCCTCAACCAAAAGAGGGTCCCATATCCCGCCAGCCTCGTCCATCATTCGTGGTCCACGAACGGGATGGTCAGCAATGATACCCATGCCCCGAGTGTACATCTTGTCGGTGGTGAAGGTGATCGGGACTCTATCAAACTTGACTGGGATCTCAACATCATAGGCCCGGTAGATGTGATGAATCACTCATTCAAAAATGTAGTGGGCAGCGTTCATCAGCATTGGCTACATAACGGATCTGGCTGCACAAAAGATATGTGAGGTTTAGTGTCTCCCCGTTCGAGAAGCAGTATAAAGCCAACAGATCCTTTAGGTTGACCACCCCCGATGACTGCCCCCTCTGGAAGATAGATTTGCTGAAGCAATGATGGATGTAGTGGTGGAGCAGGTCTCTCAACTTGGTGCTCTTCATCCGACTGGGGTTGTAAGGCCCCTCTCCTATACCTTCAGAGAATGCATGGCGAGTGACCCCATACTGTGGGTCCGAGCGGATCTCCTCGCTGGGAAAACAGTAAAGAGAATCGTGTAAAGAGGCTAGCTCGCCTTCTTCACACAGACCGATCACCACTGCAAACTATCCCAAATATTGATTATACCAATGCCTCTCTAACCGGAAACTGACGACACCTTTTGTGGTTAAATGCCCTCCTCACCGGAGTTGACACCAACTCCAAATATCTCTCCAACTGGTTGAGGGTGTTGAGAGTATGAGTACACGTAACTCGGGCTCCTTCCTCGTTACGAGTGATAAGCTTTGGTAGCCGTTTGTAAGAGGGTCGTTCGTGACCACTGCTAAAAGTATTACAATCGACCCTGAAAGGAAAACACAACGATATGAGATTGAATCACACAAAAAATGCAAAATTTGAAGGTTCTGGGGGTTTGGCATGGGGTGTGCCAAAGTATGGCATGGGTCGTGTCGATCGTGCGAATAGGTCCAGTTTGACCCCAAAATCATTCATTGCCAGATTGAAAAAAAATTATATGGTTAGGTGCGCAAAGTAGTGATTTAGAGAACCCCATTGATGATTTTTCAATATCACGACTCATTCTTCCTACATCTAAGTTTTTCTAAACGACTGTTCTTGGAGAAAGACATCAAAAACTTGCAATTTTTTTGGTGTTTTAACACTGATTAAACAATGGATGATATAATGACACTTATTAATCGTATCTAGACAACAAATTCTGTCCAATTTGGGTAAAATCTATCAAATTCGGATTTACCCCTAATTGAGGAAGAATACTAACCCTAACTAAGATTCTAATGGTAGGAATCAAGTGTAGGTTACTTACATGGTGGATTGAAAATGGAAGATGATGAATTTGTGGATGACATTAGAAAATCACCTAGAGAGAATCCGTACCACGACCCGTAAGAAATGAGGTCATAAGGGCGTGTTACACCCCCTTATTTTTGGTTCGTATATATATATATATATATATATATATATATATATATATATATATATATATATATATATTGTCACACCCCGAGAATAGCTAAATGTGGGCATGTGACTGATTTAGCATCATGGTCATGGTTATGAATGATTGACATCTAAGTGAACGTTTAGAAAAGTCATTTGTCTTTCTAAAACATAAGTCTTAAACATTTATTTTAAATATTTAAAACAACGTCAGCGGAAAATAGTAGTGGAAGTACATGTTAAGTTTCAAAAGACAACGTTATGAGATTTTAAATCATGACAACCCTAAGGTGTAATGTGACTAAATCTCCCAAGTGAAATGCATGAACACGCGGCAAGAAGACCATGATATGAGACAAGCAGGAACTATGCAGAAAGACATTGAATTGCATCCTTAATCACCTGAGAATTCAAGAAATTTAAAAAGTCAACAGAATTGTTGGTGAGTTCACAGGTTTGATGATACATGAAAAATGTTTGAACAATGTTTGAATCAATGTTTGAAACAATGTTTGAAATGTTTGGCCGTCATGATATTATTTTTGTTGACTCTGATGTTGTAAGGATCAAGCATGAACCTTGAATTCAAAACTAACTGTTTACCCACTCCAGGTGTCCAACCCCATGTACACCGAATGACCAGAATAACTAATGTACCCCTTAACTATTTCCGTGGAGTCAGGACTGGAGTGACCAAGTTGGGGCAGGGTCGTCAACCCAAATAGATCTATTCACAAGCTATCGTTTCGAATGAACTAATTGATTCAATTAATAGTGGGACTTAGGCATATAACATGAAGCAACATGAATACACGGATTGGGTTTATGAAAAGAACATGCAATCAGTACGTCTTACAGAAATCATAATATCAGACAAAATGAAATTTGAAAGGCATTCATTGAATTCTCCCCCATAATTTGAAAACAGAAAAGTAAAAGGGGTTGTGAAACTCACTTGATATGAAGATGGTCTGACATATATGAATTGAATGAAGTAGCCTAGCAAGCGTCTACAATGTAATATTAAGACGTCTTAGGGGGGTCTGGCTATATGGGTTAGTGAATACGTCACCCCATGTTCAAGGTTAAGTCTCAACTGCTATTACCTGATGACAGAGATGGAAATCCTAGGATATTATTTATTGGCTAATAAATAATATTATAGTTGATGGAATTTATTATTTATTTGAATAAATAAATAATAATTGAATCTTCGCATTTGAAATATTTATCGAATAATATACGTTATTTTTCATAAATCATCACGAAAATATAAATATTTAATTTAGTAAATATTTGTAAGGTTTTGAACCCCATTAAATTAATAAATAGAAATCTTTCATTTATTAAGATTTGAACGCGCGTAGTATACCGTACGTCAATACGCGGTATTTGTCGCGTTTTATGAAAAGAAATTTGACACTTGAAAATATATCCACTTGTGCGAAGAAATGTTTCCAAAAATATAAGAAGTTATAATTTGGTAAAATTAAGTGTCGGTTTGTCCGGTAGTTAGCCGGTTTCACCGGTTTGACCGTTTTGACTCGTTTTATGACATCTTAAGTTTCCTTAACACTTAAGATTTGTTAATAGACTTGTTTTAATGTGGTTTAGGGTCTTAAGTTGCCAAGTGTGCCGGTGGAAGTTTAACTTGTAAAAATTGACATTTTCGAGTTACCGAAAGTTACAGTTTTGGTCCAGTTCACTTCTAAAACATGTTTTTCCATTTTTGAACTTTAGGAAACATTTTTACATGTCAAAATAAGCATGTTTTATGTTCTGGACCAGATTCAATTCTTGTTCAAAAGTAAGTTATATGTTTCGTCGAAAAGTCGTATTACGGTATCCGATTGTTCCGTTTTTAGGTGTTTAACTTCTTGAATCGTTTTGTAAGTTTGGAACATAATCTTGGCAGCCCTAAGTCATCCACTACAAGTCCTAAGTGGTCATTTGTTGGTCACAAGGATTTTTACTTAGTTTTTCATGAAAATAAATGATATTTTTATCACAAAAATTCCATGTTTACATTTCTTTAGAGTTTCATGGTTGGATCTTTGATAAACACATTTATGGGCTCAAAATCATCCTTAAATAACTTTGGATGCAGTTTTGGAGTCAAAACTATAAGTGTTTGAAAGATTGGAAAAATGTATATTTTTCTAAAGTGACAGCAGTTTTATGACATGCAAAATGTGTGTGTCATCTCTGATCAGTGTCCATACTACATGTATTTTCCAGGTGACAGTAGCTTTATGACACACAGAAAGTGTGTCATCTCTGATCAGTTTTTACAAAACATATATTTTTCATGAAATCCGATTTCCAAACATTTTGTTTATGTATTTCCACCAAATCAAACACATTAGTTCATTTAAACTTAGGTTATGCCATGATTTATAAACTTTGTCACCATTTATGAAACTTTTAACATAAGAGTTCATGTTATGTTCATATTTATATAAATAAATTGGTTCAAACAATATTCTAGTTTTCCATCAAAGAACATAATGCTACTAACATACAAGTTTGCTAGTAATCATCTACAACACAATCAAGACTTAATCATGAACATGAATTTGTAATATTATATGAATAAATCATGGAATGAGTTAAGAAAAGAAAGAGGTTCCTCATTTAAACTTAAACCGGATCGGTAATGACTTGATGGGTTGTTGATTTAGCTTCCAATTTAGCTCCTAACCCACCCTTGATCTTGGATTAGGAAGAAGAGGGTGCAAGAATGAAAGAATGGTCATGAATTTTGACAAGAAATCAAAAGATTAGAAAGATATTCATGAAAGAATATAAGAAAGAAATGGAAGAAAGATGATGAATCTAGAGGTTAGAGATGATTTACCTTGATCAAAGAAGGTACTAGGAACTTGATTTAAGTGTTAGAATGTTAATAAAATGTGGTGATGGTGGTGGTTTATGGAGGGCCGAAGGGTAGCGAGAAAGAAAGAGTGAAAAGTGTTTAAGTTCTTGAAATGGTGAGTGATGCAATGAAGAATGTTTAAGAGGTTACAAGAAGTGGCTAGATGTAGATGGTTGGTTCGGTTTCAAGTGAACCGAGAGAGAGAGAGGTGTTCGATTGGTGAATGGACCGAAAATGGGAAAGGGGGTGAATGGTTGTCTCAACCTCTAATTTATAGCAAGGTGGTGGTGTGGTTTCTTGCTAAAAAAGATCGGCACAAGAAGGAGGGAGACAAGAGACAACTAGGTGGCTATGTAGACAATTTTGTTGGAGGTGTAACTGGACTTAAGTATTACCCAATGATTATGGGTTTTGTTGTGTACTTTGGGAGACAATCTTGGTTGAAATCAAGACCACAACTAGGTGGCTCAAGGGTGGCTAGAGCCGGTTAGGGAGGCAAGGTGGTGGATCGATGTTGGGCTAGAAGAGGGGACAAGGAATGACAAGAAAGTGGCTAGGTGAGACAAAGTTGTCTCATGTGTGGGTGTTCAAAGAGATTACCCAATTGATCTTATGTTGGTTGTGTACTTAACGAACAAACTTGTCTAACATCTAGATGACACAATGGTTTAGACATGTGCTCATAGGAGTTTACATCCAACTAGTTAGGAGAATAGTTTGGTTGAAGTTGGACAAGAAGAAAGAATCGTGAGAAAGAAAAGAGAAAGAGGAAGGAACGGGCTTGGCCCAATTCGGAAAAGATAAGAGAAAAGAAGGCGGGCTGGTGGCCCATGCCGGAAAAGAGGAGAAAAGAAGGTGGGTCGGGCCGGGCTGGATTGGGCCGCAAAAAAAAAACGGACCGGAAGGGTTGGGCCGAAGGAAAGAAAGAAAAAGAAATGGGCCGGTAGGCCCATTGGGCTCACTGGGCTGAACCGGGTCTCGGGTCGGGTCGGGTTGAGTCTGGGTCGTTCCAACGAGTCCAACGACACTTCGTTTGAGTCAAAAGGATAAACGAGTGAAAAGTCGGTTTTTGGCTCGAGAACGGATGATTTATATATAAATATAAATCAATAAAAAAATAAATGAATAAGCTTCGCGTTTAATTTTGAATGAACGGGAATGTCACATGTCTTGATTGTTTGTCGTTTTCATTATGCACAATGACGTACTAAAGTTTAGAAATAAAAATTTCGCTCGACATGAGCGTTTATTGTTTGGAATTTCGGTGACAATGTTTTGTGTTTTTAGATGAAAATAATGTTTGGACTTTTTGAAATAGTTTTAGGAATAAAACTAATTATTGTTTGAAATGGATTGTCGTTTGAATGAACGTTATGTTTGGATTATGTCGGACACAACGTAATAGTTTTGAATTTGACGTTTGAATCTAACCGAATGTTAAGATTATTTTTGTCGAGGTGAAATAATGTTTTGAATAAAATGAATGTAAACTTTTTTTTTGAACGGAATGAATTTGTCATTTGAATAAATGACTTGTTTTGAACACGTTACGACGTAACGTAATGTTTTGTAAATATAAAATGAATATTTTATATTTTTATTATTGAAGTTCTAGCTTGAATAAACACAGAACTTTAAGTCGATTTTCACTACGGGTAAATGTTGTCGGACCTATATGTCTATGTCCGCACGTAAGTTCACCTAATTTAAATAAATTAAGCCTAATGCACATAGATAATCAGATAATTGCACGTTAATATAATATTAAAGTTAGCCTGGAATATACGGGTTGTCACACACACATATATATATATATATACTAGCCGTGTGCCCGCGCGTTGCGGCATCGACAATTTATAGCGTGTTAATTGTCTTGTGTTTGCGCGTTCGACGACGACGGGAATTTACAACGCAATGCGGTCTGATGACAAGCAAATGGAAACAAATGATGCGGAGACGACAGTTTATAGCGAGTTTTCATCATTTGTTGGCGCTTACGACGGCACGACAAGTTACAACGTGATATTCGTTATTGTTAACGCGATGTGGCGCCACGATAATTTATATGACGGTACATGCGCGTTCGACGATGGCAACAACCAACGCAGTACTTTTTTTGTTAGTCTATGAATCCGCTCATGATACATATTGTATTGTGCATTTGTTATTTTTGTCATTCGTAGCACGGGTATAGTCTATATCATGAGTCTTATAAAATCTCAATTAAATAATTGAGAATACAAGAATAATAAATAAAGTATACGTTATAATCATATCCAAAACTACCCCAACCAAAACTAAGTTTATCCTAATAGTACCCAACTATACATATTAATTTATAGCTAATAATCCAGTCTATAACTTATATGATTCTAAACAAAATAACTTGTCATGATCGTCTCCCTTGATTCTTCCCTCGAGGTATCTTGCTCATTGTGGCAAGGGAGTCCCACCAAATTTACATGTTTAATATAAATGAATAATTTTAAATACAATCAATTATGAATCATTATATAAACTACAATATATTAGCTGCTAGTCCATGTCTCGATTCACTTGTCCAAAACTCCACAAAGCACACATATCATTAAGCAATAACGCAACAATTTAACTTGCTTAATATGTACTAAACAATTCAAACTCAAACAAAGTAACAGATGAAAACTCGAAGCATAGTATAGATAAATAGAAAGGGGCCTGGCATGTGGGACGGAGGCCTTTTGAATTCCATTTATAGCAAGGACAAAACAAAGTATATGGGTGTTGTATTTATAAGCATTGTGCTCAGGTGTATATTAACTTCCATCTCAGCTATTTAGACATACTTCCATCTCAGTCATCTGTATATTTAGACGTACTTCCTTTTGAATGTGTGTACATTGTTATTACAAGATGCCTATAATATTATGCAAGGGTAAAAAAAAGTCGCCCATAATTTAAACCAAGATGACCCAAAAACCTATTCCAAATTAGCAATATACCTGCTAAAAATGACACATAAACCTGGTGAAAATGACCCATAAACCTGCTAAAACTTTGCTTCTAAATCAGTCAAAAACCTGCTGCTAAATCAGCCAAAAACATGCTCTAAAACATCCCTAAAGTAGTTATAAAACATTAAAAATAACAAGAACCAAATTTTGTCTAAATAAATTATTTCTCTAACTTTTTAAAGGGAATCCGCAACACCGTAGGCAATTGTAACTACAATACTTGATCCTGCTCCTGTTCTTGTGGGTTTTACCTGAAACCATGTAATTAAACTCTTAAGTATCTTGGTTTTCAGTCAGAACAAGATCAAGATAACCACTGTAATTTGAAATTTACAATCCAAAACTATGGGAAAAGTTTTTTCAGCAGTGGGAAAAGTTGTTTTCAGTAGACCAGAATCATGTGGGAAAAGTTGCTTTCAGCAGTGGCTTCTACTCCCTGAGGTGGATAGCTCTCTTAGTTCCCATTGCGACCAGTGATTGACTAATTTAATAGTCAAAATAAACAATGATCAAATCATAATTATAGGTTGAGATCCAATAATTTATCATAAACAAGAGAAAACATTTGACTTATTCTTACACCTCGTCTCCTCCAAACATGTTGCCACAAATTCTTCAATTCATTCTTCCTAACATGTTTGAACAGAAAGTCAGAAGCACCACATAGTATACACTTTAAAACCGTACTAACCTAATCATGTGCAGGCATCACAGTAGAACCAAAATGAGATGTTAGAACCAAAAAGAATACTTAGTATTTATTTACATATTCGAAATGTTATTGGAAACCATACCTACAAAAGGATTGTTTTTGCAGAAAATATATACAAAGGCTTCGATCTTGCAATCCAGAAATGTGTCTTAGCTAAAATTCAAATCGGGTAGATTGAACATAGAATTTGTCTTTACTGCTACGGTTGTCTTCTATACCAATGATACAAAAAAGAACTTTAGCATTTCTTGAAGAGACTGCACCATGATGATTATAAATCTAAATACATTTAGTTTACTTGTAATTCGTTTTTTTCCCCTTCAGCAACCATATTTCTTCCTAACTCAAAACCTAGAACCCAAATTAACCAAGTCATTCATACCACAAAAGTTATAAAATTATACAAGTAAATCAAAGACTGATATCTATAAACTAAGGTCCCATTTGGTTGAGGAACTGTTCTCAGCCTGATAAATAATCAAAAACACCAACTCAAATGTACTTGATTATAATGAGATGCATAGACACATGACCATTATTTATGAACAAACAGATATTAGATGCCATATTATGTATGAATCAAGAAGAAAACATTGGAAGCAAAAAAAAATATACCTTTGTTCCATTTTTGGTTGAGTGATCAGTTCCATATATTTTAAGTGCAGGTAGCCTTCCAACTTGCTGGACAAAAGGCATGAGAGTAGTTGGGGTTCGAAGTGGATCTTCACCAATATATCCACTTGGATGCTCTCCCACCCTTCTCGCTGAGCAAAATGGCCCACATGAACTCTTTCAGAGTGAGCTCCACTGTTTAACACTAAAACAAAAAAACAGTATGCATATTGGGTCAAAAGGAGGATCCCAAAATCACATAATTAACTATGGACCCCATCCAAATTATATCAAAATCGGAAACAATCAGAATTGCATGGGTAAATTCAAGATTTGGAATCTCCTCATGTTCAAATAGAATTGCATCATAAAGACAATCACTATAAACCCTGAAGATCTTGCCTATAGTTAATATTCAGTCCACGCCTTCTTATGCTTATCCCCAAAAGTCCTATGAACAAAAGTCAGACCCTTTTAAATAATCTGAATGAATGGTAAATCTTAGGTTTGGAGAAAACATATTTAAGCGTGATGAGTTGCAACTTAGGTTTATGCAGGCTCAACAGGAACTTCATAAGGTGCTCGAACCAATCACACAAGCTACTAAAACCCTTATGATACATAAACCTAAACCCAAACCCGAAAACATGCATATGGCCAGGACCAAAGAATTCAATAAAAGCCTCACAAATAGTGTATCTTAACATTGATACTCCATAATTTCTTTTTTAAATTCCTTAGATTTATAAGTATGAAATAAAAAAAATATGGATCAAGTGGTCATTTGAATGTGCTTCAAACAGGAAGCATCACCACACCTTCATTTTCAATTTGTTTTCCTTTTTCAGTGTAATATGAACTTCGATTGCATTTTCATTTTACAATAATGAAAAGTTAAAAACACACGAATCACACAAATTATAAAAGTCGTATACATCAGTTCCATGTAATAGTTTGTAGATGGTACTGGTACAGGAAGTTCGGTGTAACAACTCATAACTAAAAGAACTCACAAAGAACCATATCAAACAGGAGGATTAATTCAATGTAAACAACATTACAATATCCGTTCTTACAAAGATCCATGTAAAAGAAAAAAAAGATTAATTACCTGAGAGCTCTAAACTTGAGACCCAAATCTCCCCAAATTACCGTCTTTGGTCATCTAAATGTATAAAAAATAAAGCAGATTCAACAACAAATGTCAAAATAGTTAGAAAACATGATAACAACTACATAAATTCTTCAAATTGATGAACAAATTAAAATAAACACTTGATGATTTTCTAAAGGGGATCCGAAATAGCAGTAGCAGAGATGAATACAAATAAAAAAATAAAAAAAATCAAATCCAATTACCAGAATGATTGCGATTGAAAGCTAATAGATGTAGTGAAAGAGATGAATATGCTGTGAATATATACACTTCAACCAGACTCAATCCTCGTCAAAACTTCCAAATCAATTAGCAATCCGTGTGAAACCATTGTGAGGAACCGTTGGATTAGGGTTCTGAAAGGGAGGAACCGTAGGATATGTGTTTCTTCAAAATCATCTATGTGAGAGACGATCTAATTAGCGTTTGTGTGAAAGAAAAGGGAGAAAGGACCACTCGAACTTACCGGAAAGGGAGGTAATTGTTGTTTACAGGGCGCTACTCTGTCTATCAAAATTGCGATTCAGGGAAGCCAAAAGGAGGTCATGCATTGTTCTCAAAAGAGAGGTCACAGTTGAATAGGATAATCGGTTTTCAAGAGCCGGATTAGGTCAATGTGAAAAAGAAACGGGAGAAAGAACAAGAGAGGGTACCAGAATTAGCAGCAGGTTCAAGCGAGAATCATGAATTGGGAAATTATCATCTGCGAAGAGTACTTTTTCCATCTGACCGACCCTTGTTGAGATTTGATCTCAGCATCTCATTCAACTTAAAGTTTAAGATTTTGTGCATAAAGGACTTGTACGTAATGCTTTCAAAGTTGTAAAAGTCTTAAAAATTCAACACATAAACTTTCTCTCTCTTATATAGATATATATATATTAAGATAGTATATAAATATATATGTATATATATATATTCAAATTCATCAAAAACAAAAAAGGCAGAGTTTTTGATGAATTTGAACCTACATTATACATATATATATATATATATACATATATATTTATATACTATCTTAATATATATATATCTATATAAGAGAGAGAAAGTTTATGTGTTGAATTTTTAAGACTTTTACAACTTTGAAAGCATTACGTACAAGTCCTTTATGCACAAAATCTTAAACTTTAAGTTGAATGAGATGCTGAGATCAAATCTCAACAAGGGTCGGTCAGATGGAAAAAGTACTCTTCGCAGATGATAATTTCCCAATTCATGATTCTCGCTTGAACCTGCTGCTAATTCTGGTACCCCTCTCTTGTTCTTTCTCCCGTTTCTTTTTCACATTGACCTAATCCGGCTCTTGAAAACCGATTATCCTATTCAACTGTGACCTCTCTTTTGAGAACAATGCATGACCTCCTTTTGGCTTCCCTGAATCGCAATGTTGATAGACAGAGTAGCGCCCTGTAAACAACAATTACCTCCCTTTCCGGTAAGTTCGAGTGGTCCTTTCTCCCTTTTCTTTCACACAAACGCTAATTAGATCGTCTCTCACATAGATGATTTTGAAGAAACACATATCCTACGGTTCCTCCCTTTCAGAACCCTAATCCAACGGTTCCTCACAATGGTTTCACACGGATTGCTAATTGATTTGGAAGTTTTGACGAGGATTGAGTCTGGTTGAAGTGTATATATTCACAGCATATTCATCTCTTTCACTACATCTATTAGCTTTCAATCGCAATCATTCTGGTAATTGGATTTGATTTTTTTTATTTTTTTATTTGTATTCATCTCTGCTACTGCTATTTCGGATCCCCTTTAGAAAATCATCAAGTGTTTATTTTAATTTGTTCATCAATTTGAAGAATTTATGTAGTTGTTATCATGTTTTCTAACTATTTTGACATTTGTTGTTGAATCTGCTTTATTTTTTATACATTTAGATGACCAAAGACGGTAATTTGGGGAGATTTGGGTCTCAAGTTTAGAGCTCTCAGGTAATTAATCTTTTTTTTCTTTTACATGGATCTTTGTAAGAACGGATATTGTAATGTTGTTTACATTGAATTAATCCTCCTGTTTGATATGGTTCTTTGTGAGTTCTTTTAGTTATGAGTTGTTACACCGAACTTCCTGTACCAGTACCATCTACAAACTATTACATGGAACTGATGTATACGACTTTTATAATTTGTGTGATTCGTGTGTTTTTAACTTTTCATTATTGTAAAATGAAAATGCAATCGAAGTTCATATTACACTGAAAAAGGAAAACAAATTGAAAATGAAGGTGTGGTGATGCTTCCTGTTTGAAGCACATTCAAATGACCACTTGATCCATATTTTTTTTATTTCATACTTATAAATCTAAGGAATTTAAAAAAGAAATTATGGAGTATCAATGTTAAGATACACTATTTGTGAGGCTTTTATTGAATTCTTTGGTCCTGGCCATATGCATGTTTTCGGGTTTGGGTTTAGGTTTATGTATCATAAGGGTTTTAGTAGCTTGTGTGATTGGTTCGAGCACCTTATGAAGTTCCTGTTGAGCCTGCATAAACCTAAGTTGCAACTCATCACGCTTAAATATGTTTTCTCCAAACCTAAGATTTACCATTCATTCAGATTATTTAAAAGGGTCTGACTTTTGTTCATAGGACTTTTGGGGATAAGCATAAGAAGGCGTGGACTGAATATTAACTATAGGCAAGATCTTCAGGGTTTATAGTGATTGTCTTTATGATGCAATTCTATTTGAACATGAGGAGATTCCAAATCTTGAATTTACCCATGCAATTCTGATTGTTTCCGATTTTGATATAATTTGGATGGGGTCCATAGTTAATTATGTGATTTTGGGATCCTCCTTTTGACCCAATATGCATACTGTTTTTTTGTTTTAGTGTTAAACAGTGGAGCTCACTCTGAAAGAGTTCATGTGGGCCATTTTGCTCAGCGAGAAGGGTGGGAGAGCATCCAAGTGGATATATTGGTGAAGATCCACTTCGAACCCCAACTACTCTCATGCCTTTTGTCCAGCAAGTTGGAAGGCTACCTGCACTTAAAATATATGGAACTGATCACTCAACCAAAAATGGAACAAAGGTATATTTTTTTTTGCTTCCAATGTTTTCTTCTTGATTCATACATAATATGGCATCTAATATCTGTTTGTTCATAAATAATGGTCATGTGTCTATGCATCTCATTATAATCAAGTACATTTGAGTTGGTGTTTTTGATTATTTATCAGGCTGAGAACAGTTCCTCAACCAAATGGGACCTTAGTTTATAGATATCAGTCTTTGATTTACTTGTATAATTTTATAACTTTTGTGGTATGAATGACTTGGTTAATTTGGGTTCTAGGTTTTGAGTTAGGAAGAAATATGGTTGCTGAAGGGGAAAAAAACGAATTACAAGTAAACTAAATGTATTTAGATTTATAATCATCATGGTGCAGTCTCTTCAAGAAATGCTAAAGTTCTTTTTTGTATCATTGGTATAGAAGACAACCGTAGCAGTAAAGACAAATTCTATGTTCAATCTACCCGATTTGAATTTTAGCTAAGACACATTTCTGGATTGCAAGATCGAAGCCTTTGTATATATTTTCTGCAAAAACAATCCTTTTGTAGGTATGGTTTCCAATAACATTTCGAATATGTAAATAAATACTAAGTATTCTTTTTGGTTCTAACATCTCATTTTGGTTCTACTGTGATGCCTGCACATGATTAGGTTAGTACGGTTTTAAAGTGTATACTATGTGGTGCTTCTGACTTTCTGTTCAAACATGTTAGGAAGAATGAATTGAAGAATTTGTGGCAACATGTTTGGAGGAGACGAGGTGTAAGAATAAGTCAAATGTTTTCTCTTGTTTATGATAAATTATTGGATCTCAACCTATAATTATGATTTGATCATTGTTTATTTTGACTATTAAATTAGTCAATCACTGGTCGCAATGGGAACTAAGAGAGCTATCCACCTCAGGGAGTAGAAGCCACTGCTGAAAGCAACTTTTCCCACATGATTCTGGTCTACTGAAAACAACTTTTCCCACTGCTGAAAAAACTTTTCCCATAGTTTTGGATTGTAAATTTCAAATTACAGTGGTTATCTTGATCTTGTTCTGACTGAAAACCAAGATACTTAAGAGTTTAATTACATGGTTTCAGGTAAAACCCACAAGAACAGGAGCAGGATCAAGTATTGTAGTTACAATTGCCTACGGTGTTGCGGATTCCCTTTAAAAAGTTAGAGAAATAATTTATTTAGACAAAATTTGGTTCTTGTTATTTTTAATGTTTTATAACTACTTTAGGGATGTTTTAGAGCATGTTTTTGGCTGATTTAGCAGCAGGTTTTTGACTGATTTAGAAGCAAAGTTTTAGCAGGTTTATGGGTCATTTTCACCAGGTTTATGTGTCATTTTTAGCAGGTATATTGCTAATTTGGAATAGGTTTTTGGGTCATCTTGGTTTAAATTATGGGCGACTTTTTTTTACCCTTGCATAATATTATAGGCATCTTGTAATAACAATGTACACACATTCAAAAGGAAGTACGTCTAAATATACAGATGACTGAGATGGAAGTATGTCTAAATAGCTGAGATGGAAGTTAATATACACCTGAGCACAATGCTTATAAATACAACACCCATATACTTTGTTTTGTCCTTGCTATAAATGGAATTCAAAAGGCCTCCGTCCCACATGCCAGGCCCCTTTCTATTTATCTATACTATGCTTCGAGTTTTCATCTGTTACTTTGTTTGAGTTTGAATTGTTTAGTACATATTAAGCAAGTTAAATTGTTGCGTTATTGCTTAATGATATGTGTGCTTTGTGGAGTTTTGGACAAGTGAATCGAGACATGGACTAGCAGCTAATATATTGTAGTTTATATAATGATTCATAATTGATTGTATTTAAAATTATTCATTTATATTAAACATGTAAATTTGGTGGGACTCCCTTGCCACAATGAGCAAGATACCTCGAGGGAAGAATCAAGGGAGACGATCATGACAAGTTATTTTGTTTAGAATCATATAAGTTATAGACTGGATTATTAGCTATAAATTAATATGTATAGTTGGGTACTATTAGGATAAACTTAGTTTTGGTTGGGGTAGTTTTGGATATGATTATAACGTATACTTTATTTATTATTCTTGTATTCTCAATTATTTAATTGAGATTTTATAAGACTCATGATATAGACTATACCCGTGCTACGAATGACAAAAATAACAAATGCACAATACAATATGTATCATGAGCGGATTCATAGACTAACAAAAAAAGTACTGCGTTGGTTGTTGCCATCGTCGAACGCGCATGTACCGTCATATAAATTATCGTGGCGCCACATCGCGTTAACAATAACGAATATCACGTTGTAACTTGTCGTGCCGTCGTAAGCGCCAACAAATGATGAAAACTCGCTATAAACTGTCGTCTCCGCATCATTTGTTTCCATTTGCTTGTCATCAGACCGCATTGCGTTGTAAATTCCCGTCGTCGTCGAACGCGCAAACACAAGACAATTAACACGCTATAAATTGTCGATGCCGCAACGCGCGGGCACACGGCTAGTATATATATATATATATGTGTGTGTGACAACCCGTATATTCCAGGCTAACTTTAATATTATATTAACGTGCAATTATCTGATTATCTATGTGCATTAGGCTTAATTTATTTAAATTAGGTGAACTTACGTGCGGACATAGACATATAGGTCCGACAACATTTACCCGTAGTGAAAATCGACTTAAAGTTCTGTGTTTATTCAAGCTAGAACTTCAATAATAAAAATATAAAATATTCATTTTATATTTACAAAACATTACGTTACGTCGTAACGTGTTCAAAACAAGTCATTTATTCAAATGACAAATTCATTCCGTTCAAAAAAAAAGTTTACATTCATTTTATTCAAAACATTATTTCACCTCGACAAAAATAATCTTAACATTCGGTTAGATTCAAACGTCAAATTCAAAACTATTACGTTGTGTCCGACATAATCCAAACATAACGTTCATTCAAACGACAATCCATTTCAAACAATAATTAGTTTTATTCCTAAAACTATTTCAAAAAGTCCAAACATTATTTTCATCTAAAAACACAAAACATTGTCACCGAAATTCCAAACAATAAACGCTCATGTCGAGCGAAATTTTTATTTCTAAACTTTAGTACGTCATTGTGCATAATGAAAACGACAAACAATCAAGACATGTGACATTCCCGTTCATTCAAAATTAAACGCGAAGCTTATTCATTTATTTTTTTATTGATTTATATTTATATATAAATCATCCGTTCTCGAGCCAAAAACCGACTTTTCACTCGTTTATCCTTTTGACTCAAACGAAGTGTCGTTGGACTCGTTGGAACGACCCAGACTCAACCCGACCCGACCCGAGACCCGGTTCAGCCCAGTGAGCCCAATGGGCCTACCGGCCCATTTCTTTTTCTTTCTTTCCTTCGGCCCAACCCTTCCGGTCCGTTTTTTTTTTGCGGCCCAATCCAGCCCGGCCCGACCCACCTTCTTTTCTCCTCTTTTCCGGCATGGGCCACCAGCCCGCCTTCTTTTCTCTTATCTTTTCCGAATTGGGCCAAGCCCGTTCCTTCCTCTTTCTCTTTTCTTTCTCACGATTCTTTCTTCTTGTCCAACTTCAACCAAACTATTCTCCTAACTAGTTGGATGTAAACTCCTATGAGCACATGTCTAAACCATTGTGTCATCTAGATGTTAGACAAGTTTGTTCGTTAAGTACACAACCAACATAAGATCAATTGGGTAATCTCTTTGAACACCCACACATGAGACAACTTTGTCTCACCTAGCCACTTTCTTGTCATTCCTTGTCCCCTCTTCTAGCCCAACATCGATCCACCACCTTGCCTCCCTAACCGGCTCTAGCCACCCTTGAGCCACCTAGTTGTGGTCTTGATTTCAACCAAGATTGTCTCCCAAAGTACACAACAAAACCCATAATCATTGGGTAATACTTAAGTCCAGTTACACCTCCAACAAAATTGTCTACATAGCCACCTAGTTGTCTCTTGTCTCCCTCCTTCTTGTGCCGATCTTTTTTAGCAAGAAACCACACCACCACCTTGCTATAAATTAGAGGTTGAGACAACCATTCACCCCCTTTCCCATTTTCGGTCCATTCACCAATCGAACACCTCTCTCTCTCTCGGTTCACTTGAAACCGAACCAACCATCTACATCTAGCCACTTCTTGTAACCTCTTAAACATTCTTCATTGCATCACTCACCATTTCAAGAACTTAAACACTTTTCACTCTTTCTTTCTCGCTACCCTTCGGCCCTCCATAAACCACCACCATCACCACATTTTATTAACATTCTAACACTTAAATCAAGTTCCTAGTACCTTCTTTGATCAAGGTAAATCATCTCTAACCTCTAGATTCATCATCTTTCTTCCATTTCTTTCTTATATTCTTTCATGAATATCTTTCTAATCTTTTGATTTCTTGTCAAAATTCATGACCATTCTTTCATTCTTGCACCCTCTTCTTCCTAATCCAAGATCAAGGGTGGGTTAGGAGCTAAATTGGAAGCTAAATCAACAACCCATCAAGTCATTACCGATCCGGTTTAAGTTTAAATGAGGAACCTCTTTCTTTTCTTAACTCATTCCATGATTTATTCATATAATATTACAAATTCATGTTCATGATTAAGTCTTGATTGTGTTGTAGATGATTACTAGCAAACTTGTATGTTAGTAGCATTATGTTCTTTGATGGAAAACTAGAATATTGTTTGAACCAATTTATTTATATAAATATGAACATAACATGAACTCTTATGTTAAAAGTTTCATAAATGGTGACAAAGTTTATAAATCATGGCATAACCTAAGTTTAAATGAACTAATGTGTTTGATTTGGTGGAAATACATAAACAAAATGTTTGGAAATCGGATTTCATGAAAAATATATGTTTTGTAAAAACTGATCAGAGATGACACACTTTCTGTGTGTCATAAAGCTACTGTCACCTGGAAAATACATGTAGTATGGACACTGATCAGAGATGACACACACATTTTGCATGTCATAAAACTGCTGTCACTTTAGAAAAATATACATTTTTCCAATCTTTCAAACACTTATAGTTTTGACTCCAAAACTGCATCCAAAGTTATTTAAGGATGATTTTGAGCCCATAAATGTGTTTATCAAAGATCCAACCATGAAACTCTAAAGAAATGTAAACATGGAATTTTTGTGATAAAAATATCATTTATTTTCATGAAAAACTAAGTAAAAATCCTTGTGACCAACAAATGACCACTTAGGACTTGTAGTGGATGACTTAGGGCTGCCAAGATTATGTTCCAAACTTACAAAACGATTCAAGAAGTTAAACACCTAAAAACGGAACAATCGGATACCGTAATACGACTTTTCGACGAAACATATAACTTACTTTTGAACAAGAATTGAATCTGGTCCAGAACATAAAACATGCTTATTTTGACATGTAAAAATGTTTCCTAAAGTTCAAAAATGGAAAAACATGTTTTAGAAGTGAACTGGACCAAAACTGTAACTTTCGGTAACTCGAAAATGTCAATTTTTACAAGTTAAACTTCCACCGGCACACTTGGCAACTTAAGACCCTAAACCACATTAAAACAAGTCTATTAACAAATCTTAAGTGTTAAGGAAACTTAAGATGTCATAAAACGAGTCAAAACGGTCAAACCGGTGAAACCGGCTAACTACCGGACAAACCGACACTTAATTTTACCAAATTATAACTTCTTATATTTTTGGAAACATTTCTTCGCACAAGTGGATATATTTTCAAGTGTCAAATTTCTTTTCATAAAACGCGACAAATACCGCGTATTGACGTACGGTATACTACGCGCGTTCAAATCTTAATAAATGAAAGATTTCTATTTATTAATTTAATGGGGTTCAAAACCTTACAAATATTTACTAAATTAAATATTTATATTTTCGTGATGATTTATGAAAAATAACGTATATTATTCGATAAATATTTCAAATGCGAAGATTCAATTATTATTTATTTATTCAAATAAATAATAAATTCCATCAACTATAATATTATTTATTAGCCAATAAATAATATCCTAGGATTTCCATCTCTGTCATCAGGTAATAGCAGTTGAGACTTAACCTTGAACATGGGGTGACGTATTCACTAACCCATATAGCCAGACCCCCCTAAGACGTCTTAATATTACATTGTAGACGCTTGCTAGGCTACTTCATTCAATTCATATATGTCAGACCATCTTCATATCAAGTGAGTTTCACAACCCCTTTTACTTTTCTGTTTTCAAATTATGGGGGAGAATTCAATGAATGCCTTTCAAATTTCATTTTGTCTGATATTATGATTTCTGTAAGACGTACTGATTGCATGTTCTTTTCATAAACCCAATCCGTGTATTCATGTTGCTTCATGTTATATGCCTAAGTCCCACTATTAATTGAATCAATTAGTTCATTCGAAACGATAGCTTGTGAATAGATCTATTTGGGTTGACGACCCTGCCCCAACTTGGTCACTCCAGTCCTGACTCCACGGAAATAGTTAAGGGGTACATTAGTTATTCTGGTCATTCGGTGTACATGGGGTTGGACACCTGGAGTGGGTAAACAGTTAGTTTTGAATTCAAGGTTCATGCTTGATCCTTACAACATCAGAGTCAACAAAAATAATATCATGACGGCCAAACATTTCAAACATTGTTTCAAACATTGATTCAAACATTGTTCAAACATTTTTCATGTATCATCAAACCTGTGAACTCACCAACAATTCTGTTGACTTTTTAAATTTCTTGAATTCTCAGGTGATTAAGGATGCAATTCAATGTCTTTCTGCATAGTTCCTGCTTGTCTCATATCATGGTCTTCTTGCCGCGTGTTCATGCATTTCACTTGGGAGATTTAGTCACATTACACCTTAGGGTTGTCATGATTTAAAATCTCATAACGTTGTCTTTTGAAACTTAACATGTACTTCCACTACTATTTTCCGCTGACGTTGTTTTAAATATTTAAAATAAATGTTTAAGACTTATGTTTTAGAAAGACAAATGACTTTTCTAAACGTTCACTTAGATGTCAATCATTCATAACCATGACCATGATGCTAAATCAGTCACATGCCCACATTTAGCTATTCTCGGGGTGTGACAATATATATATATATATATATATATATATATATATATATATATATATATATATATATACGAACCAAAAATAAGGGGGTGTAACACGCCCTTATGACCTCATTTCTTACGGGTCGTGGTACGGATTCTCTCTAGGTGATTTTCTAATGTCATCCACAAATTCATCATCTTCCATTTTCAATCCACCATGTAAGTAACCTACACTTGATTCCTACCATTAGAATCTTAGTTAGGGTTAGTATTCTTCCTCAATTAGGGGTAAATCCGAATTTGATAGATTTTACCCAAATTGGACAGAATTTGTTGTCTAGATACGATTAATAAGTGTCATTATATCATCCATTGTTTAATCAGTGTTAAAACACCAAAAAAATTGCAAGTTTTTGATGTCTTTCTCCAAGAACAGTCGTTTAGAAAAACTTAGATGTAGGAAGAATGAGTCGTGATATTGAAAAATCATCAATGGGGTTCTCTAAATCACTACTTTGCGCACCTAACCATATAATTTTTTTTCAATCTGGCAATGAATGATTTTGGGGTCAAACTGGACCTATTCGCACGATCGACACGACCCATGCCATACTTTGGCACACCCCATGCCAAACCCCCAGAACCTTCAAATTTTGCATTTTTTGTGTGATTCAATCTCATATCGTTGTGTTTTCCTTTCAGGGTCGATTGTAATACTTTTAGCAGTGGTCACGAACGACCCTCTTACAAACGGCTACCAAAGCTTATCACTCGTAACGAGGAAGGAGCCCGAGTTACGTGTACTCATACTCTCAACACCCTCAACCAGTTGGAGAGATATTTGGAGTTGGTGTCAACTCCGGTGAGGAGGGCATTTAACCACAAAAGGTGTCGTCAGTTTCCGGTTAGAGAGGCATTGGTATAATCAATATTTGGGATAGTTTGCAGTGGTGATCGGTCTGTGTGAAGAAGGCGAGCTAGCCTCTTTACACGATTCTCTTTACTGTTTTCCCAGCGAGGAGATCCGCTCGGACCCACAGTATGGGGTCACTCGCCATGCATTCTCTGAAGGTATAGGAGAGGGGCCTTACAACCCCAGTCGGATGAAGAGCACCAAGTTGAGAGACCTGCTCCACCACTACATCCATCATTGCTTCAGCAAATCTATCTTCCAGAGGGGGCAGTCATCGGGGGTGGTCAACCTAAAGGATCTGTTGGCTTTATACTGCTTCTCGAACGGGGAGACACTAAACCTCACATATCTTTTGTGCAGCCAGATCCGTTATGTAGCCAATGCTGATGAACGCTGCCCACTACATTTTTGAATGAGTGATTCATCACATCTACCGGGCCTATGATGTTGAGATCCCAGTCAAGTTTGATAGAGTCCCGATCACCTTCACCACCGACAAGATGTACACTCGGGGCATGGGTATCATTGCTGACCATCCCGTTCGTGGACCACGAATGATGGACGAGGCTGGCGGGATATGGGACCCTCTTTTGGTTGAGGGTGATGATGATGATCAGGCAGGACAGCACCAGTAGCAGCACCAGGCCGAGCCCGAGCCCATTCCCCAGCAGCAACAACATGCTCCAGATTTCCCTTCTCTGATGGACATATACCAGTCTATGCAGCAAATCCACACCACTGTCCAGACTATAGATGAGTGCACCCAGCACATGCAGACGAATATCTTTCGGTTCATATGTGGCTAGAGGACATGGCCGATCAACATTCAATGACGATGAAGAGTAGAGCCCAGGTATGATTCCACTTTGGTATGCACGTTGAGGTGTCCGTTCACAGACATTTATTTTAACATTTGGTTTGAGACAACTTAACTTATTTTTATTTTTCTTTTGTGATGGATGATGACACAATTTAGTAGTAGTATTTATCTTTGCTATTGTTTGTGTGGATGAATGGGTAGAAGCATGAATAAGTACTAGCAACAAGGCTTCTTTGACCAGGTGGTCTAAATGGCATGGCGTGGTAACCATTCCATGGGTAAAACTATTGATTTTACAGGGGAAACTCTATCAAAATTTTTCTAACCCTAAACTTTTATATTTTCCTTAATTCGAATGCATGCTAACACATTGAGGACAATGCGTAATTTAAGTGTGGGGACGGGAACATTTTGGGCTAAACTTTGAGAAACTTCTGGTATTAAAACATTGCTTTGTCCACTACTCAAGCCTTACACAAAACTTCCTTGAAAAAATGGCTTCTATACTGCCTAAAATTTTTCAAACCTACCAACTCATAATCCATTAATTTGATAAACCTATGTTAGAGGATATTCCTATGTTAAAATGTGTCTCGTGTATTGTATCTAGATCAGAGCGTGTTTGTGAGTCTTAGTATTAACTTTCCAAGGGCAACGTACTAATTAGTATGTTGAATGGTACGCTGTAGCATACCAATTGGTACGATGGTTGGTATGTTGGTTAGTTGCTCACTATAAATATTTGACCTGTAGAATGAGCTAAAAACTTCAGTCATTCTACTCATTCTGTGTGTGCGTTTTCTAGGAGAGAAACCAGAGAGTTTTCATTCTAATCTTGTATGATTCCATAAGAAAACTCTTATTCCTTCTCGTGTACTAGATCCTATTGATTCTGTCAGTAGTAAGATCCTTCCGTGTACTTACAAGTGGTATCAGAGCAATTCCAGGTTGCTCTGCTGATTTGAATTGACAATTTTCGGATTTCTAGTGAGAGAAAGTTGGGTTTTCTTAAGTTTTCATCAGTTTTCTTCAATTTCGAGTGTTTCTAATGTCAAACTTGATTTCAAAACATTCCTAGTGTGTTTTCGTTGCCTACTGCTGCAAATTACAGTTTAAAACGTCCAAAAACTCAAAAATCAGTCGAAAATGTGTTGGTACTCCGGTTGAATGTGGTGGTCCGTTGGATGAACTTGTTGGTACGCTGATTGGTACATTCAGTGGTACGCAGGGCAATCTTCAACGTTGGTCCTGAGCAGTTACGCCGTACCATAGTTGGTCCGTTACCGTTCACTGCTACGCTGAGTTCAAGTTGGTCCGCCAGATTCATTGGTACGTTGGATTTGTGGTACGTCTGAATTGGTACACTGAGAATTGTGGTATGCTGAGTGCTTGGTCCGGTAAAAGCTATTGGTACGTTGGTCAATGGTTTGGTCCGCTGAGAGTGTTTTTTGTTCGCTGACAGAAAAGTATTGTTCACTAAAATTGAGGTAACTTGAGTTTTGTTAAGATTTACGGGAGCTAATACCAGCCAAAACGACCGTCTCCATGAGATCTACACTTTTACTCGCCTAACGTCCAGTACCCTCCAGTTTGACCCCCAAAATCCGCCTCTAAGACCTCCGTTTTTGCATCTGAAGTTTTTGATACCGAAAAGTTTATCACAAGATGTATGATTTTAAGCATTCGCAGTTATGCAAAATGCGGTGCAAACCCTGATGAACTTTGATAACGAAATTGAAACAAGCCAGAAAGTTCCCAAGTTGTTGAAATTAGAAGATTATCACAATAGGAAACAAAGATTTTTTGCTTACATTAGCACGAATGATATTGAAAATGCGTGAGCATCGGATCGTCTACTCGATCTAGCTATCCGGACATCGAAACGTAATTAACCGATTGTTTTATTGATCAACACGAACAATTACAACCAGTGTAAACACAGAGAATTGACACAGAGATTACACACTCAGAAACACACACTTAAGATTTGCTCATACGCTCAGAACCCAAAACACAAAGCTCAAACTACTATTTATACACGACTGGCCGAACTTCCACCGAACCCCAGGTTCGGCCGGTCCGAACTTCAGGCTCGGACCTAGTTCGGCCAACCCTATATTGGCTTGAACTTGGTCTTCGTTCGATACTTCACACGACGCACATTTCAGGTATCAACAAACAGGTATCAACAAACTCCCCCTCGTCGTGTGCAGTATCACTTCTCTTTTCTTCTCAACATCATCAAATATGTATCTTCAATCAAGCTCCCCCTCAAGTAAAGAATCCGTTTATCCAATGAAATGAATCTTCGAACAAACTCCTCCTCAACTCAATCGTAGCTTGATCTTGAATACTTGATGATATCTAGTATATCTCTGGTCTTAATCAACAGCTTCAGAAGACTTGAAGTTGTGATAGCTTGCACGACAGCATCCTGCATTAACACTTAAATAATCTTGGCGCAAAACGTCTCTTCGAGACTCCAAGATATGATTTTGAAAAATTTATTTGTATCACGTGTTGATCAGATCGAAAATAAAACAGAAACAAAATATTTTTGGCTTTTTGAAAACTTATATTAAAACACACCTAAAATCTTTTTGTACTTTTCTTGATATGAAATGAAATTGCAATACAGAATCAGACACTATTTTTGGTATGAAAAAGATCACTATATGGGATCATATTGATCATAACGCACTGAACTATACTTCAATTTCAATTAATTGAAGCACACAAGTCATGTCGATTGCTGGTATAATTTGTCCATCTTAAACTCAGACAGAATCATACTCATAACATCTGGATATGTTAAGGTATTGATTAGATTTACTTTGACCAGTGTACCCCACACTATCAGACATATTCAGACATTTTCTGTTTTGCTTTCTTTTTCTTTTGTGTGATTGCATTTGTGAACTTTCACATTGCATAATATTTTTCATGATACAGTCAACTGTGGTCCATGCAAAAAGAAATAAGAACGTTAAATCGTCTACCTTAAGGTCGATCTTTCGATACGCAGATAAGGCCTCAGATTTAACAAAATAAAAAAAATAAAACAAGTTGAAGTTGTATAACTCAACAACAATCAGGTCGGTACTCCCGTACACGCAGAGAAAGTCCGATGAGTTATACGAAACACCAAAGAAAATAAAGCAGAACGTCAAACGAACAACAATCAGGTCGATCTTTTGATACGCAGAGAAAGTCCGATCGTTTGACAAAAAAAAAATCAAACAAGATTAAATCTTTGCAAAATGAACACATGTATACACAGTGACTTCTCATTTTGAATTTCACACTTATTATTCTTTTTGTGTCATGAAATATGCATCAAGATGTTGTCCACTTGGTCAAGCATTAGTATTTAGTGTATATCACATCTGAATACATTCTGATTTATCGAGCCTACCAAGCACATCAAACAATGATCTTATGGCCCTTTCATCTACTTTATCCATGAGTCAGATACGTATGCCAATGTACCATCATTTCCCAATGATCAATTTCTCACAATTTTTATATTGTGCATGTATTCACCTTCTTTCCTTATATATTTTGCATGTATTCACTTTCTCCCCATACCATGCATTTTCTCAATTACTCCCCCTTACTTACAATTCTCCCCCTTAAAATGAAAAACTCTATTTTTGGATGTTTCATTTTATACAAAAACAAAACTCTATTTTTGGCTTTTTGAGAAAATCTTGTAAAGAAAGAAAATTGATCAATCAACACTGATATGTTTCAGATTTTAGAATTCAGAAAATTTTCATATGAGAAAAATTTGTCATTAAATTTAAATTAAGCAGAATACTCCTCCATCAACAAATTTTCAATCGTCGATAGGTCTTCTAGAAGTACCTGCATACTGGACAACCTGATTAGTTCATAAATGACCCGAAGCGAATCGCTTCTAGTCGACCAGTGTCCTGATTTGCTGAGAAACCACCTTAGGTTTCCATTCCTGTTGTTTTGGTAAGTCAGTTTTCGATGAAACAGTCACAGGTGACTGTGATGATGAACCTACATTTTGATCCTTTGAAAATTTTGGAACAAAACATTTTTGTTTATGAAAGAATGTAGACTCAACTTCATCAAAAACTCTGCCTTGTTCATTGAAGAACTTAGGTTGGGCAGGTTTACCAAAAACTGGTTTCTTGTGAAACCTTGAATTTGATTCAGCAGGAAGTGGACAATCTATTGCCATGTGCCCTCTTTGACGGCAAACATAACATAAACGTGTCAATTTGTCCCACTTTTGATGTTCCTGCACAGAATTACACACATGAATATCTCTAACATGATCAGAATGAGAATCATATACTTGATGTCTATGATCATGCACCCATTTAGAAGTTGGGCTTCGAGATTGAGAACTTGCAGAAGACATCTCAGCTTTCACAAACACCTCTGAAATCTTCCGAGCATCCACGCAGTGAAGAGGAAATTCCTTGTCAGAAAATAGCTGCTCAGAACCTTTGAGCTTGTAAAATCTCTCAGGTTGTACCTTATCAGCTTTGAAAACATCTTTCTTCACTTGTTTCTTCTTAATCTTCTTCAAATTTTGTGCTTCAGATGCTGGAACCTCTTCAGCTACAACTTTCTTCTCTTGAAAACCTAAACCCACTTGTTGACCAGAAATCTTTTCCTCAGAATTTACACCCTGGTGTCCATTCTTTGCCAATCTTGTGAATTCAGCTTTGACATCAGGAATTTTCTTTTGTTCATAGAAAATTGTCTCATCAAATTCAGGTTGAGACTGAGTCTTGTCACTTGATGTAGCCGATTTCTCATTATCAACAGAAGACGAACCAGAAACAAACTTTGGTGCTGGAGGAATCTCAGATTTCAAGACCTTTTTCTTGTTTTTCTTGTTCTTCTTCTTCTTTACAACCTTTGCTTCTTCAGAAGTAGAAGATGACATATTTGAATAGTCAAAATTGTCAACCTGTTCCTTCACTACTTTAAAAACTTCCTTGATATGAGCAGGGGGTGATGCAGTTTTATCAAACATTCTTTCAAAATTTGCATCATTTGCTAAGATGCTTGTGAAAACCTGAGAATTAGAAACATTGTTGAGCAATCTTTTTGCATCAAGAACTTGAATTTTGAGATCAGAAATTTGCTGTTGAGCTTCTGCAAATTCCTTTTCTTTTGCAATCAAACGCTTGGCAACTTTGTGAGTTTCAAATTTTTGTAAGCGAAGATTATCAAGTCCTTCATGTAACTCCTTCTTCAGTTTATTCTCATTTCGCTTCTGAATCTCTAGATTTGCAGTTTGAACCTTGTTAACCCTAACCAACTCCCGCTTGTCATCCAACAACTTTTCCATATCAACTTGATATGCTTTGATTTTAGCATCAGATTCTTCAACACGCTTAGTAAGTAAATCAAGCTTAATCTTGGATTTATCAAACAAATTCTGAAAATCATTTGCAGCATCTTCTGCCTCTTCCTTCCATTTATTCACTTCTTTGACTAACTCACCCTTTTCTTCACAAATTTCAGCTTTCAAATTTTCAGCATTATTCTTATATTGCTTCAATACTTCTAAAACTTCATTCAACATTTTGATTTCAGTAGTCAAATCCTCATTCTTCAAAACCATACCCTTTTCACGTTCTTTAGAAATCTTCAATTCAGATTTAATCATCTCAAATTCTTCTGTCAATTGTTGAACTTTATTCATCAACAAAGCATTTTCCTTCATCAAACTCTCCAAGTTTTCAGCAGATGCATACGAACTTGGTATTGAACTAGCATTTGAACTAGACTCTGAACTAGTGTCTGAACAATAATCTTCTTGTAAATCAAGAGTAACTATTAAAGCTGATGAATCATACCCAAAATGTTTACCCCAATCTATAACACCATCTTTTTGAACTGTCAAGGCTGTTGTCTTGCCAGTATTACTGGTAGATGGTTGAGTAAAACCAGGCTTGGATGATTGTGGAATATCAGATTTCTGTTGACATTCTTTGGCAAAATGTCCAAGTTGTTGACATTTAAAGCACTTTAGTTTTGACTTGTCAAATCCCAATTTGTCACCAGAAATACGTCTTCCATGTTTCTTGAAAAACCTCTTTGACCGTTGACATAACATAGCATATTGCCACGAAACATCCAATTCAGTTAATTGATCATCATCAAGTTCTTCAAGACCCTCACTGGTTAACTTTGCATCAGCAACATTTTTGAGAATCAGACCAAAAGATGATGAAATCAATGCAGAAATCATTTTGGCACAATCCTCCGTTGATTCAACTGAAAAAGCACTTTGATTTGAAATATTCGGAATTGTGAAATTGCAACCTCTTGAAGAATTATTATCAGAATTTCCTGAAGGTCCAGCTAGAAAAGCAACACTTGGTGCAGAATTTAAATTTGGTTTAACTTTAGCATTCATGCTTGCTGAATTTTCACCATGATACAATTCCGGATTCTGTAAAGTAACACTTGACTTTTTGTTGTTTAACATTTCCATTTCCCGGGCATGAAGTTTTCCAGTAAGCTCGTGAAATGTTAAAGCAGAATAATCCTTGTCATGTGTGAGTAGCAAGACATAATTTTCCCACTTTTCAGGTAAAGCTTCCATGATCTTTTCCTTTAAATCCGCATCAGATTTTTCAATTCCAACAACCTTCAATTCACTAATCAAATGTGAAAATCTTGAAACTAGAGCCGTAATGTTTTCATTGTCATAATTCTGAAAATTATCAAATTCTTTGTTCAAAACTTTCTTTCGACTCTTCTTATAATCAGCATTTCCTTCACATCTTGCGGATAAAGCATCCCACAATTGCTTTGATTTCTTGCAAGTGCTAAATTGATGAAGCAATTCAGTAGGTAAAGCCATAGTAAGATAACCATAAACTTTCTTTTCAAGCTCATAACTTTTTCTTTCATCACCATCGAAGTCTTGAATTTCTTTAAGATCTCCATCTTCAATTGGTCGTTCATACAACTTTCGAATTGGAATCCATAAATCAATGTCATTCGTGCTAATATAAGCAGAAAATCGTTTCTTCCAATTTTGGTAATCTTCAAGCTTTAACAATTTGGGAACTTTCTGACTTGTTCCAATTTCATTGTCAAAATTGAGCATAGTTTGCATCGCACTTTGCATTGCGGCAAAAGCTTGAAATTCCGACATTGTTACAAAATTGAAAAATTATGTCCTCCGAACTTGCTCCGAACCTAGTCTGCCATCCGAACCTACTCCGAACTTAGTCCGAACCTAAATCAGACTCCGAACGAGCTCCGAACCTTGTCCGAATCAACTACTAGCTCCGAACTCTCACCTAACCACCTCCGAGCCTTCACCGAACGAGCTCCGAACCTATGTAGACTCCGATCTACCTCCGAACCTTAAATCTCACCGATACACCACCGAACTCTCGCCGAACGCTCTCCGAGACACCTCCGAACCTCAAGTTCGGAGCGGTTACTCCGAGCTTGCCCAGTAACCTCCGAACCTCGAAGTCATTTTTCGAAAACTCGTGAAAATGGACTGATTTTGACGAAACTCGATATGGTGAATCAGAAAAACCAATAGGAAATGGTTTAGAAATAGTTTTGACACAGAATGCACGACAGAAATGATAAAAAACACGTAATGAAACTCGAGAAAACTTCAAAAACGTTCAAACGTCCGAAAAATCGCAACCACAGATCAGTAGAATGAACCAGAATGCTCTGATACCACTTAAAAATGCGTGAGCATCGGATCGTCTACTCGATCTAGCTAATCGGACATCGAAACGTAATTAACCGATTGTTTTATTGATCAAACGAGAACAATTACAACCAGTAAACCACAGAGAATTGACACAGAGAAACACACTCAGAAACACACACTTAAGATTCGCTCACATGCTCAGAACTACCAAATACAAAGACCAAACTACTATATATACCCGATCGGCCGAACTCCCTCCGAACCCCAGGTTCGGCCGGTCCGAACTTCAGGTTCGGACCAGGTTCGGCCAACCCTATATTGGCTTGAACTTGGTCTTCGTTCGATACTTCACACGACGCACATTTCAGGTATTAACACGAAGAAAGTGAACTAAGGTTTAAAGCCTAAGCTTTGACACCCTAGTGATGAGCCAGTTGAAATGAGGGTGAAATACTCAATTTATAGGCAAGGGAGGAGTTAGGCACGAGGCATGACAAACAGGGGAACGGGGCATGCAATGTCAGGAGCAGAGGCACGGGGTGGGCCGTGCCATGTCAGGGGGCGTGCTGAGTCAAGAACAATCTTGGAGAAAATCTTGGATATGCACGGGGCGTCCCATAGAATGGCACGGGTAGTGCCATATGTCAAACTCTTCAGAATGAACATTTTTCTTCATGTTTTTTCTACTTTTTTATTCTTTGGATGTTTTTGACCTTGTTAAACCTGAAAAACTAAAAAGAAGACAAAATGTCTTTGTTTTGATGTTAAATAATTGGTGTTTAACTGAAATATGAGGATAATTAGCAATAAAAACATGTATATATTATGTGTATATCAGTGTTAATTTTTTTTTTAAAATATGTTATGGTTATTGACACGTAATGCGTTAGGATTTCATCCCATGTGTCTAAGAATTTTTGTGTCATACCAACATTATCCCTGTGTTATTATTATTTTTTAAATATGTTATGGATTTTGACACGTAATGTGTTAGGATTTCATTTGTCATGGGTCATGATTGTTGTTAACAGTTAGTTTGTCATACCAAAATATAGGTATTAGTGTGTTAGATGTTTGTATGATGCAATATCCATAGTGTGTTATGTTTTCATCATGGGTTGTGCTTTTTCCCTTCTAATATAAGCTATGTTTTGTGTGTAGTATGATTTATTTTTGTTACTAATTTGTTTTTTACTAATGTGTTAGGATTTTATTTGTTTATGGGTTATGTCTATGTTATGTATTGTTGTCTTAATGTGTTAGGATTTTATTTGTATATGGGGATTGTGTTAACAGTTTTTGTGTCATTCTAAGATACTTCTTATCCTTCTAAAAAATATAACACTATGTACAATAACCTTACTATATATATATATATATATATATGTATATACATATATACATGCGCATATCTCATTTCGACATGTAATGTGATATAACCGACTTAGAAACCTTAAACTCACACATTAAAACCGTATTAGGTACATAGTCACCATCATGAATCTGTATGCGAATATGCTCTATATTACCATATGGTAACATCACTTAGTTGTCACATAATTAAAAACCTAAAACCCAAACAATTAGAAATTGGGTCAAAATGAGCAAACAACTACCGCAAGCTCAATAGGCTCATTGGACCGAACCAAGAACTTAGCAAAGCACCGGGTTGGAATGGGACACCGGGTCAGTGGAACCATCAGGTTGGATTAAGCATGACACCGGTCAAGTCGGGTCCACAAACCAATCCAACCGGGTCAAGCTCCATGGGTTATCACACTCGGGAAAACCCATTGGGCCCAGGACTAAATTCGAGTGACACAACAGATGGGCCTGAGCTCACTGTTTCTCTAATAAGCAACTAGGCCAGTCCGTTAAAGCCTAGGGAGCCACAGTGGGCTAAACCCACTATTAGGCGAGTAGAAGAACCAAACCAGAAGCCCACTAACTGTTCGGAAGGGTTACATGTCTGTTAATAGGCCTAATGCCTAACCAGTAGGGCTTCGGGTCTCTGGTATGGGCCCGGTAAGTCTAAATGGGTACCCGAATGTGATCCGGAGTAGTATACGGGTCAAGTCAGTTGCCTAAAGTAATCGGGCTATACCCAAAGTAGCTAAACATGTAAAATATATAACTATTTATTTTAAATAATAAACCTTTCTAATACTTCATTTATACAAAACAACATAGTTTTCCTAATTAGCTAACTCATATAATTACTTAGGTGATAACCATTTTATATTACTTGATAACGTACTATTTATAAACACGTAACACCCATTGATGATGTATTTGAAACCCCAAATACTCAGGCTATACTAAAATGTTATTTATACATATTTTTACTAAAAGATGTGACAACCCCAATTTTTTTTACCAAATATTCATAACTCGATATTTATTTTGAGCTCATGTGCATAGACTTATTTGACCAAACCTATTATAAGCCCTTTTGTGCCTAAAGCCCAATTCCAACCCTTATGCAAACTGGGTTAACGCCCATAACCAAAGTGAAGTCCAAATACACATTTAGTCATGCATATACATATTCATGATAGATAAGCATTCACACAAAACACGATGCACACATTTAACTATAAAATCACTTAGGAATCTTAATTGAATATGGAAACGCAAACAAAGGGTTGATCACCCGAAACACATGACTTAATTGGTCATATATCATTACTTTAGATGCCAAATATTGGAAGTCAAGGAAACCCAAACTACTTGGGAAATGTAAATGCTTAGGTGCTTCCCCACATCCTTTCCCCTTTTTACTTTTTACTAAGTTTGGGATGATTGTAGGATCGAAAATTAGTTAGACTTTAACTAAACAAGAACCCTCTACTTGTAAATATAACCCTGCGGAATTAAAGTTATATTTCACTTTACTTGAGCTGATATTAGTTCTCTTGTATTAGGTAGTGTTTGATTTGCATAAGTATAGTAACAACGAAGTAAGAAATACTTGACACTATTTGCATTAACTCAAAGTTACACTATTACAAGGTGATCAAGAACCGTGTGTAAACTAGAGCTAACTAATGCTATATATAGTGTAGATGAGATCAATGACAACCATTGATCTCGAACAATTTAATCTATACCGTTAACTAAAAAGTCATATACAAACTACCAAAAAGAATAAACTTCGACAATCGGAATATCTTGAGTGTTAACAGCTATAACCTATTTCAGGAGAGCGACTTTGATAGATTTGGAAGCAGACGAGAAGCTTTTGCAGGATTGGACTATTAAAAATACATATCAGGAAAATTCCGGTTGAACTCATTATCTGGTAGATAATCGAGTTCACCTGGAATATTCTCTATCAGACAAAAATGCTTCTTCCGCTTGAACTGCCGGTTCCGCTTGAAGTTGAGACTTCCGCTTGAACTTCAACTTCAACCGGAAAACATCAAAACTAGCTTTCAGCCGGAAATCTCCAAAGCGATATTCCTTACAATGATACATACTCTCTTTACTTTCAAACATGCTTTAATTTCAATTATAGTACTTTCTTTATTTACATGTCGTACTTAATTATAATTGGATGCTCAATGCTCATATGTTTAGATTAGCGATACTTACCCCAACTAGTCCTACACGTACACAATCTTAGTCCCTGGTATAGGATTGCGGGTAAAATGGGTAGCGCTATTTGGGAATAATGCACCCACATCATTTTGCCCATGCTATTTTGGGACGCCCTCACAAGTAACGGCATTTTGGCCTTTGGCACATCAAAACCCTCTGGTTAGGTTCACTTTATTTATTTATACGGGAAGTCTCTATTGGCGAGTGGTCTTGCGCACGTAACTATCGGGTATGACCACAACCGGTAGAGAATGGTTGATTATGGAACTATATTCATTTTGAACCATAACATCCCATGGCCGACGGGTCATCTAAATGAATTCTAATGTGACGACGTACGATAAGACTTGTATTTTTGAACTATGTAGGATAAAACTATACTTTTTTTGCAAACACAACAAATTCCATATTTTTACTAAACTCAAACACTTTTTTTTGATAAAACTAAACCTTTTTGATAAACTCAAAGGCAACTCATTTTCGTACGATGATAACTTTTACTAATCATGTGAACTCACTCAACTTTCTAGTTGACACAAATTCTTTTTGAAGTTAACCAATGAAGTAGATTCACCCGCGCGCGCATGAAGATATAACCCTAGAGGACTCTAGCTTCCGCCTTAGACTTTATTTTAAATAATTAGATTTGTAATACCTTCCTTAAATTGTAATATGTACTTTGGAATTTTAATATAAATGTATTCATTTTGTGCTTTGAAACGGATACGATCTTGGCTATCTCAGTCTCCTAAGCGCCGGGGTGTTACAGATTGGTATCAGAGCCTACGTGTGACATGAAAAAATGTATACATAGGAACCCCCAAAACAACATAGGAACCCAAAACCAAAGCTACTTCTAAGACATGCGCCGCGCCGAGCATAGGAAGTCCTTAATGATCACCCTTGATCATGGCTCTTAGGTTACACAAATTACCTCAAAATAATGTTTTTCAATAACTAGCCTTTAAAAAAATACAATTTAAAAAGATATTTTGAGTAACCTACCTCAACTCATGCTTTTCGACAGACTTTTGAAACTATTTCGTGCAACTTGCAATACTCTATTTTTTGTAAAACAATCAATGTTTTAAGTAAAAACCTTTTTGCAAAACAACTATTGGAATATGTCCTCCATAAACATTTTTATGTTTATCAAATGGGTAACTCTTTTCAAACAAGACTTTTAACAAATGTTTTGGAAACATTGTTTTGAATTAAAATATTTTCCAAACTTAAAATGTTATTTTAGAATAACCCAAACCATTCATAACCCCAACCATTCATAACCCCATGTGTAGTTCACAACCCTACTTACTCACTAAGTTTTGTAAACTTTAATTTTGATCACTATATAACAACTTGTTCTTTAGCAACCCTTAAGTGATAAGGTACCACACTAAGCAAACACTGGTACTTATACATACTCACTCTTTTAAAATTCAAATTTAATTTGCTTATTTAGCCAAGTACTACCATTATTTTCCTATTTGATTTGCTTAATTAGCTAAGTATTTTCATTTTGATATTACTTTTAGTATATCTATTTTGTTACCATTTTCCAACTTTCTTTGAGATCCTATGAGATTTGCATGTTCCCTTAGGGTATATTTCCAACTTAGCACTTTAGACTCTTTACTTGCGCCTCTAGTTATAGACGGGTGAACGTCGATGCACCTAGCCTACAAAGTAATGATGACCAATAAAACTCAAAATACACAATACGTAGCTACCTAAGAACAATAAAAAAACTCAACCAAACATGGATTTATTAAGGGAAACCAATGGAGTACGTTTGTGAGGCAAATGGACGATTGTATAAGAGCTCATGCAATCATGGATTTGTCATAGAAATCGGATTCTAAAGTAACCCAAGAGTAGAATCCTAGATGCAATGAACGAATGGCAACAATGCGTTTGTAGCACACTAGTTTATGCGCGCCAGTAAGTTGTGTCTTGACCCATAAAAACACAAAAATACTCAGAAAATCACATATACATACACTTGTGAATAGGGCATCTACCTTTCACATCTTACCAATCGCCCTATAGATTCTAAGTTTTATGCTTCTTCCATGCAATTATACACAAAAATCACTACTTGCACACCAAAAATCCTAAAGATACACATGAAAACATGAATATTTATCCTATGAATATGCAACAAAAATAACAAAATAAGAAACAATGCATGTACAAACTACGAATTTAGCTCCTCCCTAGACGCTAAATATACATAGAAATCACAAAAACGTGTAACAAGAGACGAAATTTACCATTTCATCTCCTTATCCTTCATTTTTACTAACTCTCTTTACTTTTCTACCACTCTTCTCTCATAACAAAACAACGTGGATAAATGACAAAGTTACCATTTTTCGTCTTTGAGTATTCTTCTTCTATAGTCATCGCACCAGGAATCACACCACCCAAACCATTATCCATTCAATCCTTGTTTAAATATTTACCTCTTGTAAGTTAGACTTACCATCGTAAGATAGTCTCTCACTTCATCTAAAACCCTCGACTTAGTTAGGAGCTTGTATACCCTCTCATGTGAGCAAGCCTCCTATTGTAACATTCTCCCTCTCTATTCTTCTCGCAACACGCTACATCTTGAAGACATTCTACTCAACACTTGAAGGATGACCTTGGAGGAACAATGACTTTTATATGCATGCTCACACACTGAAGAGACAAAAGACTACAAGACCAACAGATAGGGTGTTGGAATGGAAACCAACTTAGATAAGATACTTAGATCTTTCTCCATGAAAACATTCTTTTCTTTTCTCCACCTTTCCCTCTACGACTACGCCTTGGACTTTTAGTCCAAACTCTTCTCAACTTCATCTTTCTCCTCTCTTGTTTGTGAACATTTGATTTATCATCAAATGAACACTTACCCATGTTCTATCGTTCATTGATTTCTCCCTCAAAAGTAAGTAGGACAAACCTCTTAATATGGGAAGCCTACTTTTGAAATCACATACTCACCCCTTTAGGATAAGCCTCATCAACGGAGACGACGAACAAGGAAGCTACTAGATGAACAAGTTGCGTTCCTTGAAGGTGACAATAACAACACAAGAGAGGTGTTAGTCATCTTCATAAGAAGAATGAGACAACTTCCTTCATCCTCACTATCAACGACGAAAAGTGGACCCATAACCCTCAGTTCCCCAAGGATTCCGCATGACGACGACAACAACATGCAAGGAAGCTAATGAGAGGACAGGTTATGATGGATTTGAGAGAAATGTATTCGGAAAATACCTGAGAAGATGATTCACAAGCTGAAACGACAAAGAGCGCAACAACAACAATGCAAGAAGACGCCTGACAGCCTTGGAAAGGTGTCACTAGATTTGGCAAACAAGGAAAGCTCAACCCTCGTTACATTGGTCCCTTTGAGATCACTGAAACAATCAGACAGTAGATTACCGACTACGCCTACCCACCGAACTGAGTAGCATTCTTGACGTCTTTCCCGTTAGTAACCTTAAGAAATTTCTATCCGATGAAACCCTTATCGTCCCACTTGATGAAATTCAAGTCGACAAGACACTACACTTTGTTGAGGAACCTGTCGAGATACTTGACCGAGAAATCAAGAAACTGAAGCATAGCCGCATTCCCATTGTTAAGGTGCGATGGAACTCTCGACGAGGTCCAGAGTACACTTGGGAACACGAGGACCAAATGCATCGAAAGTATCCTCTTCTTTTTGGAAACATTACATCTACCATTAATCAGAACTGAATTTCGGGACGAAATTCTTCTAACTGGGGGAGAATGTGACACCTCGTCCAAAATCAGGTCAAACCTTAACTGTCAACTTCACCAACAATCACGGCAAATACAAAGATTCATTAGACTTGGAATGAATAACAAGGTAGAAGTACAACCTTAAGAGCAATGCTAAGCCTGGAGGATTAAATCGTTGTACTTCATCAACTTACTTAAAATACCTTCTTCCTCGAATCTTTACGCCTTCTACAAAACACTCACTATTCTCTTACGACTATAGGTAGGAAATGTCAAACATTTAGGAACTCATTCCTACTAAGTATACCTATATATATATATATATATATATATATATATATATATATATATATATATCCATACATGCCTTCTTGTAGTGATATTCTTTTATAATTCATAAACTATTGATTTATACATTCTCTTACTCTTACAATTTGCTTGAAAATCTTGTCTCTTCGTAGGAAGCAAGTCATTTCGGAAACGAGCGACAGGCTACACAACGAAGAGCACATCCTTCGCCTTTCATGGGCTAAACTTCCTTCATAAAATAGTTCGTAACTTCAAACGACTTCGATCGATTCTTTGATCTTTTCACATCTACCTCCAATCCTCTGCTTCCGGACGGTAAGGCAAACTGGGGAGCCTACCTCCAAATCGTCTATGCCCCTTGATGCGCAAAAACAAACAACTATACGACGAAGAAGGAGAATAAATTCTTAACCATCAGATGAACAACTTAAAGGATTCCAAGAAGGATAAGCGGACGTGCAAGATATCATAAACCCTCTACACAAGCATCCCTAGTTATTTAAGAAATCCTTGAAATTCTTACAATGTGTATATTCCTATTCCTAACTGAATACAATATGTTGTAACATAACTTCAACGATTTCATACGAAATATGTTTTCCCTCGCACTTTTCCCTCTATGATTTTCTTATTACCACATGTATATCTAATCCTCTCTTACGCTTGCGTTTATACAAAATTTTTGTCCCCAATAGGTGTCCCATTTGTATACATTTCACGAATGTAAACTTAGAATTCCGAAGTACCAACACTTCGTACATACATTACGACAACCTTAGTTTCGGGACGAAACTCCTTAAACATGGGGAGAATGTAACACGCACACCAATAAATACCCATATATTTTTCATAGTAAATTTTTCATGTCATTTTATTGATAATTGTGCCATTCATTTTAAGGATAGGAGAACCATAGGCAATAATAAATACAAAAACTATTACAATTGCATTCACACACATGAACACCCGTCTAGTAATCTCAACCACCATGAATCCCAATTCTCAACACTATCCATCTTTCACCTATCAAGCCAAAAAGCTCAAACTTAAGCCCATTAGTTCGCCACTAAGCCCATTAAACATATAGTAAGCCCAATCAAACACTTGTGGGCCACGAAGGCCCAATATATTCTTTATAGACTACATAACCCATTGGATTGGTTTAATTACTATAATTGGGCCATAAAAGCCCAATGAGCATTATTAAAGTCTATGGGTCACCAAGGCCCAATAAAACTCTACGTTCGGGTGGACACTTATATATAAGTGTATGGGCCTCTTCCAAACCCACATTAGGCCGTAACCATTCAACCAACCATAAGGGCCAAACCCTTAGGGCCGGTTGGGAATTAATAAGCACAATAAGTAGTTAATGGACCAACAAGCCCATATGTTGATCCACTTAACATATATGGGTCATCCAAGCCCATGTACTGACATAGGCTAAGTAGGAAAAGCCCACTATGAAATCCCACATTAGGAGCCCAACCTACACTTTAAGTCCAATACACAAGCACACATCCTTTTGTCTTATTCCCTCTTTGTCTTTTCTTTCTTTTGTCTTATATGACTTGACCCAATGTCCCATATTGATTTGATCCAATGGCCTAGACCACATGCAAGATCAATGGCCAAGATCATGTTGTGATTTGACAGTGGTATTTGGGTCGCCCGGTGACATATTCAAAGTTTTATGTGACTGTCAGATATTAATAGATTATAAAGTTAACATAATTAATTTATAATTAATTCTAAAACGAAACGGAATAAATATATATATCAATATATATATATATATATATATATATATATATTAAAACTTTATAATCTAAAACACAAATACCAATATGCAACAGGATCCGATTACCGAACACGCAAACACAGATAAAAGAAATAATCTAAACAAATAGTGAGTTTAATTAACCTTGGCGGTGTTGAACAAATGTTCAAGACACCGAGTTTCAAGGAACGAGGCGCTAGGTTGAAACGAAACGAACCACTTTCAAGCTCCAACGGTTGTCGTGTATCACGATAATTCTCGTGGTTCGGCGCCGCGTACCTCTACGGGACTGTGTTTATGACCCGCGGTTATTACGCGTCGCGAGAGTACGTCTCAATTGATGTTGCTTCTCACGAGACTATGAGATCAATTAGATTCAGATATGATTACAACCTCAGGCGGCACACGGCGAAAGGTATCGGGCTCGGGTCGACAAGCGACGGTCATGCGACGGCACGCAAGCGGTGGTAGTGGCGGTGGGTGATGACGACGATGACGGTGGCGGCGGCGATGAATACACGGTGATGATCGGCGGATTTGCGGCGGCTATTGGCAGCAAATCAAGCAGCGGATCAAGGCGTGCGAGGAGGCGATCTCTAGTCCTCTCGGTCGTCTACGGGTGTTTGTGGACGGAGCATCTTGGCTAGTAACGACCACCGAGTTATGATAACTCGAAGTTGGCTACCAGAGCATGCCGGTGGCGGAGATCGGCGCCAACCGAACAATGGCGGCTGCCGTTTTCTTCCTTTTTGGGTTTTCACGAGAGGTAGAAAAAGAGACTTTTCTCTTTTCTTTTTCGCTACCGTCGGGATTCATTACGGTGATTAGGGTTAATCCCTAATCATCTAATATTTATTAGATGGCCACCAACTCTTGACGGGCCCCTCTTGAATATGATGCCCATCTCATACGCGAGCCCACGAGCCAATGTTAGTAAAAGTTTCACTAACGAATAACTCAACCGTGAATTTAAATAAAACTACTTTTATTTAAATATCGTCCACCCATTATTATTAACCGGTTAATTATAATATTATTGATTATTAATTATTTATAACTAGTATAAATAATATATATATATATATATATATATATAATCAAACGTTTCCTTTTATTAATTATTTAGAGTTTGTTGCACCCGGTGTAACTCTTACGGGTTATAACCAGGTCGGGTTCAAGAATTGTCGGGTCAGGATATACAATATCCAACAGTCTCCCACTTGGACTAATCTCGACAAGATCTAAGCAACAGACAGAGGTGCTCTAGCTACACATGACTGTCGCAACCAGTTATGACACTTCAAGTCAAAAACCAAGGTATATCTGTTGTCAAGCAACTGATATTAGACTTGTGGTAATTCGAAGTCATTGTATCCCTTCTGTATAAGACATCAATTGAACGATGGAAATGGATTCATCATTCTCATCTAATGTTTAATCATTATGTTTCTCGATATAGATTCGAAGTGGTCCAAAACAAACACACATTAGGTTTGGGTAAGGACTTACACTTAACACTTGGAATCAACGAGGGTGCCATGATGTATAGCTGTTACACGATTAGTGCAAGAGTATAGAATCCCATCTCGACTACATGACTCCCACTGAACCTCAGATCCATTCCCAAAAGTATCCGTAATGACTGGCAGTTACGCGACAGCGTTAAGCTACAATCAAAGAACAGTCTTTGGTAAAGGACAGGTCGATCATTCATATCAGGTCTAAGGATACTAATGAGTATTCCATTAATCAAATCTATCTTATAATTGAATCCATAAAGATGGTTTGATGCGAGTTACGTCCAACGTCATTCCCTAATGAGGTCTGTGAGTCTGGCTTGTCAACCCTATGAGTCCAAAGTCAGAATAGTCTTACTTCAGATTCGTTCCCATGAGTCTGAACGACTACGGATAGTTTATAATAATATATCTATTCCTCAGCTTCATTATGAAATGATGCATGTGAATTTGGATTGTCGATGTCTGTGTCCAAAGTCATAAGTAGTCTTACCTTAGATTCGTGTCCAAGATTCTGATCGACTGTGAGGAATAATATGCACTTATTCATGGATTAAACGTATTAAAATTGAACACAATTATAAAATTCATCTTTTACGTCTAACCCTTTAGAGGAAGCCGAATGATTATGTATAACTGTTAGAGTTCGTACATCCAAATACTAATTGAAAACATACATCTAGTGTATATTGGTCGAACATCATTAGTATGATGTTAATGAGTCTTACGATTCATTGTTTTACCGACCAGCTTTTGAAATGTGCTATCAATTTGGTTATCGAATATTTCATAGTTCTAGTATTTCTCTGAATAGTGGAATTTCCTCAAAGTGTGCTGGTTTTGTGATCATAGTGATCCTTGGTATTCACCATAGTTACTGTGTGATCACAATGTCTTGTTTGGTTAAAACATTAACCATGTCAAGAATTATTTTGAACCTTTTCAGACAAGAAGCGGTTTAATGTCACTTGAGTTGGCTAATTAATTTAGATTTAGTTGTGGAATCTGTCAAAATGCAAAATCTTGGTCAATCATGAAAACTTGTAGTAGTGTATTTCTACACAGTGAATGTTAACACCAATGCAATTCAGTGTATTGTGTTAAACAATTCATGATATCAATGTAACTTGCTTTACATTGATTTTCCTTTTTGGTGTCCATAGTGTAACCCTGTACAGTTAAAACCTCAGTGTAACTCTGTACAGTGATCTCTCCCATTTGATGTCATTAGTTTAACTCTTCACAATGACATCTTTGTTTAATTACATTCAATGTGTGATTTATATTGCCCCAAAAGTTGCTTATACCTGTGGATCTCAGTCCATTAAGATACTTCTTTTAACTTCTGTGTACCATAAAATCCACATTATGTATAATCACATAAGGATTTTATTTTATCTTTCAGTATATCATCGTCATACGGGTGAGGATTGATATAGTGCTCCCACTAGCCTTTATGTAAACACATCATTTATGGAATTAAGCCATTCTCAGATTAAAGATCTGATATTGCAGTTTTGAATTTGCAAATGTGTTTAAATATGTATTTCCTGCCTAATGCAACAACCTTTTGTTGGTCAGAAAATATGCAAACAATGGATTTGTGACTCTTGAACTATTTCAAGATCAACATCCTTCACTAGTTAGTTCCAGTTAAATAACTCGGAACTTAACCTTCCATTTCAGAAGCCAAGAAACTACTTTCTTCCTTCTGTGTAGGATTTGAATTCCATATGGATGGTGGAAGTTGTATCCATTGTTATATGTAGTATCCAACGAGAATAAATTCTCATTATCAAAAGACATTCGATACTAGATTTTTGCAGGCGAGTGGTGATGAAGAGAGTGATACTCAATAGGGGTGTGTATGGCAAATATTTCATATATATCATCTTTCAAACGTTGACAAGCATCGTTTGATTCCTATCATGTGCTCAAGCCAAGGTTGTGCAAATAGGACCGAGTTAGTGAAAACATCTTTCACATATCTTAAGATGATTTTAGGATTCGTCAAGCTTAGGTATTCTTTATTACGATTAGACTCAGAATTGTGATCGTATTTCTAAAGCTGGTTCTTTGACTTCATTTTTGAAATGTTTTTGTACAATTCAAGAATTTTCATTGATGCTTATAGCCATAAGCATATTCACTATGATTACCGTCATAGTTATGAAGTAACTTTTATGATTCTTGTTATATGGTCTTTACAAGCTTGCCAACACAAGAGAGTCTAAGCCTAGGAAGAACATTTAACGGTTCACTCGAATGAGTGAAGGATTTGGTTGTGAGTTCGTGAAAGCATGACACAGAATCATTCAGGAAACTTAATCCCATGGTGGATCATAGGATCCAGTTGGGCCGTATCCTTTTATGCATGTCTTGCTTACACGAATAAGTCACAAACAAGAATCATTAGAACCAGGTATGTTTGATAAAGAAGCTTCAACTTATGTTATTAGTCTGATAAAAAATCAGTGAAAAGCCAATTATTAATCCCAGACGAGCTAGGTCAAAACAACCATTTGTTTTAAATACTATCAAGGGGTGAAAGACATGATCGAAAGCAAATGGCCTTAATAGGGTTATTCGAATCACATGTCCCTTGATTAAGCTTTTCTTATTTTCACGTTCCTGCAAGACATTGTAGACGTCAGGCATGGATGCGTTGGGGAAAACCCGTGAAAATATAATAACATTAGTTTGAATATCGACAGAGAAGTCTAACAGTTCTCCATTTTCTTTGAGCTTAACAGGGTAGCGTATAGTACCCGATATGTTGTACATAGAGCACTGGTGCTTGTCATGATAAGGCAACAATGGTTGCACAAATCTTTTGCCATGGGTGTTGATGCCAAATGATCACAGCCTTTTATTGCCCTTAGAGTCGATACTCTTTTCTTGGTATGGGGCATCTTAACATGGTAGCAATCACCTATGACATGTGAAGTGTCAATTGACCATAATGATATCAACTGGTTAAACTTTTCACTAAAGCACGCAGTCTATACTGGTTATATAGTAGTGAAAAGGTATAAGCCCAGATACTCGTGGGATAATCTATTTGAATCAGGTGATACTGGTACCCTTTCATCTTAATGACATGACCCTGTGGAGAAGAGCCTTACATGGAGCTCTTCTCCATCTTGTAATGAAACATGCAGTTAAGCTTGTTTGTTATGTCATTGATACTCAAGTCTTGCATGTTTTCGCTAAAAATCAGAAAACATGCGAGCCTGCATAATAGTTTCTACCTTAAAGGTGTCAGTGTTATGTTAATTAATCCAGGCGTGTTGTATTCCTATAAAGGAACTTAACAACGGCGCTTAGGCTCTTCAAGACATCGAGTTTATGAAAGATTGTCAGAACATTTTCTGAGTTTGTTTCAACAAGATGAAAGTTGGTGTTACTTGATCTGTCCTACTTAAGGACTGATCAAAGGGAGAATGAGATTCGTTTTTATTAGCCATTATGAAATGATAAGCAAAGCACAATATATTAATATTTTCGATGTAAAATATTTCTTATTAGAAAATGGTAAAATTTATTTTATAAGAAATTGAGAATTGGATCAGACAATTTTACGTAAGACCACCTAATGAGCCTCAGGAGCAAATTTGTGTAACCAAACTGACAGTGGGTGTCAATTGTAAAATCACAGTCACAACTCTCGATATGAGGCCGCATAATACAACCGTTTGCATTTTGCGATACGTTTAGCCTCATCCATGCCAATTTTATCTGTACACACTCATAGTGCGGTGTTGAAATACTCCAACACTACAAATACATCCAGATTAAGCGATAGTTATCCCAAATGATCGTTGTGGCAGCCACGGTGTTAAAATACTCCAATGACTCCACCTTGGAAGGTACCCTAAACACCAAGTGCGGTGTTGAAACCAACACTGATGCATCGGTAAATACGTTCCAAGTTTGACTTGATTTTTGGATGGCATGAACCATCACTTTTTTTTATTACCAGATAGGGATATTAAAATCAATTTTAATATTGGTGATCGTTGGACACAAACGATAAACCCTATCATCACTCGGGACATTCATTTTAAATAACCTATTATGTAAAAAATACAACTAGGTTGTCGCGAGTTATGTAACCAGTCAAAAGTTAATAAATGACTTATTAAGTTTGATTGAGTTTTATAAAACTCGAAAATTCTGAAAACTCATTAAGGTGGTTACATTAAAATTTAGGTCAAGTTGTAAGGCCTTTTAGAACTTGTAACTTATTGATTGTATTCTTAGTTTTAAAACCATTTTTAAAAAGATTTCAGTGTTTTAGTTGATGTGTAATACCACTATTAAACCAAGCTACCAAAACAAGCAAAACAAATATGTATTCGGCCATTAGGGTTTTGTTCTTGCTAGAACCTTTTAGCAAGACCAATTGGGTCACGGGACAAAAGTACAAAACAAACCACAAGGAAGGCTAGCTTGCGTGTTCTGTAAGCTCCCACTGACCTCAAGACGCCTCTTAAAATCGATTAGATCTTCGGGTCTTCTTGATGACAACACTTTGCCAAAGTAGAAGATTTCATTAAAAAAAACCTAATTACAATTTTGAACCCAAAAACTGTGGGCCAACCCAAAGTCTAAGCTATTATATACAATACAATCAAAATAAATTGCAATTGAATTGGTCAAAATAAGGTTGACTAAAATGCAATTTAATCATACAATACAAGTAAAATCTGATTCGCAACTTTCGAGCGTTTAACCCCAGTTTGCGAATCCATCGGTTTAAAATCGACCAATTCCGATTTACGCGTGGTTATCAAGACTCTGATACCACTGTTGGGATTTGACAGTGGTATTCGGGTCGCCTGGTTACATATTCAAAATTTTATGTGACTGTCAGATATTAATTGATTATAAAAGAGTTAACCGAATTAATTCAATAACGCAGCGAAATAAATATACTTTATAATCTAAAACACAAATACTAGTACGCAACAGGAACCGATTACAGAACACGCAAACACAGATAAAATAAATAATCTAAACTAATAGTGAGTTTAGATATACCTTGGCGGTGTTGAACAAACGTTCAAGACACCGAGTTTCAACGAATGAGGCGCTAGGTTGAAACGAAACGAACCACTTTCGAGCTCCAACGGTTGTCGCATATCGCGATGATTCTCTAGGTCCGGTGTCGCGTACCGCTATGGGACTATGTTTCTGACACGTGGTCATTACACGTCTCGAGAGTATGTATCGATTGACATCGCGTCTCGCGAGACTACGAGATCAAACAAATTCAGATCTGATTGCAACCGGAGACGGCGCACGACGAAAGGCGTCGGGCTCGCATTGACAGGCGATGGTTGAGAATGCATGAGCTTTGGATCGTCTACTCGATCTACCTATAACGGATACGAAAAAAGTAATTAACCGATTGTTTTATTGATCGAAGAACAATTACAATCAGTAACACTCAGAATATAGACTCAGAGAGACACCTTAACAAACACACACTTAAGACTTGCTCTCACAGACTCTGCTCACACTCTCGTACCGAATACAAAGACCAACTCACTATATATAGCGATCTTCCGAACTCCAGCCGAACCTCTGGTTCGCCTGATGCGAACTCCAGGTTCGGCTGGCAGTGAACCTTGACTTGACCTTGGTCTTGTTTCTTCACGTGACATCATCTGATTAGATACTTCACACGACACACATACTATGTATCAACAAACTCCCCCTCGTCGTGTGTTGTACCTCTTCAACATTAGTATCTTCAATCGAACTCCCCCTCAAATGTCGAACTCCCCCTCAAATGTTGAATCCATTAGTCCAATGAAATAACTATTCGAATAAACTCTTCCTCAACTTGATAGTAGCTTGATCTTGAATACTTGACAATGACTGGTGTATCTGTCTCTATCAACATGTTCAGAAGACTTGAAGTTGTGATTACTTTCACTTTAGTAACCTGCTCAATATTTAAATAATCTTGGCGCAAAACGTCTCTTTGAGACTCCAAGATATGATTTTGAAAATTGAATTTGTATCACGTGTTGATCAGATCGAAAATAATGAAGAAACAAAATCCTTTTGACTTTTAGAAAATTCATATCAAAACAAACCTAAAATCTTTTTGATTTTTCAAACTTATGCTAAAGCACACCAAAAAACTTTTTGTACTTTTTTTGAAATAAAATGAAATTGTAATACAGAATCAAACTCTATTTTTGGTATGAGAAAGATCACTATATGGGATCATATTAGACATGAGGCACTGAACTACACTTTAATTTCAACTAATTGAAGAACATAAGTCAAGCTGATTGTCGGTATAACTTGTCCATCTTATACTCAGACAGAATCATACTCATAACATCTGGATATGTTAAGGTATTGATTAGATTTTGCTTTGATCAGTGTATCCCACACTATCAGACATATTCAGACATTTTCTTTTTACTTTTTCTTTTTCTTTTTCTTTTGTGTGATTATACTTGTGAATTTTCACAAAGTATAATATTTTCATGATATCGTCAACTGTGTTCCATGCAAGAAGAAATAAGAACGTTAAATCATCTAACTTAAGGTCGGTCTTTCGATACGCAAATAAGGCCTCAGATTTAACAAAATAAGAAAAATAAAACAAGTTGAAATTGTATAACCCAACAACAATCAGGTCGGTACTCCCGTACACACAAAGAAAGTCCAATGAGTTATACAAAACACCAAAGAAAATAACGCAGAACGTCAAACGAACAACAATCAGGTCGATCTTTCGATACGCAGAGAAAGTCCGATCGTTTGACAAAATAAAGAAAATCAAACAAATTTAAATCTTTGCAAAATGAACACATGTATACACAATTGTTGGGATACGGCAGTTGTATTCGGGTTACCGGTAGCGACAATTTTTTTTTTTGAATAATAATTATAACAAATAATTATTTAATCAATTATCGAGTAGTTAGTAAATTGAACTCAAGATAATTAAATTAACAGTAAATTTAATACGTAGCGGAAAAACGATTTAATTTACAAACACGAAAACCAATTTATTAACGTAAACCATAATCAACAGGATTCGACAATCACCAAAACGCGCAAACACCTATCGCGTTGAAAACAAGAACGCGATGCAATATATAATAAAATAAATAAATCAAAACTAACGACGAGTTTAGATATACCTGAGCGGTGATTCAAACACACGTTCGAGACACCGAAAGCCTATTAGTGACGCTAGGGTTTCGCAGGTTACGATTCGACAGGCGAATCAAACAATCCTTGTGGTTATGTATTTATCACACGGTGACTCAAGCACCGAGAAAATCACGTACGTTGGATCGGGCGCGAACTAGGGTTTGCGGAAAACTGGCGAATACACCATGTGAGGGTGGTTCGTGGCGGTGAAGTCGGCCGGTGAGCGGGCGACAGCGAGGGAAGCGGTCAGCTCGGGCGGCAGCGGCGGTGGTCGAGGTGGCTGATGCGGCTCGGTGAGGGGCTGCGGCGGACGGCAGCGGCGAACGACGGGCAGCGACGGCGGACTGGATGTCACGGCAGCTGCGATTACAAATTAAAATAAAACTAATCTATTTTAAATAAATACAACTTTGAACCCAGAAAAAGTGGGCCTATCCAAAACAAGACAACATGGGCCAAGTGGGTCAAACCATAACGAATCCATGACAAAACAAAAGGGGTTGGGCCGAATATGTACGAAAGATAATTCAATCAATTTTATTGAATCGGATTATGTTTAGTGGAGTCAAATCGACTAAACATATCTAAATAGCGATTCATTCAATTTCGTGAAAGTACACCGGTTTAAAAATGACCGGTTAGGGTTTGCGTGTGGTGATCAAGGCTCTGATACCACTGTTGGGATACGATAGTGGTATTCGGGTTACCGGTAACGACAATTTTTTGAATAATTTTTTATAACAAATAATTATTAAACCAATGACCGAGTAGTTATCCACATGGTCAAGCATTAGTATTTAGTGTATATCACATCTGAATACTTTCTGATTTGCCGAGCCTACCAAACATGTCTAACAGTGATCTTATGGCTCTTTCATCTACTCTATCCATGAGTCAGATACGTAAGCCAATGTACCATCATTTCCCACTGATCAATTTCTCAAAATTTTATATATTGTGCATGTATTCTCCTTCCTTATATATTTTGCATGTATTCACCTTCTACCCATTACATGCATTTTCGCAATTCTCCCCCTTAAAATGAAAACTCTATTTTTGGATTTTCATTATATCAAAAACAAGGAATTTTTATCACTTGAAAATGCATAAAGAAAGAAAATTGATCAATCAACACGGATATCTAGCAGTTTAAAGTTTCAAAACATTTGCAGATTAGAAAGATATATCATGAAATTTAAGTTAAGGATAAGAAGAATACTCCTCCATCAACAATTTTGCAATCGTCGATAGGTCTTGTAGAAGTACCTGCACACTAGTCAAACTCATTAGTTTTTAACCTGACCCGAAGCGACAGCTTCTGGTCTACCAGTGTCCTAATTTTGCTTAGAAACCACCTTTGGTTTCCAGAATTGTTGTTGTTTTGGTAACTCAGTTTTTGATTAATCAATCACAGATATCTGTGATGAAGAACCTACATTTTGAACCTTTTGAAACATAGGAACAAAACGGTTTTGTTTTAGAAAGAATGTAGGCTCACATTCATGAAAAACTCTGCCTTGTTCATCAAAGAACTGTGGTTTGGCAGGTTTACCAAAAACCGGTATATGTTGAGACCTTTGTTTTGATTCAGCGGGAAGTGGACAATCTTTTTCCATATGCCCTTTTTAGCGGCAAACATAACATAATCGTTTAGTTTTGTCCCAAAGTTTTGGTGCCTGCATAGAACTTGTGGCTTTAAAGCTGGAACCTCCTCAGCTTGAAAATTCCTTTTTCATTTGCTTCATTTTAAGTTTCTTTAAAGTTGTGGCTTTAAAGCTGGAACCTCCTCAGCTTTAACATGCTGTGACTGAAAACCCAAACCAATACTTTTTCCAGAAATTTTCTCCAAAGAATTTGAATTTTTGTGTCCATCATTCGCCAACCTTGAAAATTTAGCTTTGACTTCATTCACATTCTTTTGCTCATAGAAAATCGTCTCGTAAATTTCAGGTTGAGACCGAATCTTGTCACTAGAAATAACTGATTTGACATTATCAGTTGATGATGAAATAGACACAAACTGTGGAGCAGGAGGAACTTCAGATTTCTTTCCTTTCTTCTTTTTGGTTTTCTTGTTTTTCTTCTTCTTCACAATTTTCTCTTCTTCAGAAACTGATGATGAAAACTTTGAATAATCATAGTCTTCAACTTTATATTTCACTTATTTGAAAGCTTCTTTGATATTAGCAGGAGGTGATGCGGTTTTATCAAACATCTTTTCAAAGTTAGCATCACTTGCTAAGAAACTTGTGAACAATTGCGAATTTGAAACATTATTCAACAATCGATTGGCGTCGATGACTTGATATTGAAATCAGAGATTTGCTATTGAGCTTCTGTTGGAACTAAAAATAAGTGTGACTGTCGCCATCAGATCTATTATCGAATAATTCTGTTGAAGAATCCATTGTGAAATGATTCAGAGACGCGGGTTGTGATGATTGAGGCTTTTAAGTTTGGACCGAAGACGTTTTTTTGAAAAGTCAATTGTTCGAGTCAATGGTCATCGTAAAAGTCAACGGAAGATCGGTTCGAGCGAGTCAAGCTTCATATAAATCAACTATGATTTAATTAATAATTTATTTTAGTTGTTCTTATTTGTATTTAGCTCATTGTATAAGTGTTTTGCTAGTTAGTGGGCTAGTGAGCACATGGGCTCTCTATAAATAGGAGTGATAGCTTCATTTGTTAGAATAAGAAAGAAAAAAGGATGATCTTAAGTGATGTGAGCTATCATTTTTAGAGAGAGAGTCTCACATTGGGTTTGAACTCAACCCAATGTGACCGTGGATTTTTTATGACGAGTTTGTAAGCATTCGATTTGTTGTTATCATTCGACAACAATCAATGAATCGTTTTGCTTTATCATATCTGTTATAGATGTTCTTAGATTATCATCATCCCATCTCCGCATATAATCTTCGTTCGAGCTCACGGTCGGGATTCTTGTCGTGAAATCGGTCCTGACAAATAGTATCAGAGCGGGTATCGATTAGATCGCGTCTCACGAAGAATCTGATCACTCGAATCTTGATTTTGAGCTTGAATGAAGTGCAGATTGGAAACCCATTTAGGAGATGAATAATTCTATTTTTCTGCATTTTTGGAGCTGTTTGATGGATTCTGGATGAATCTGATGATGTATTCATGTTATTGGGTTCATTTGGAAGTGATTTCATGCTCCATATGTCCAAATCTGTGAAGAAATACGAGATCTGAGCTGGAAAAACGAAGTTGTTAGAGTTTTCCCATTTTTTGGGGTTTTTGAAAAATTTTGAGCTTTGATTCTGAGTTTTTGGTGCTATACTTGGTGTTTTTGGATGAAATAAAGTACTAATCTTGAAGGAAAACGCATTCCGAATCCATTGGAAGTATTGGTTTTGCCTGATTCGCAACAGATTTGACAGATTTGGAAAAACACACACTAGTGTGTTTTTTATGGTGTTCTTCGTGTTCTTGAGGATTTCCAGAATTTGGGACAGATTCAATCGATTTTTGCAGCTGTATGGGATGTGTGAGTGGCCATAACATGTTCTACAACAGGTTTGTGTAAAGAATGACTTGTTTCCGTTCATTTTTGGGTCAGATTCAAGGATCGAAGTACTGTGTTCATCAAGTGTGTTCATTTTTTCTGGGTTTGTTTAAGATGTTTTTGGCGACTTCACTATGTTTGAAGATGTTCTTAGCGATTTCACTTAGTTCTTAGTGATTTCGTGCATGTCTTGGCGACTTCATGGTTGTTCTTAGCGATCTCGTTTTTACCTTGGCGATCTCAATAAGCCTTGGCGACCTCGTATAGCCCTTGGCGACCTCGAATAACCTTGGCAATCTCGTCTAAATTAGACAACTGGGTTTTCGTTCGAATAATTTTCAGACGATTCTGATCGTACAGATGCGTAGAGCATTAAATAATGAGTTCAGGGACATAAAAGTCATCAAATTTGGTTAAGATTTGACCGAGTTATGGTTGCTTTACGATTTTCCGGCGAAGGTTCTTACAGGTTCACATTTTTCCGACTATATTAGGGTTTGCAGGTAGTTCCGACGAGTTATGGAGGAGATGCTGACGTGGCTATTGCTTATTGGCTAGTAGGGAATTGTCTCTCTCTTCATTTGTCGGATACAAGTCAAGCTTTACGTTGCTTTTCGAATTTTGATTGGTGAAGAGGAAATTCGGTGGGACCCAACAAATGTATTGTATCCGTTGGGAAGGGAGAATTTCTCTCCCTCTGCGTTTAACTCCCGAAATCCCGTTTATGTTGTTGATCGCTGATTGGAGTAAACAATTCACGTGGGTCCTAGAGATGGAAAGAAGAGTTGAGGAGCTCATGGTTGTCGCCATTTCATTGGCTGTAGAAAGCGCGTGCCCCCCCCCCCCCCCTCCATAAAGGATACGCGTTAAATGCTCTTTTGAAAGCTGAGTGTCGGATTTTGATTGGCAGAAGGAGGTCAGCGGGTGGGCCCTCCTCCTCAAAAGATCCGTTGAACGTGGCTTGCATGTCACCTTCTGATTGGTGCTCCTCATTTCACGCAGATCTGCATCTCCAACCGTGGGATCCTTTTTAATCTGTCCGTTGGATCGATTTTTTCTGCCTTTTTCTTATTGGTTGACCAGCAAATCACACGGATCGCAAATCTGAGATCAAAATTTCAGCCGTAGATGAAGAGGAGAAGGTTCATTCTGATTGGATCATTTTTTATTTACATGGATTGTGCTTTTTCCATGGGATTTTTCTAGGCTAATAATTTTTTTCAGCATTTTCGTTAAATACGGGCATTTTCTAATAAGTCTTTTACAAGACAAACGGGATAACACCACAACGGAATAGTGAAAATATTTTATTGGTCATGGATTTATTCTGGATTTTTATTGGGTTCTAGTTTTTGTTGACGTCAAGACCACGTTAGCTAACGACTACTAACGGACTAGTTTTGCTTTTCGGTTAAGTATGTGACTTTTCCGTTATGTCTCACTCCAAGTTGTTTAGCTGATGTAGTGTCGATGTAATCTAACCGGATTAACTGGAATCTCAGTAAATATTAAAATATTCCGTTAAATCTCTAACGAAAGGCCCGTTACTTGAATAAAATTGACGGTTTTCTCAGATTTATTCCAGATTGCACCGTTTGACTCAGAACTCTTCATGGAATATTTTTCCAAGCTCCTTTTTCAAGAACCAAAATTATGAAGACTCCAGTTATGAATAATTTTCGCGTTTACACTTGTGATCTTAGTTTTTCACCGAATTGGAACATTATTTTTGCATCCAACCCAGTCACGCGGGAAAAAGTGCAGTATTTATGGATCATTCACAACTGTCAGCATCCGGCTTCTAGTTTTTCGCAATTTCTCCGATTCAGGATTTTAGTACCGTTTTCTCTACGGAACTGAGCGGAACGATTCCACTCTGTGCATCTGATTTTCCGCTTCCGCATCGGATGTTTTCAGAGGGATCTAGAGAAAAGGGGGAACCATTATGGATTTGGATTATCGGGTCGATTATCCGAAGTTTCAGCATTTTTAGTTATTGATTGGTTTATCTGATTCGGTTTGTTGTGGTTTTGACTCCGATGTTCAGCATGCTTATTAGTATTGTACCCGACTGTGTGAACCGAGTGAACTACAGTACTTGGCTCTCAACTGGAGAAACAAGAACAAAAGAAGCTTATTCAAAGGGGGAATCTTTATAACAGAAAGATTCCGGTTTATCAGTCATTCTTTGAAGATGTACGACAGAGCGGTTCTTCACCAGTATGACTGATTTGACAGCGTCAGTCAAGGGGGAATTGTTGGAACTAAAAATAAGTGTGACTGACGCCATCAAATCTATTATCGAATAATTCGGTTGAAGAATCCATTGTGAAAAGATTCAGAGACACAGGTTGTGATGATCGAGGCTTGCAAGTTTGGACCAAATACGTTTTCTTGAAAAGTCAATTGTTCGAGTCAATGGTCAACGTAAAAGTCAACGGAAGATTGGTTCGAGCGATTCAAGCTTCATATTAATTAAATCAAATTTGATTTAATTAATAATTTATTTTAGTTGTTTTTATTTGTATTTAGCTCATTGTATAAGTGTCTTGCTAGTTAGTGGGCTAGTGAGCACATGGGCTCTCTATAAATGGGAGTGATAGCTTCATTTGTTAGAATAAGAAAGAAAAAAGGATGATCTTGAGTGATGTGAGCTGTCATTTTTAGATAGAGAGTCTCACATTGGGTTTGAGCTCAACCCAATGTGACCGTGGATTTCCTATGACGAGTTTGTAAGCATTCGATTTGTTGTAATCATTCGACAATAATCAATGAATCGTTTTGTTTTATCATATTTGCTATAGAAGTTCTTCGATTCTCATCATCCCTTCTCCGAATCTAATCTTCGTTCGAGCTCACGGTCGGGATTCTTGTCGTGAAATCGGTCTTGACAGCTTCAGCTAACTCCTTCTCAGTAGCAATCAATCTCTTTGCAACTTTATGAGTTTCAAATTTCTGCATTTTATGATTTTCCATCCCCTCAAACAACTCCTTTCGCACTTTATCTTCATTACGCTTCTAAATATCTAAATTTGCAGCTTGAACTTTTTTACACTAACCAACTCACGCTTTTCATCCATTAACTTCTCCATATCAACCTGATAAGCTTCAATTTTTGTAGCATAATCTTAAGAATCCTTTGTAAGCACATCCAATCTTGACTTTGACTTATCAAACAAATTTTGAAAATCATTAGCAGTGTCTTCTGCTTCATCTTTCCCTTTCTTAACTTCTTGAACAAACTCAGCCTTTTCTTCACATAACCTTTCATTCTTTCCTTCAAGCATCTTTACCTCTTCTTTGATTGAAGAAAGAAATTCATTTCCTTCATCATAGAATCATTTTTCAATTTAAAACCCTTCTCATTTCTTTTAGAAATCTCCGATTCTTATTTTACTAACTTTAATTCATCAAAAAAGCTTGCTGATTTCATTAAATAGCGAAGCATTCTCTTTCAATAAACTTTCCATATTTTCAGCTGATTCATAAGAACTTGAATCTGAACAATAATCATCTTGTTGATCATGAGTGACAATTAAAGTAGATGAATCAATATGTTTACCCCAATCATAAACACCATCATCCTGAATTATTAAAGTTGTCTTGTTTGAATTACATGATGATGGTTGAGTAAAACCAGGTTTGCTAACATGTGCTTGTTGATATTCTTTAGCAAAATGTCTAAGCTTTGAAGATTTGTAACATTTCAGCTTTGATTTGTCAAAACCCAAATTTCTATTAAAATCAGAAGTAGTTCTTCCATGTTTCTTGAAGAACCTTTTTGATCTTTGACCTAGCATAGCATATTGCCAAGATAAATCTAATTCATTTAGCTGATCATCATCAAGTGCATCAAGATCATCCCTGGTTATTTTTGCATCAGCAACATTCTTGATAACCAAACCAAAAGATGATCATATTAAAGCATCAATCATTCTAGCATAATCATTCGTTGTTTCAGCATAAAATGCACTCTGATTTGATGAATCTGGAATTGTAAAGTTACAACTCCGTGATGAATTATTCTTAGAATTTCCAGAAATATTTCCGATAAAAGCAGTTAGTGGTGCAGAACTTAGACTTAGTTTAGCCTTAGCCGTCATACTAGTAGCATTTTCACCATGATACAATTCTGGATTCTGCAAATTTGCTTTTGACTTGTTGGAATTCAACATTTCCATCTCACGGGCATGAAGTTTACCAGTTAGATCATGAAATGTCAATGTGGAAAATTCTTTATCATGTGTAAGCAGTAACACATAATTTTCCCATTTTTCTGGTAGAGCTTCCATAATCTTTTCTTTCAACTCCTCATCTATTTTCTCAATCCCCACAATCTTTAATTCACTTATAAGATGTGACAACCTTGAAACAAGTGCCATGATATTCTCATTCTTGAAATGCTGGAAATTATCAAACTCTTTACTCAAAACCTTCTTTCGACTTTTCTTATATTGATCGTTCCCCTCACACCTTGTTGATAAAGCATCCCATAATTGTTTTGATTTCTGGCACGTACTAAATTGATGTAACAACTTAGTGGGTAATACCATCGTAAGATAACCAAACGCTTTTTGTTCAAGCTCATACGATTTTCTTTCAGCAATGTCGAAGGTATGAACTTCTTTGAAATCTCCTTGATCAGTTGGATGTTGATAAAGTTTCTTGATTGGAATCTACAAATCGATATCATTCGTACTTATATAAGCCGAAAATTGTTGCTTCCAATTTTGATGATCTTCTAGCTTCAACAACTTGGGAACTTTCTGACTTGTTCTAATTTCGTTGTCAAAATTCATCATAGTTTGCATTGCGTTTTGCATAGCGGCAAAAGCTTGAATTCCGACATCCTTAAAAATTTTAATTCTGATTGGCCGAACCTTGTCTGAACTTAAATCAATGATCCGAACCTGTTCCGAACTATGTCCGAACTTCCAACGAACGTTGCTTAGCCGAACAGTTTCCGAACTCGTTCGGAACCCTTACCGAACTTCCTCTGAACTCTTTCCGAACACAGAATTATCCAAACTTTGAACAAAACTCTGCCGAAACAGAAAATTTTCCGAACTTTAACCAAACTCTGGACAGACTTGAACTTCGGACAATCAAATTCTAGCGAACTCTGTCCAAACCTTAAGTTCGGAGCAGTTATTCCGAACGTGAACAGTAACAGCCGAACCTCAACATTTTTTATCAAAAATTTTGATTTTGGACTGATTTTGACGAGATTTCCAGCAGTGGATCAGAAAAAGTGATAAGGAATGATTTAGGAGCAAAATTTCACAAAATCCATGACCAAAATGATCAAGAAGTAGTGTAAACACTAAAAAATCACCAAAAATCACACGTTTTGTTTCAAAACATCCGAAAATAGCAACCACAGATCAGTAGAATTAACCAGAAACCTCTGATACCACTTGAGAATGCGTGAGCTTCGGATCGTCTACTCGATCTAGCTATAATGGATACGAAACAAGTAATTAACCGATTGTTTTATTGATCAACGAACAATTACAATCAGTAACACTCAGAATACAGACTCAGAGAGACACCTTAATAAACACACACTTAAGACTTGCTCTCACAGACTCTGCTCATACTCTCGTACCGAATACAAAGACCAACTCACTATATATAGCGATCTACCGAACTCCAGCCGAACCTCAGGTTCGCCTGATGCGAACTCCAGGTTCGGACCAGCTTCGGCTTGCAGTGAACCTTGACTTGAACTTGGTCTTGTTTCTTCACGTGGCATCATCTGATTAGATACTTCACACGACGCACATACTATGTATCAACAATGGTCATGCGACGGCAGGCGAGCGACGGTAGTGGCGGTGGGTGATGGCAGTGACGACGAATACACGGTGATGATTGGCGGATTTACGGCGGCGATTGGCGGCAAACCGAGCGGCGAATCAAGGCGTATAAGGGGGCGATCTCTAGTCCTCTCGGTGGTCTATGGGTGTTTTTTGACGGAGCACCGTGAATAGCAACGACCACCAAGTTATGGTGGCTCGAAGTTAGCCACCGGAGCACGCCGGTGGCAGAGATCGGAGGAAACCGAACAACGGCGGTTGCCGTTTTCTTCCTTTTTGGGTTTTCAAGAGAGGAAGAATAAGAGATTTTTCTCTTTTCTTTTTCGCTGTCGTCGAGAGTCATTAGGGTGCTTAAGGTTAATCCCTAATCATCTAATATTTATAAAAAAACATTAACATATGAAGAAGTTATGTAGGTTTTAATATTTTTTTCTTGTTTTCGCAATATAAAGTGTTTTCACAAGATCCTTACCCTATATATATATATATATATATATATATATATATATATAGGTGAAAGTTCAAATACAAAGGAGTTTTCCGTGCGAAGGAATGCGTGGCGTTTTCTTTCTGGACGCGGAGGGGCATTTTTTGTCAATTTAAAGCTTTTAATTAAAATACACGGTAGATTACGTCACAGCGTTTGTTTTTAATTAAGTATTTTTGCGTGATTTGTTTGTAAGGTGTTTTATATCGAGTTCTTCTTGCGTCAAAATAGAAACAACATGCGTGATTATAGAGAGTCAATTTTTTAATTTTTTTAACTATATGTTCATGTTTTTTTTCTTTTTGTATGAGTTTTTCTGTTTCCGATATTTATATAATAATTGCGTAATTTTTTTTGTTTTTACTGTTTTTGCGTGAATTTTTTATTTTTGTGTTTTTTAATTGTATGGCGTTGTGTTATTGTTGTAACCTTAATTTTACGACTTTCTTCATTCATGATAATACAATTAACATGCATGACAACACATAATTTTGTTTTTAATTCTTGCGTGATTACAGAAAGATATCTATTCTCATTTGCGTTATTACTTTCTAAGTTATAACATTACCTCTTTTGCGTTATTTTTTGGTAATTTTTTTTGCATGCGTTGTTGTGCACTGTAAATAGACGAATAATCACAAATTTCTTTATAGATAGAAAATCAAAAATCAAACTTAAAATTACAAAGAACGCCCAAGAACATGCAAAGCATAAATTAAACTACTTATATTTTGACAGAAAAGAATTCTTCAAATCGGTAGACGCTTGAAGGGCTCCGACTAGGGTGGTAATCGTTTGCATATGTTCTAGGTCAGTTTTGTTCATGTCTGAGATGAGCAAAATTACCAAATCACGGACGACAGTATCCTGCAAGAAGAACATATTTTTTTTACTTCATTTCTTTCTTCGATAGTCTGTTGTAGAGTGTCGAAGGTATGGCAATGAGCTGGATCAGACAAAGACACGAAGATTTCATGTTTTGGGTCTGGTGGCCGAACTCCGGCCGAACCTTGGCCGAGCCTTGGCCGAACCTCAGGTTCGGACAAGCATAGGAGTTCGGACATCCGTAAGTCTATAAATAGATTTTGTTTGTGTCTTTGTAACTAGTTTTGAGAGTTGAGCGAACTTTTGTATGTGAGATTATGTGTGTACTCTGATTCTCTAGTTATCACGTTTTAATGAGAGATTGAGTTTATTTACATTGTTGTGTTTGCTTTCTCACGTATATACGATTGTTATCGACCAAACCGATCCAATGCTCAGTCACTTTCAAGTGGTATCAGAGCTATTTGGTGCTGTTTGGCTCGATTTGTTGCAATTCGTGTATTCGAAGTTTGTTTTTAAGTTGCTCTCTGGAAATTTACGTAAAAAAAATCATGTTTTGTGTCAAAATTCCTTGTTTCTGTTTGCTTTTGGTTATCTGAGTGTTTTGAGTTCATTTGTGAGTGGTTTCTGGTGAGATCTGAAAAATTTCCGAAATTTTGCGTTCGGCCGAACCTGAAGTTCGGTGTAACCTCTCAGAGTAGATTTCGGAGTGAAGTTCGGTCTTCTTTTCGATTCGGTGAGAGTTCGGAGTACTATCGGAGAGAGTTCGGTGACAATTTTGTCTCGGAGATAGTTCGGACTAGGATCGGAGAGAGTTCGGAGTTTCTGTGTTCGGTGACAAGTTCTTAGGGAGTTCGGACCTTGCTTTCAAGTTCGGTGGAGGTTCGGAGCAAGTTCGGAGCTTGTTTTAAGTTCGGAGCAAGTTCGGTGACATCAGAATCTTGAATTTTTCAAAATGTCGGATTACAACGCGTTTGCTGCTATTCAATCGCAGATGCAGACATTACTGAATTATGACAATGAAATCGGGACGACTCAACTAGTTCCCAAACTTCTGAAGTTTGAGGATTATGCTAATTGGAAGAAGAGATTTGAAGCTTATATCGGTACAACGGATCCAGACCTATGGATTGCAATGGATGCACCAAAGCATATGGTTTAATAACTCAAGCTTTACCCAAAGAGTTGCTTCACCAATTTAAAACCTGCGAACATTCTCATGAATTATGGTTGACGCTGAAAGAAAGGTGTGAAGGCAACGAACAGTACAAGAAAAGCAAAAAGAAAGTATTAAACAAGGAGTTTGACAATTTCAAACATTTTGATGGTGAGGGCGTTCCAGAGTTAATTTCGAGATATTGTCACTTGTTGTCTGAAATGGATAATGTCCAAATTAAAAAGGATGATGAAGAGCTTAAGGAAAAATTGCTGGAAGGTCTGCCATCAAAATGGGAATCTTATGTTCTGATGATCATGAATGCTAAAGATTATGCTGAGTTGACATTTGTGAAACTATTGGGAAAATTACAAGCTAGAGACTTGGAAATAAAAAATGTGAATACTACTCCAGCATCGGTTCAGAATCCTGATGTTTACTACGGATCAAATGCAGCAACAATTTCAGGTAAGTCGGCAAAAATAACAATTTCTGCACCAACAACGGCGTTCGTAGCTGGAGGTCTACCTGGACATGTTTCAAATTCAGGAACCGGAATGGGCTCGCATCATGTTGATTACAATTACAACTCTGGAGGAAGTAGCACATCAATTCCAGCAAGTAATTTGGTGAACACGGGAAAAATGGCTATGTCTGTGTCTACAACCGAGGATTATATGGCCCTTGTTTCTGCTTTAGTGTCATCTTATTACGGATTAATAACTGGGAATGTTAGCAATGTTGAATTGACGGAAGATGATTATGATCAGGTGGATCCTGATGATTTGGAGTTAATGGATATCAATTGGTAATTTGCCATGCTGGCTAGAAGAGTGAAAAGATTCTTAAAGAAGACCGGTAGAAAAGATTGAACTCTGGTGGCAGAAATTGTTTTGATAAATCAAAAGTGAGATGCTATAATTGTTCTAATTTTGGTCACTTCGCTTGTGAATGTTCTCAGCCGAAAAAAAAGAATATCAAAAATTCACTCCCAAATCAAATTTTCTTGATCCAACAATCCTTCGAGTTCAGGGAGTACTTCTAACTCAAAATCCAATCCTGAATCCACAAAAGCTCTTGTATCTCAAGCTGATAAAACTTATAATTGGGGTAACCAATTCGCTGATTCATCTGCTTTGATGGTTACACATGTGCAGGATGAAGACACTATGACTGAATCCACTGAAGATGAAGGTGAAGTTCATGGTGAAGCGAATGGTGACACTTTTGTTGGAATTAATGTTGAAGAAGAAGTCTCGCATTCAAGGATTGATCATAATTCTGTGTCTGAAGGAAAATTTGCTTTCATGGCTGATTTGTCTAATGAGAAGGTCGAGTCTGATGCTATTCTCTTGTTAGAAAAACAAGTTAAACTTCTAACCGAGGAGAAAGAAGCGTTGATTCGAGAATGTGAAGCAGCTAAAGCCGAAGCGCTTGATACAGCAAATCATTTTGAAAACTTATATCAGAAAAGTCTTCCGCTGAAGGAACGATATGAAAAAGCTCAGCAGAATGCTGTAGAAATTGCTGATAAAATGCTTGCACTTCAGAAGGACATGCAGAAAATATCTGATGAAAACTCAAGTCTAAAACAGGAGATCGGTGCATTGAAAAGGAGCAATCTCACAGAATCAGTTGCTCTTATGGCCGATTCTTCTAAGGTAGCTTCATATCCTTTAATGTGTAAGTCTTGTGATGATTTTGCTACTGCTAAGAGTACGCTCTTAGATGAGAAGACAAAGCTTAATGATCTTTTGTCAGTAGCAAAAGCAGATAAGAACATATATAAGGAAAGATGGGAGGGAACAACCAAGGAGTTATTGTCAGTACACGAGTAGTTACGTTTGCAAAAGTTTGATTTTTCAACTCAGTCTGAACTGCTTGTGTCTGTACAAAAGTATTTGGCTACCAGTCAGAAACTTGTTGCAGATTTGAAAATCGAAGTTTTTGAATTAAAACAAAAATTGGATTCTGTTCAAGTTTCCTCATCTTTTACAAATTTTCTTTATCAAACTGAAAAGGAAGATGTTTCTGGTAAGTTGAGTCAAGTCCCACCTCCTGTGAATATTACACTTGGTCCTTCATCTGAAATGAAGTTAGATGTTCCTTCTCATGCTGAATAGAACAAATCCGTCAAAACTTCAACTGAAAAATCTATTTTGGATTCAACAGTTGATGAACTTTTCTATGATGTTTCAGATTTTGATAAGGTTGATGACTTAGTGTCTGAAACCGATGTTGAATGTTCAACAACCACTCATTCCAAAGTTTTTAAGCCAGATCACAAAGATTTAATTTCAAAACATGATTTTTCCACAATTAAATCTGAGCTTACAAAACTGAGTGCGTTTGAACAAAAACAGATTGCTCGGAGCAAATTTGTGGAAGGTAAGAAAGTCAAGTATGGTGGAGTCGGATTTGAGCCTTCGGGAAAATTAAAATTTGTTGAAACAGGTTCTTCTTCGAAAATTTCAAAACCTGCAAAAGCTAAGGCTAGAAATCCTACTTTGGACACCAACTGTGACAATTCTGAACAATGTGTGACCTATCGATTAAAAGGATCTAATCGGATTTATAGTGACAAGGAGTTTCCTTTGGATATGGTCAATTCGAATTTAATCGATCAAATTTTTTCATGCAAATATGATCCTGCTTATGATCCCAAAATGAGAAATGTGCACATTAAGGGGGGTAATAGCAATGTTAATGTAATGGACACATTTCATTCTGAATCTGATTCAGGGTTGGTTAACAGAGCGAAAACTTCTGCTCAAAAGTCTTTAAATAAGAAACCATCAAAACCAATTGTTCAAACACTACCAAGAGCTTTTTATGATCAAAGCCAACCAAATTTCAGAAAACCGAGTACGTTTTTCAAAAAGTCTCAATTTTACAATGACGAAGGATTTTATGATGAATTTGGGTGTGGACCAAATCAACCCGTGTTTGGGAGGGGTCCAAAATGGGTTGATTATAGAGGTCAATATGAATTTGTTCCAAGGTTTGATGGGCGAAGAAACAGATTTCAGAATTACAGGGATCAATCTTTTTTCTGAAAATTCTTATGTTAGAGGTCATGTTGGGTATTGTGATGATTTTTCAGGAAATGTGTTAGGATATGAGTCAGGATATAATGATGAGTTTGGAAATCGTTATGTGCCTAATAGAAAGGGTTTGAAACCCAAGACCCAAAAACGGGTTGTTGAGTCCGAAGTGGATGATGACACAAGCGAAAAGGTTGTAATTGATAAAAGAAAATGTTTTAAGTGCAAAGCTCATGGTCATACATATCGGACGTGCCCGTTGAAGAAACCAAAACCTGTCAAATCTGACACAGAAAAATCTGATGATATGTCGGAAGGCTATCAGACTGATACAAAGAAAAAAGTCAGATTTGTGGATGAGCAAGGCAGAGTTCACTTTAATATTAAAACATCGGAATTTCATAAAAATGACAAGAAATCATAAAGTGAATTTTCAAAGATTAAATCAATTTTGAAAAATTCTGCAGTTAGCTCCACAGGTTCTTCAACTGATGGACAGAAACCTAATGGTTTGTCCATGGCTGGTAATGACTTTGTTGAAGATGACGGTCGACCCAAAGCTTCAAGCTTGGGTTCGTCCCGAAACTAATCTTCTGTTGTAATTTATGCAGGGATCTTCGTGACAACTGATGAATAACATTTGGGTTGTTGATAGCGGAGCATCTCGACACATGACCGGCAATATTTCTTTGTTGCATGATGTGAATACTTTGACGGAGGTAGAGTAACATTTGCTAGAAACAAAGGAGGTCAAGTTACAGGAATTGGTAAACTTTCAAATGGTGCTGTTACATTCGAGAAGGTTGAATATGTTCAAGAATTGGAGCATAATCTTCTGAGCGTCTCCCAGATCTGTGATAAGCAATTCATGACTGCTTTCACGGGGAGTGAATGTTTAATACTGAAACTTGAATTCAAGATTCCAGATGAGTATGTGGTAATGCGAGCACCGAGATTCTCAAATTTGTATATGCTCGACATGAATTCAGCAAAAGCAACTGTCGCGGGTCAATGTTTCTTGTCAAAGGCATCCGAAAGAGATTACGTTCTATGGCATCATCGCATGGGACACATTCACTACAGAAAAATGAACGAACTTGTGCAGAGGGGTCTTGTCGAAGGGGTTCCAAAGCAACAATTTGTTTTTAATGATGTGTGTGTGAGCTACAAGAAGGGAAAACAGAAAAGAAAATCCCATCCACTAAAGAAATACCATTCTATTGAAGTTCCGTTAGAGTTACTTCATATGGATCTGTTTGGTCCGGTGAATCGAGAAAGTATTTCTGGAAATTGGTATTCTCTGGTGGTCACTGATGAATTTTCAAGATTTTCTTGGGTTGATTTTCTGGTCTCTAAGGATGAAACTTCAAGAATTCTCATCATTTGATTACAACACTTGAATCTTTGTATACATTGAAAGTACGAAGAATTCGTAGTGATAATGGCACGGAGTTCAAGAATTCAGCCGTGAGGATGTTTTGTATGGAAAAAGGGATCGTGCATGTGTTTAGCACACCATACACACCACAGCAAAACGGCGTAGCAGAAAGAAAGAACCGCATAATTATTGAAACAGCACGAATAATATTGGCTGATGCTCAATTGCCTGTTCCTTTTTGGACGGAAGCTGTCAACACTGCGTGTATGTGCTTAATCGAGTGCTTACTGTGAAGCGTCTTGGAAAGACATGTTATGAATTACTAAATAATCGTAAGCCGAATCTCGATTATCTAGAGCCTTTTGGGTGTCCCTGTACCGTATTAGCTTCTGCGGGAAAATTTGATGACAAAGTCTTTGAGGGGCTGTTTGTCGGATACTCAAATCAAAAGAAACGAGTATTTAATAAGCAGAATGGTATGGTGGGTGAATATTTGCATGTGGATTTCCAATCCTATAATTTACCACCCAGAGGTGTTGGACCGGACTGGTTGTTCGATTATAAAGCTCTTTTTGAAAATCTTGAATCGAAGCCAGAGATGTCTGATGAGCAACTTACTCGAGTTGTTATTGAATTACTAGATGATACTCCGGTTCTAAACATACAAACTCTGCCAACTCCGATAGTTCCTATTGCTGATGAGTACATGACCGAGACTTCTAATGATTCGGCAATCGCTGCTGATGATTTGTCTACAGATGATGATAGTGAATTTCAAGAAGTTGTGACACATCAGGTGGAAATTCCTACTCAACAACTAGATCCACATGTTGATGCTACTTCAAATGAAGTTGAGGCTGATTCAACTGATAATGTGGTCGATCCACAAGTTGATACTATTTCAAATGATGTTGATGTCAAGACAACTGAAACTGTGGTGGTTGAGGAAGATCCTGTTCCTGGTTTGGCTGAAACGGTGGTTGTTCCTATTCATCAAACGCTCCGGATAAACACCATACATCCGCAAGACAATATTATTGGTGATTTAAATGAAGGAGTACGTACGAGACATCAAATTAGGGCAGTGCGTTACTATCTGTTCTGGAATCTGGTGTTCAGGAAGAAGCATTTCATTCATGCTTTATCTCACAGACCGAGCCGAAAAATGTTGACGAAGCTTTATTAGATGGTTCGTGGGTTGAAGCAATGTAAGAAGAATTACTGCAATTTAAAAAGTTTGGTGTGTGGCACTTGGAAGATTTACCAGCGGAAAGCAAAGAGCCGTGTGGTACACGGTGGGTATATAAATGCAAACGGGATGATCGTGGAGTCATTGTCCAAAACAAAGCCCGTTTGGTTATTCAAGGTTTTTCTCAAGAAGAAGGGATAGACTTTAACGAGGTGTATGCTCCAGTTTCCAGAATTGAAGCAATCAGAATCTTTTTGGCATTTGCTGCACATCGTGGGTTCAAAGTCTTTCAGATGGATGTAAAGAACACGTTTCTTTACGGCAAGGTTAAGGAAGAAGTGTACGTCAAACAACCTCCGGGATTCTTCGATCCTGATTATCCGGAGAAGGTTTTTAAGTTGGACAAAGCTTTATATGGTCTTCATCAGGCTCCTCGAGCTTGGTATGAGACGTTGTCTACTTATGTACTCGACAACGGGTTCAAGCGTGGGTTGGTTGATCCTACTCTTTTCTGCCGTAAAACGGGGGAGGATTTGCTTCTGGTACAGATTTATGTCGACGATATTATTTTTGGCTGCTCAAACGAGAAGTTATCAAAGGATTTTGAGACTTTAATGCAAACAAGGTTCGAGATGAGTTCGATGGGAGAAATGTCATTGTTCTTAGGCTTGCAAGTTCAACAACCTGATAAGGGTATCTCCATACATCAGACGAAGTATGTGAGAGATGTCCTGAATCGATTCAAGGTGGAAGATGTTCGCATTCCTGGAACTCCTATTCAGCTGTCACATGGCCTATGTCCTGATGAAGACGGTGAAAAAGTTGATGTCACTCGTTATAGGGCTATAATAGGTTCACTGATGTATCTTACAGCTAGTCGACCTGATATAATGTTTGCTGTTTGTTTGTGTGCCAGGTACCAGGCAGCACCTCGTATTTCTCATATGAATGCGGTCTTGAGGATTCTAGCTTATCTGAAGGGTAATTCAGATCTCGGGATCTGGTATCCTCATGATGATAAGTTCGACCTGTAAGCGTATACGGATTCGGACTATGGCGGTTGCAAGATTAATTTCAATTCAACCACGGCCGGATGTCAGTTTCTCGGCGACCGGTTGGTATCTTGGCAGTGTAAGAAGCAGACTTCTGTTGCCACATCCACGGCTGAAGCTGAATATATAGCGGTTGCTAGTTGCTGCTCTCAGGTTTTATGGATTCAACAGCAGATGCGGGATTACGGTTTGAAGTTTCTTAATACTCCAATTTACATAGATAATTCGGCTGCTATTTGCATAACAAAAAACCCCGTTCACCACTCTAAAACGAAACATATTGATATTCGTTATCAGTTCATCCGTGATTGTTTTGAGAAACACCTGATTGACCTGCAAAAGATCCATACTTATTTTCAAAAAGCGGATCTTTTTACGAAAGCTTTTGACAAAACCCGCTTTCGTTATCTTTTGCAGATCAACGACATACAAAAGTTACCCGTTGAGTAACTTTCGGTTGATCATTTTTGCTTACTGTTTTTCTTTTGTTTGTTTTTTCTTTTCTTGTTATAAAAATCCAAACATAGCGTTTTGTATTTTAGGGGGAGAAATATCAGAAAATATAAAAAAAATGGAAAAATGCAAAAAGCATAAAAAAATGGAAAAATTAAAAATTGAGAAATTGATCCGACCAAGCGAGAAATGATATTACATCGGCGTGTGTTATCAACCACGGATAAAGTAACAATGAAAAGCTGTAGGTTCTTGTTTTGGTTAGTTAAATGCGTAAGGGTAAATCTGATATATGCTAGTATGATATAAACATAACAATTTTGCTTGATTAATTGTGAGACACATCATGATGAGTATTGTGTGATCTTGGCATTAAATAAAATGAAAAAGCAAAAACAGAATAAGAGATGTTCTGGTGTACGCATGTTCTCATATTGCAAAGATTTAAACTTGTTTGATTTTCTTTATTTTGTCAAACGATCGGCCTTTCTCTGCGTATCGGAAGATCGACCTGATTGGTGTTTGTTTGACGCTCTGCTTTATTTTCTTTGGTGTTTCATATAACTCATTGGACTTTCTCTGCGTGTGCGGGAGCACCGACCTGATTGTTGTTGGGTTATACAATTTCTGCTTTATTTTCTCTTTTTTATTTTCCTAAACAATCGGACTTTCTCTGCGTGCCTACCTGTGACATCCAGGAATTCCAAGGTTCACTTCCGTTAGACAATCTCCGTTAGTTACGTTATAAGTGTTAACTTAGTAACTAATGCTTAACTAGGCCGAATACGTCCACGACCTTTGGTTGATCTCCGAACCCATCCATACGTGTTATGTGTGTATCTATTTATCGTCATTATGTGCAATGTGATTTAAACGCATGATTCAGTACTATTAATAGCATGACAAATTGTAAATCCTTGATTTGGTGATAAATTGGCCACTTCTAGTTTCCAGCGAAACTACCGGGCGAAACTGTAGGTTCGCTCGGTAGCCGGCTAAACTGTTTGACTTACATATGTTCGGAGCCAATTTCGCTTGGCCAGCGAAACTGCCAGCGAAACTAGCTCCTGATATAAAGCCCATTAAACCCTAATTACATCCCATTTGCATCATCTCCACACTAAACACACACACACTCCCCTGAGACTTCTGGACCAGCTGATAAATCACCATTTGCTGCTATCATCTCTGTTGGTAGAGACCATCCATCGATCCTAGATCAAATCGTGAGTCCCAAAACCATACTTTATGCATTTTCTATGTGTTTTACTATAAAGCATGCCTAGATCTTCATGTAATCACTTGATCTTCTGATATGATGCTTAGGAAGGCTAGATCTATCATAAAGTCTGTAACTTTACGTGTAAAAACATACCATAATGAAGATTTATGCTAATTAGGTCATTTTAGGTTTAAAATGTGCTTTTGGTGATTTGATGATGAAAAACCCATGTTTAAGGTGTTAAAACTTGTTGTTTGATGTTGGTAAATGTATATGCATGCTAAATATTGAATCACATGAAGTATGGAAGCTGTTAGATTAATTTTTAGGCTGATTTATGTGTTTTTCGCGACCAGCGAAACTGAGCTGTTCTCTGGGCGAAACTATACAGCGAAACTGTATAGATATTCATCCAGCGATACTATGTGGCGAAACTATAGTGTCGCCCGCGAAACTAAGTAGACCTGCTCGAACGAAACTACCGAGCGAACCAACCTGAACGAAAGTTCAAACCAGTTTCAAGCGAAACTAGGCTAGCGAAACTGCGTCAGCAGTTTCGGGCGAAACTAGCTAGCGAAACTGTGTCATCGGGTAATCCCTAGCGAAAGTGCTGCCCGTGCACACAGCGAAACTGTGTAGCGACACTGTCTAGCGAAACTGTGACCAGACCAAAACCCAACTTGTGCAACTTGTTTAAATGTTATGCTATGACTTACATGATTATGCAATAATGAAACATGCTTGGATTTCTGATTTATGTGAACCCTTGTTTATGATCAACCATCGGTGTCGTGTGTCGGTATGTCGTGTCGTAGTTCCAACGTGCTATGTTATGGGCCATAGTGACGTAAGTTAAAGATTAGACACAAAACTAATACTTAAGACCTAAACGTGTTCATAGGTCTTCGATAAGCAATCGATATTTGGATTACTTAGCAAGTGTAGCAGTGCAACCAAAGGTGAGTGTCACTAACCCAATTATCGTGAACCCGTTTGGGTCACACCGAATAACTTAATGAGAAACAATGCTGACAACCTTATGAGTGCTATGCACCTCTCTGATGAACTTGAACTTAGGAGTGCTTGGCACCCACTTGATGAACTTGAAGTGTTTTATGGGAGACACTTGTGAAATACTCAAACAACTATTTCTAAAACGAAACTGAAAATGTTTTCGGGATTCATGAGAACCCAAAGTAAACCGTTTTAATATGGCTAGTGTAGGTTAAAGTCTAAACCACATGATATCACATGATTTCTAAGGATTGCCTTATAACTGAAAAAGTCCTCAACTTAATTGTACCATTAATTGTAAAGCGAGGGGATGTTGGGTAGATCTACTGGAGTTTGACAAACTCCGCCTCGTGACACTGGAGGTGCACGGAGGTACAATATCAGCCTATCTGACCGTGGTCCCGAGAGGACACGGGGGAGGCAAAGCCGCGATGACGTAGGTCCGCAAAACAAAATAGATGATGGCGCTGCCACTACAATTATCAGTCAGCTTTGGTACAAACTTCCTTAGTGCATGGAACAACGGATTAGCTACCCGCGATATCGGTTGAGCACTTTAACTATACAAAACTAGTACATACCCGATAACGTAGGTTACGGACAATACTTTTACTAAACCACAATACTATGATTTTGGTTATCACTAAGCATTGCTTTTCACAAATAAATTGTACATAAGAATATGTTTACACGATTATGATTTATGAGACCGGGCCACTGCATGACAAGCCCACTGTGAACTCACCAACCGTTAGGTTGACACTTGCGTGGTTTAAACTTTTGCAGATCGCTGAGGAGTATCCGGAGTGGGTTGGCATGGCACGTGAAGACATTTTATTTTGGTTAAACTTAATTGAGAATTTAAAACAATGAATTTGTAAAGCACGTGGTTAGTGCTAAGACTATATTTCTTTCCGCTGCGTATTTTGAGACTCTATTTTATGATATATATTTGGACTCACTCTGATTCGTTTAGTATTTGTAACTAATGGTTGTGGTCCTGGTTTGCTCGCACCCCTTAACGGTATAAACTCCGTTAGTGGTTACTTGGGGGTGTGACAGATTGGTATCAGAGCCATAAGTTGCAGAGAACTGGAATCACTTTTGAAAAACGATTTGGAAACTGCAACTTGAAACCTTAGTTACAAACGAACAAACAAATTCCCAAAACCAAAAATAATTACGTGCCAACCTGGGATACTCGCTCTGCTGTGTAAGTAAAAGCTTAGTACGTACGTATGTATATATATATATATATATATAAATATATATATAGACCGTGTCTAGGTAGTCTAACGGAAAACCTTAGGGAAAATTTTCACACACGAATACGAAATGCGAACGCTAATACGCACACTATTCCGGGGGAAAGCGACAACGAAACGATGCTACACGCTACGTCCTGATTTCTACTACGATGACTACGCCGACGGTGACTTTTATGGGAAAGCCGACTCTCGACGATAGCCACTTACGACTTACGACGTTCTCCGACGACGCCTCGATTTTGCACAAAATTTTTCTGGACTAATAGTGGGATAACGGGAAATTGTTAATATACATATTATGGGATATGTATAAAGTATAACTGTGACTGAACACTGGCTACTTTAACTGTCCAGCAAAATGTCTGGAAGAGGACACGGAAGGAGCAACATTAACCTGACACCTGCACAACTACAAGCTATGATTAACGAACACGTGCAAGCCGCGGTGGCAGCCGTCCAAGCTGCATACGCCGCACAGGGTAATTTTTATGCCGATTAAGACACAAAGCGATTATATTTTGACCTGTTTAAACTTAAAACCCGAACTATTATTGCATCAGGAAACCACCATCACTGCACGTTTAAGTCCTTCATGGACTGCAAGCCAATGACGTTTTCCGGCGAAGAAGGAGCGGTAGGACTCCTCAGGTGGATCGAGAAGTCTGAAAAGGTCTTCTCTATGTGCAACTGCCCTGCTGAGAGCAAAGTGAAGTATGCTACTGGTACCTTTGAGGGAGCTGCTCTCTCCTGGTGGAATGCCGAAATCCAGATGATTGGGATTGATGCGGCTAATAACATGGAATGGGAAGCGTTTAAGGAACTGATTATGGAGGAGTACTGTCCCCGTGACCAAGTGAAGAAGTTAGAGGGCGAATTCTTGAATCTGAAAATGAGTGGGTCTGAAGTTGAACAGTATACTGCGCGTTACCATGAGTACGCGGTGCTATGTCCGACAATGGTTGATGCTGAATTTAAGCGCATTGAGCGTTATCTGGAGGGTCTCGCGCCCCAAATCAAGAGCTTGGTGACAGCCAGCAACCCCACAACCGTGCAGCAAGCCATCCGTTTGGCTCACAAGCTTACTGACCAGGAAATTGAGAAGGGTACACTTCCTGCTAAGGCCATAGAGAAAACTGCCTTAAGTGGCAAAAGAAAAGCTGATGATGAAGCTCCTGAAAACTCCATGAACAATCAAAGTGTGGGAAACAGCACCGGGAGGTCTTACAACTCCCAAGGTCAAAGCAAGAGGTCTGGAAATAACAGTGGAAACAACCGCCAGGGCGGTAATGGTCAAAGCAACTACAAGGGTAACCTGCCCATGTGTAACAAGTGTGGGAAGCATCACACTGGTATTTGTAGGAGGAATTTGAGCTGTGAAAGGTGTGGCAAGAAAAGCCATGAGGCGAAAGACTGTTGGACGATTCTTCCCGAGCAACAAAACCGCCTAAGGCAAAACAACAACAATCATGGCAGCAACAACTATGGAAACAACCGGGGCAATGGGAACAACAATGGTCAGAACCGCAACAACAACAATGAAGCTCCCAGAGGAAATGGTAATGGGAACTGCTATGAATGTGGTGCTCAAGACCACATAAAAAGGGACTGCCCGCAGTTGAGAAGACAGGGAAATGGTAATCAAGGAAACAATGGTGGGAATGGTAATGGTGGAGGTAATGGCAACGGGAATGGTAACAACGGGAACGGTGGAAATGGCAGAGGAAGAGCTTTTGTCATGGGTCAAGGTGAAGCTCGCAACGATGCCAACGTGATTAACGGTAAATTCATCCTTAATGGTTTCTTTGCTACTGTATTGTTTGATTCTGGTGCTGAAAGAAGTTTCATTTCCACTAAATTTGCTCGATTAATTAATGCTAAACCGATTGACTTAGATGCTAAGTATGTGGTAGAATTAGCGAATGGTAAACTTCATGATACGACTCAGATAGTTAAGGACTGTAAGCTAGAACTAGCTGGCCATACGTTAGGAATCGATCTTATGCCTTTCCCGATTGGTAGTTTTGATGTCATAGTAGGAATGGACTGGTTATCTGAAAACCGAGCTGAAATTTTATGTCAAGAAAAAGTGGTTCGTATCCCACTCATGGGCGGCGAAGTGTTAACAGTTCAAGGCGAAAAAGGTGGAACAGTCACCGGTATTATCTCATTTCTTAAAGCCCAAAAGTGCCTTCGTAAGGGACACTTCGTGATCCTTGCAAACGTCACCGACACGACACTTCCCGAGCGCAGAATCGACGACTACCCGATAGTCCGCGACTTCCAAGATGTATTTCCTGAAGATTTGCCTGGTTTGCCTCCATTTCGTCAAGTTGAGTTTGGAATCGACTTAGCTCCTGGAGCCGCTCCGATTGCACGCGCACCTTACCGTTTGGCGGTAAGCGAACTCAACGAACTCTCCGCACAACTTCAAGAGTTACTCGACAAAGGATTTATTCGTCCGAGTTCGTCTCCATGGGGAGCACCGGTATTGTTTGTTAAGAAGAAGGATGGAACGTTCCGAATGTGTATTGACTACCGAGAGCTTAACAAGGTTACGATCAAGAATCGGTATCCACTTCCTCGAATCGACGATCTCTTCGACCAACTGCAAGGTTCGAGCTACTTTTCAAAGATTGATCTACGGTCTGGGTATCACCAACTTCGTGTTCGAGAAGAGGATGTCCCCAAGACTGCTTTCAGAACTCGGTATGGTCATTACGAATTTTTAGTTATGCCGTTTGGGCTAACTAATGCGCCTGCTGTATTTATGGATTTGATGAATCGAGTGTGCAAGCCGTACCTCGATCAGTTTGTGATAGTTTTCATTGACGATATTTTGATCTACTCCAAGACAAAGGAAGAACACGAGAATCACCTGCGACTTATCTTGGAATTACTCCGCAAGGAACATCTTTATGCCAAGTTTTCAAAATGCGATTTTTGGATTCGCGAAGTCCAGTTTCTTGGACACATTGTTAATCAGGAGGGAATTCATGTCGACCCGGCTAAAGTGGAAGCTATCAAGAATTGGTCTACTCCGAGAGCGCCGACCGAAATCCGACAATTTTTGGGACTTGCCGGATATTACCGAAGATTCATCAAGGGTTTCTCACAATTGGCTCAACCCTTAACAGCCTTAACGCACAAAGGAGTGCAATATAGATGGGGTGAAAAAGAAGAACACGCGTTTCAAACTCTTAAGGACATGTTATGTTCAGCTCCGATTCTCTCGTTACCCGATGGGGTTGACGACTTTGTGGTCTATTGCGATGCATCCATTCAAGGACTCGGTTGCGTGTTGATGCAACGAGACAAAGTGATTGCCTACGGGTCCAGGCAACTGAAGGATACTGAAAAGAATTATACGACACATGATTTGGAATTGGGAGCCGTCGTATTTGCACTCAAGATTTGGAGACATTACCTCTACGGAACAAAGTGCACGATATTTACCGATCACAAAAGCTTACAGCATATCTTTGAACAGAAGGACCTCAATATGCGACAACGACGGTGGGTCGAGCTACTAAATGATTATGACTTAGCGATTAAGTATCACCCGGGAAAAGCCAATGTTGTGGCTGATGCCTTAAGTCGAAAAGAGTACGAAAAGCCTCGACGAGTACGAGCGCTGCAACTTACCATTCACACGGGACTGCCGGATCGGATCCGCGATGCCCAACGAGAAGCTTTGAAAGAAGAAAACTTCGCAGCTGAAGCACTGCGAGGGGTGGATGGAAACTCCGAAATTAAGTCCAACGGACTCAGATATTACAATGACAGAATTTGGGTTCCTATACTTGGAAATCTCCGTGAACTCGTGATGGACGAGGCTCACAAGTCAAGGTATTCGGTGCACCCTGGATCGGACAAAATGTACCAAGATTTGAAGAACTTGTATTGGTGGCCGAATATGAAAGCCGACATTGCGCGATATGTGGCTAAGTGTTTAACGTGCTCAAGAGTTAAGATCGAGTACCAAAAGCCTTCTAGGCTATTGCAACAACCAAAGATCCCAGAATGGAAATGGGAGGATATCTCCATGGATTTCGTAACGGGATTACCTCATCGATCGAATCGACCGGATGCGATTTGGGTTATCATTGATCGACTAACCAAATCCGCACACTTTATTCCAATGAGGGAAAACGACAATATGGATAAGTTAACAAAGCTGTATATTGACCGAATTGTGGCACGTCATGGAGTGCCTAAGACTATTATCTCCGATCGAGATCCTCGATTTACTTCCCGGCTGTGGCAATCTATGCAAGAAGCACTGGGAACCAGACTGGATATGAGTACAGCTTATCACCCGCAGACCGATGGTCAGACGGAACGAACTATTCAGACTTTAGAAGACATGCTCCGAGCTTGCGTCCTTGACTTCGGTAAAGATTGGGAGGCTCACCTTCCGCTGGTGGAGTTCTCCTACAACAACAGTTATCATACGAGCATTGGTGCAGCACCTTTTGAAGCTCTTTATGGCAGAAAATGTAGATCGCCCGTGTGTTGGGCCGAAACGGGTGAGAAAGGACTCACCGGACCAGAAATCATTCATGATACAACGGAACGAATTATTCAAATCAGAAAGCGGATAGCCGCAGCACGTGATAGGCAAAAGAGCTATGCCGACAAACGCCGTAAACCTTTGAAGTTCGAGGTAGGCGACAAGGTGCTATTGAAGGTATCTCCCTGGAAAGGAGTGATACGCTTCGGAAAGCGTGGAAAGCTGAATCCTCGCTATATCGGTCCATTTGAAATCATTGGGGAAGTAGGCCCGGTGGCCTATCGATTACGACTCCCTGCCGAACTCGATGGAGTTCACAACGTGTTTCACGTTTCTAACCTGAAGAAATGTCTGGCCGAAGACATCGAAATAATTCCTTTGGAGGAATTGGAAATTGACGAACATCTGAGATTCATCGAGCAACCGGTAGAAATCATGGGACGTGAGGAGAAAGCCCTCAAACGTAGCAAGATTCCGATCGTCAAAGTTCGATGGAACTCAAAGCGTGGACCTGAATATACTTGGGAACGAGAGGATCAGATGAAGAAAAAGTATCCTCACTTGTTCGGGCAAACGTCCACGGAAACTCAAGGTATGATTTAATTTTGGGGACCAAAATTCCTTTAACAGGAGGAGGATGTGGCGACCCTAAAACTTTTGCTTTCTTTCCCCAGCAACTACAGCAACAACGACGACAGCTGAGGCTGCGAACGCTACGACGCAAGAATAATTTTCGGGACGAAAATTCCATTTACAAGGGGATGATGTGACATCCAGGAATTCCAAGGTTAACTTCCGTTAGACAATCTCCGTTAGTTACGTTATAAGTGTTAACTTAGTAACTAATGCTTAACTAGGCCGAATACGTCCACGACCTTTGGTTGATCACCAAACCCATCCATACGTGTTATGTGTGTATCTATTTATCGTCATTATGTGCAATGTGATTTAAACGCATGATTCAGTACTATTAATAGCATGGCAAATTGTAAATCCTTGATTTGGTGATAAATTGGCCACTTCTAGTTTCCAGCGAAACTACCGGGCGAAACTGTAGGTTCGCTCGGTAGCCGGCTAAACTGTTTGACTTACATATGTTCGGAGCCAATTTCGCTTGGCCAGCGAAACTGCCAGCGAAACTAGCTCCTGATATAAAGCCCATTAAACCCTAATTACATCCCATTTGCATCATCTCCACACTAAACACACACACACTCCCCTGAGACTTCTGGACCAGCTGAGAAATCACCATTTGCTGCTATCATCTCTGTTGGTAGAGACCATCCATCGATCCTAGATCAAATCGTGAGTCCCAAAACCATACTTTATGCATTTTCTATGTGTTTTACTATAAAGCATGCCTAGATCTTCATGTAATCACTTGATCTTCTGATATGATGCTTAGGAAGGCTAGATCTATCATAAAGTCTGTAACTTTACGTGTAAAAACATACCATAATGAAGATTTATGCTAATTAGGTCATTTTAGGTTTAAAATGTGCTTTTGGTGATTTGATGATGAAAAACCCATGTTTAAGGTGTTAAAACTTGTTGTTTGATGTTGGTAAATGTATATGCATGCTAAATATTGAATCACATGAAGTATGGAAGCTGTTAGATTAATTTTTAGGCTGATTTATGTGTTTTTCGCGACCAGCGAAACTGAGCTGTTCTCTGGGCGAAACTATACAGCGAAACTGTATAGATATTCATCCAGCGATACTATGTGGCGAAACTATAGTGTCGCCCGCGAAACTAAGTAGACCTGCTCGAACGAAACTACCGAGCGAACCAACCTGAACGAAAGTTCAAACCAGTTTCAAGCGAAACTAGGCTAGCGAAACTGCGTCAGCAGTTTCGGGCGAAACTAGCTAGCGAAACTGTGTCATCGGGTAATCCCTAGCGAAAGTGCTGCCCGTGCACACAGCGAAACTGTGTAGCGACACTATCTAGCGAAACTGTGACCAGACCAAAACCCAACTTGTGCAACTTGTTTAAATGTTATGCTATGACTTACATGATTATGCAATAATGAAACATGCTTGGATTTCTGATTTATGTGAACCCTTGTTTATGATCAACCATCGGTGTCGTGTGTCGGTATGTCGTGTCGTAGTTCCAACGTGCTATGTTATGGGCCATAGTGACGTAAGTTAAAGATTAGACACAAAACTAATACTTAAGACCTAAACGTGTTCATAGGTCTTCGATAAGCAATCGATATTTGGATTACTTAGCAAGTGTAGCAGTGCAACCAAAGGTGAGTGTCACTAACCCAATTATCGTGAACCCGTTTGGGTCACACCGAATAACTTAATGAGAAACAATGCTGACAACCTTATGAGTGCTATGCACCTCTCTGATGAACTTGAACTTAGGAGTGCTTGGCACCCACTTGATGAACTTGAAGTGTTTTATGGGAGACACTTGTGAAATACTCAAACAACTATTTCTAAAACGAAACTGAAAATGTTTTCGGGATTCATGAGAACCCAAAGTAAACCGTTTTAATATGGCTAGTGTAGGTTAAAGTCTAAACCACATGATATCACATGATTTCTAAGGATTGCCTTATAACTGAAAAAGTCCTCAACTTAATTGTACCATTAATTGTAAAGCGAGGGGATGTTGGGTAGATCTACTGGAGTTTGACAAACTCCGCCTCGTGACACTGGAGGTGCACGGAGGTACAATATCAGCCTATCTGACCGTGGTCCCGAGAGGACACGGGGGAGGCAAAGCCGCGATGACGTAGGTCCGCAAAACAAAATAGATGATGGCGCTGCCACTACAATTATCAGTCAGCTTTGGTACAAACTTCCTTAGTGCATGGAACAACGGATTAGCTACCCGCGATATCGGTTGAGCACTTTAACTATACAAAACTAGTACATACCCGATAACGTAGGTTACGGACAATACTTTTACTAAACCACAATACTATGATTTTGGTTATCACTAAGCATTGCTTTTCACAAATAAATTGTACATAAGAATATGTTTACACGATTATGATTTATGAGACCGGGCCACTGCATGACAAGCCCACTGTGAACTCACCAACCGTTAGGTTGACACTTGCGTGGTTTAAACTTTTGCAGATCGCTGAGGAGTATCCGGAGTGGGTTGGCATGGCACGTGAAGACATTTTATTTTGGTTAAACTTAATTGAGAATTTAAAACAATGAATTGTAAAGCACGTGGTTAGTGCTAAGACTATATTTCTTTCCGCTGCGTATTTTGAGACTCTATTTTATGATATATATTTGGACTCACTCTGATTCGTTTAGTATTTGTAACTAATGGTTGTGGTCCTGGTTTGCTCGCACCCCTTAACGGTATAAACTCCGTTAGTGGTTACTTGGGGGTGTGACACTACCAGCCGACCTGATTGTTGTTTGTTTAGGGTTCTGCTTTATTTTTGCATGAAACACCATGAATGATAAATCTCTGAGGAAATCAAATTCTGTGAAAAATACAAAAATAATAAGAATAAGCCAGATTACCGGTATTTCTGATTGTGTGGGTTATCATATTATCAATGCTTGCTAAATATATCTTAACATATCAGAAAGCTATAAAAATTGATCTACCCAAGCTGAAATAAACTGAAAAGTTGTATTTGCTGCCAACTTGACTTGCATGCTGATTAAAAATGAAATTGAAGTGTGCATGATACATATTGACCGATATGATCTCGCGTTTGGATCTTTCTCACAAAAATATTTAAGTTATATCAGTTTTTAGTAATTTTGTTTCATTTCTGTTTGGTTTGTTATTTGAATATCTGAAAAATCACAAAAAGATTTTAGGTGTGTTTTAGCTTAATTTTAAAAAAAATTCAAAAACATTTTCGGTGTGTTTGAAAATTTACAAAAATAAAAAAAATTTATTATGTGTTATTTTCGATCAACCGTTAGTGAAAGATTCCAAATTATGCCAGAAACAACCAAATGGACTTGATTTCAGAAATTTTATCGGTAAATTGAACAAAGTTTGAGGAAAATTAATGATTTATAAAAACTTTCGAGGTTCAATTTGAAAGATTCATCAAGATCGGGGGTTATTTTTGAAAATTTTGAAAATCTCCAAACCTGGAGTTCGGAGGACCAAACGTGAAGTTCGGAGGACCGAACGTGAAGTTCGGAGGTCCGAACCTCATCATCGGACAAGGATTGGAGATGGCCGGATTAGGAGTTCGGTGTTACTGTATGTCCGAACGTGACGTTCGGAGGTCCGAACTTGGTTGGCTATAAATACGCCTAACCTGGAGTTCGGAGCTCATTGTTTACTGTTATCTCCGAACGTGCACCGAACGGCTGCCAAAATTTAAAATTTTCATTTAGCTCGTATTTGGCGATTTTAAGACTGATTCTAGGTAGATTCTTTGATTCCGAACACATTGGTGGTCTTAGAATAGGTTTTCATTCAGTATTTGTAGGGTTTCTGTACGAAAAACTCGTTCGGATATAATCCAGTTCTTAGATCTGAAAATACACCATCAAAAACGTGATTTTGGCAATTAAAAATGATGTCTATGTGTTGCTTATGAAAATCCGATCATGGGTGTTGTTTGATTGTGTCTGATTTGATCGTTTTTGTCACACCCCCAAAATACCACTAACGGAGTTTATACCGTTAAGGGGCGCGACTAGACCAGGATCCACAACCACAGTTACAAATACTAAACGAATCAGGGTTAGTTCAAGCGCAAGTTATAAATCAAAGTCTTAAATTACATACGCAGCGGAAAATTAATTGTCTTCAGCACTAACCACGTGCTTTACATAAATGTTGTTTTAAATTCCCAAAATAGTTCAATTAAAATAAAGGTCTTCACGTGCCATGCCAACCCGCTCCGGATACTCCTTAGCGATCTGCAAAAGTTTAAACCACGCAAGTGTCAACCTAACGGTTGGTGAGTTCACAGTGGGCTTGTCATGCATTGGCCCGGTAACACAATCATAGTTCGTATTAAAATGTACTTACAAAATATTCATTTGTGAAAAGCAATGCTCGTATTTAATTCTCAGTTTATAAAGGGTTTGTCCGTGACCACGTCATCGGGTATGTACTAGTTCCGTAAAGTTAAAGGACTCAACCGATATCGCGGGTAGCTAATCCGTTGTTCCATGCTCTAAGGAAGTTTGTACCAAAGCTGACTTATTTTGTGGGGGCCGAGCCATCCCGTTCGGTGCGGACCAAGTCATCGCGGTTTCTGCCTCCCCCGTGTCCTCTCGGGACCACGGTCAAATAGGCTGATATTGTTCCTCCGTGCACTCCCCGTGCCACGGGGCGGAGTTTGTCAAACTCCAGTAGATCTACCCAACATCCCCTCGCTTTACAATTAATGGCACAATTTTTAGTTGAGGACTTTTAAGTTATAAGGCATCCTTAGAAAACATGTGATATCATATGGTTTAGACTTTAACCTACACTAGCCATATTAAAACGTTTTCAGTTTTGTTTCAGAAAAACAGTTCGTTCAGAGTTCACAAGTGTTCCCATAAAACACTTCAGTTCATCAAGTGGGTGCCAAGCATCCCGGGTTCTCATGCTTATCAGTGAGGTGCCTAGCACTCTCGAGTTTGTCAGCATTGTTTTCGTTAAGTTATTCTGTGTGGCCCATCGGACTCACGGTAAGCGGGTTAGTGACACTCACCTTTGGTTGCACTGCTACACTTCAAGTAATCCGAATATTGTTGTTTAATGAGGACCTAGAACACGTTTAGGTCTTAAGTATTAGTTTTGTGTCTAATCTTTACTTAACGTCACTATGGCCCATAACATAGCACGTTGCAACTATGACTCGACATACCGACACACGACACCAATGGTTGATCATAAACAAGGGTTCATATAAATCAGATATCAAGCATGTTTCATCATGGTATAATCATGTAAGTTATGGCATAACACTTAAGCAAATTTCACAAGTTTGGTTTTTAGGTCAGGTCTTAGTTTCGCTAGCATAGTTTCGCTAGGCAGTTTCGCTAGGTGCACGGGCAGCACTTTCGCTAGGCAATGCCCGGTAACACAGTTTCGCTAGGCTAGTTTCGCCCGAAACTGCTGACGCAGTTTCGCTAGCCTAGTTTCGCAGGGAAACTGGTTTGAACTTTCGTTCAGGTATTTCGCTCGATAGTTTCGCTGACTACCAAATTTAGGCAATTTTCACATAATCAAGCATTTACAATTAATCATGCTATTCACAATAATAAGTCATGTATTTAAATCACATTGCACATTAAGACAATCAATGATGAACACATAACACGCATGGACGGTTCGGTGATCAACCAAAGGTCGTGGACGTATTCGGCCTAGTTAAGCATTAGTTACTTAAGTTAACACTTATAACGTAACTAACGGGTTTGTCTAACGGAAGTTAACCTTGAAATTCTCGGGTGTCACAGTTTTCACCGATTTTGAAATTCAAAACTCTCGGAGTTCTTCAGACTCCGAACCTGGGGTTCGGAGACTCCGAACTTAGGGTTCGGTGGGAGCTCGGACAGAGTTCGGTGGGTTCAAATTTTTTATCAAATGTTGTTCGGTTACACAAACGACAATGATTTGACAAAATCAGTGATTATATCTGTTAATAACATTGAATTTAATGAATGTTTTCTTTTATGTGTTTTCAGATATGGCGAACGACTTGAAAATTGGCTATAAACACAATATTTGTGCACATATTGGTGTTGCACGGGGAAAACTCGATAAATTCGGAGGACCTGGGTTATTTGATTTTCTGTGGCGGTCGAGAATTCTCTATGCTATCACTCAGCAATGTGACGTGTATAGAGACATCATTCTGGAATTTTGGAATACGGCACGTATGATTACTGATGGTCCGATTAGAATCGTTGTGACTATTCAAGGCCCACCGATTGAAGTGACTGAAGCAGACATTCGCAGAGTTCTTCATTTAGATTCTGATACAACAACGGCATCTATTGAATTCCCTCATGAAGACAATGTGGCGTTTTTGAAGCGGATTTGGTATACGGATGATCCGAGCAAGGAATGGGTGTACAAATCTTCGCTAAGCGTCCCATACAAGTATCTAGCGCATGTTTTGTTGGTCTGTTTGGGACACAGGATTTCTGGTCATGATGAAGTCCAGTAGATTATTCTATCTCTGATGAACACGTTGGTGATGAACAGGCCGTACAATGTTTCTAGAATGATCTTTCATTATATGAGAGACAATCTGACTCTACGACAAAAGAAAGCTGCAATTTATCCCAGATTTCTTTAGATGGTGCTTAATGACAAATATCCTGATTTGATAAAGAATGCCGCACATAGAATGGAGTTGAAACACATGACTGAGGCTAGTGTTGGTGCTCTGGCATCTTACCAGAAGAAGGCACTAGAGTTTCAGCCTAAATTGAAACGATTGATTGGTCATCTTGCCAATGTCAACTATGTGGCACCGGTAATGGGTGCACCTCGACATGATGATGGAAGTGATTCAGAAGAATTGGATTATAGCTGGATAGAGGAACAGAACAAAATTCCACAACAAGGCAGAGTGAAGAGGCCAAAGAGACAAGTTCCGGTGGTTCAGGAACCCGTGAATCAAGAACCAGAATCAGTGGTTTCTCAGCCACCACCTACTGAACCGGTGGTTTCAACACAGGAAGTTCCTGTTGTGACTGATACACCAGCGGTGAATACTCTTTATGATGAATCTGATGACGATGAAGATTTTCTGAATGCTGAGGCTGATTCTGAAGACTTCTCTGATACAAACAATCCGTTTGTGAGAGTCTTGATCAAATCAAAGTACGTTAAGCTAAGGAAATGTAGTGATGAGCATTTTGCCTATCGAATCAGCAAGAACAAAAGCAACGATCGTTACAAAGATCGGGTGTATGATGTGGTGGTCTCATCTGAATCTGACGAAGATTATAACCCAGATGCCGATGTGGTTTCCGGCAAAGGTAAACAGACTGTTACTGGTTCGTCGTTAGTTATCTCAGGCAAAAAGAGGTAGAAATCAGTGGCTGGAGGGGAAATGAAGAAGAGGAAAGGTGTACAACAGTTCATATTACAGCCTCGTTCTGGTGTATCTACATCAGCTACTCCTGCCGTGTCTGTATCTGAAGCAACTACAAGTGTTCAGACTTCAGTGTCTGACGTTCAAGCCGATTTCTTGCAAAATCTGATGAATGCAAACCGTTCGACAACTGTTAGCACAACACCTTCAGCAAGTGCTGTTGCGCAGTTTGTGAATCAGCCAGTGGAATCTACACCCACAACTCCAGTGTTTTCAACTGCAACTGCTACTGCTTCAACTCATTCGACACCTGATGTGAACTTCAACTTCGAACAGGGCTCAATTTCTTTCTCTCAAGCCAGTATCCTGCAACGTGCTTTATCTGATCAACAATCTCAGATTGATGCCTTGAAGGCTAAGTATGAAGCACAAGAGAAGACGATTACTGTGCTGCAGTTAGATAATGAAGATTTGAATCAACGAGTTGTAACTCTCCAGAGTCGGGATGAAGTCAAAAATCAGGAGATTCTGAGATTAAGACGAGCTAGTCAGTCTCAGTCCAAGATGCTTCTGGAAATGAGTGAGCATTTAAAATTCTTGATGGAGAAGTTTAATGCTCAGGGGAAGATTGGAGATGGCTCGGGTTGTAATGAACATCCATTGCGATTTCTGAACGATGATCCCGATCAGGATGATCCTGAAGGGAATGTTGGTGGAAGACCAGGCCCATCTGGAACCGCGGGTTCGGGTGCTGGAACATCATCTTCCCAGATAGAGAAAGACTCACGGGAAGCTGTGCCGATCACCTCGATTCCATCTGATCAAGCTGCAAAGAGTATGAGTGAATTTGCTGAAATGTTGCAAACGCTCGAAGAAGGGGAGTTTATCGGTGACTTGACGGCAGAAGAGTTACAAAGGGTGTTTGATTTAAATGATGAGGAAATGAGAAAAGCGTCTGAGAAAGCTCCAGAGAAATACAAAGATCCTGAACCAGAGTCTGATGAAGAAGTGGAGGGTATATTTGAAGAGGAGATTGAGGTGGAGGATATCACAGAGGAAGAATATCCAGATCTGTACTCCAATTTCAACAATAATCAAGCTGGTGATGAGTTCGAGGTATTTCCTAAGGAGAAGGATGCTGAGGTTGAGGAGAGGTTGAGAAAGAAAGAGTCTGAAAAACCTGAAGACCCGATGGTTAAAGAGGCAAAGATTCAGAAACAGAATCAGACATTTAAAGAGTTCATGAAAGCCTTTCATGCCAATTATGTACCGCCTCCGAAGCCAATCAAGCAGAGATCGTCTTTCAAATTCAAGGGTCAAGTGTCAGGTGAAATTATAAGTTGGATGTATGCTTCAAGATTGAGGTGCTACGGGATTAAAAGAGAACATGGAATCCAGTACTTCAAGTGTGCCAAAGATTTTAGCAGCCTGCCGGTTTAGGATGTTCGTGAGCTGACAAGAAAGCCATTTTGCTGTTATGGCAATGATGCAATGGGTATGCAATTCAAGAAGATACTTGAAAGGGAGTGTCGGGAAGGATTTCAGTTTTTGGATCCTCAAAAGCCAAAGAGACGCCGATCCCGAATGAGAGTTCACGAAAAAACTGGCAAGAGGTTGATAATCTTGGTGTTTCCAAAGAAGCCAGATGTGATGAAGAAAATTCCTCTGATGAAAATGCAACAGGATTTCATCAAAGATCTGAGATGGTGGTATTACAATGAGAAGACAGGTGAAGCAGTTATTGTGTTGAAAGAAGACAATCAAGTTGTGAAGATCTATGATCCCATGTCGCTGATTAACTTGTCGAAGGCTGATATAGACGAGCTTTATCACAATCCAATCCTGTATCACCCTGATTACATGGATCAAGCGCTGAAGTTCCAGAGGGTGATAAGGGTTTGTTTTGCATTCAATATCTATGCTGGAAATAACCATGAGCTGATCTGGAAGGGTGCTGAAGCTGCTGCAAATGTTCAAGGCTGAAGAAGAACGGTCCAGCTATTGCCAAAGGGGAGTTTGTTGATACACGATATGGCAATGAGCTGGATCAGACAAAGACACGAAGATTTCATGTTTTGGGTCTGGTGGCCGAACTCCAGCCGAACCTTGGCCGAGCCTTGGTCGAACCTCAGGTTCGGACAAGCATAGGAGTTCGGACATCCGTAAGTCTATAAATAGATTTTGTTTGTGTCTTTGTAACTAGTTTTGAGAGTTGAGCGAACTTTTGTATGTGAGATTGTGTGTGTACTCTGATTCTCTTGTTATCACGTTTTAATGAGAGATTGAGTTTATTTACATTGTTGTGTTTGCTTTCTCATGTATATACGATTGTTATCGACCAAACCGATCCAACGCTCAGTCACTTTCAGAAGGTTTGGTTGAGAACGTCTACCATGTGTTTTTCCTTCTGATATTTGATTAGTATCTCCATCTTCAACTTCTTTTTCATCAATAAATCTTTAGCAGAGGGGTAGATGATGGTGAAGATGAGGAATCCATTTGTATGTTTTTTACGGGTTTTTTGATAATGTTTGTGTTTTCTTTTTGAGCAGTTGCAGAGGGTTGCGTTATTTTTCTGAAGCGAATCTAGTTCCTATTTTATAGAGGGGGGGGGGGGGAGTGATCGAGGAGTCATGATTGATATTTCTGTGTATATGGAAGGACGCAAGTTATATGGATATTTACGTATTTTTAAAGATATTTTTTATGCGTAATAAAGAAACTGAATACATGTTTTTAATTTATTATTTTTTTCTTTTCCATCGGTTCGGTTTCCCTCCTCTTATTTGTATTTTATAGTTCTACGCATAGTTTTACTAGTTAGAGACATTTTTTTTTCTTCAGAAATTGAATATCTTCCTTTCTCCTTACACATCTTCAATGGCTTCATCTTCATCGAACTACATTTTCACAAAATCCCCTGAGGTGATAAGGGCGCTTGAGGAACTCTACAACAGAGAAGAAATGAAAGGCGATATCATGCATAATTCGTTCGGAATGATGGTCGGTCTCACCTCCATCAGCATTGAAACTTATACTTTGATGCTTGAGGAGTTTGTTAATCATCCTCCTAGTGAGATACATAGTGCTGCTACGGAGTTCATTATGGATCAATTTCAGTTGAAGCAGGAGATCCACGAAATGCTTCGTAGGTTGATGGATAGCACAAGGAAGAAAATTAAAGATCGAAAGGATTCTCTAAGAGATATGAAGATGTTTTAGGCATCTCTTATCTTTGTCTTTTGTTTAATATGTTTTTTATGTTGCTTTTTGAAATGAAAGCGTTTTTAATAGATTGAAATGAAAATTTTAAAAAGTTGTCGTTCTTATATTTTTTTGTAATGCGTGATTTATAGGAACATCATGCGTAATTAGAGTTCTTTGTTTGCGTTATTTTTTTGTTGTGTGTGCGCGATTTGGGTACTGGTTTTAGGTTTTGTTTTAATTTTTAGATAGGTGGGTGAGTTTGTTGTGTGTGCGTGATTTGGATACTGGGGTTAGTGTTATCTTTGATTTTTTAGATAGGTGTGTGATTGTTGTTTGTGTGTGCGTGATTTGGATACTGGTTTTAGTTTTTTCATGGATTTTTTAGATATGTGCTTGGTTTTGTTTTTGTGTGCTTTAAAAAGTAAGGGTGCGTTATTTTATTTTGAATACATGCGTTTTTTATTAAAGTGTAAGACAGTTAGGTTTGTGTTTTTTGGAGTTTTTTAACGTGTATGCGTGATTTTTTTTCAAATATGCGTTATTTGTTTAAAGGTTAAAGGCTGCGTTGTTTTTTTTGTTCGATGCGTAAATATTTTTTGCGTATGCGCGTCTCATTTTAAAATTGAAAAGACTTTAATACCCCTTTTAATGACTCAGCGTCCTTTTTTAAAATTAATTAAGCGTGTTTCATTTTTAGCGCCGTCAGATCAAAAAAAAAAGCCCCATATGAGCGCCCGAGATTCCTTCGCACACTTTGCACAGAAAACGTCCTTTGTACAATAATTTTCCATATATATATATATATATCTTTCATTCTAATAAAGCAATAACTTGGGTGCCACATGTAATTTTTCTAGGGCCTCCACATAAGCATTGTCCACTTGTCAATACCACCTTCAATCTCTAAATTTCTTCATTTAAGAATTTAAATTTTCCAAATTTAATATTTAAACTTTCTAAATCTAAAATTCAACATTAGTATTACTTAAAATTTGTTATAGTTAGTTATTAATGTTTATTAACTCTATGTTGACATAAATTATTTATTAACAAACTTGCTAAATTTACATAAATTATTTTGAATTTTCTAAGGTTAAGAGATGTAACAGTCAAATTTTGAATTTTTAATAATAGTTCCTAATATTTATTCATTGACATTTTATATATTAGGGTTGATTTATTCAATTAAAATATTAAAATGTCAAACACCCATTTATTTTAAAAAAAAATAACTTTTATGGGTTCAATTATCATCTTCAACATTTCTAATTATCTTATAACATTCTCGGAAAATTCATGTAATCCTAAATAATAATAATTTTTATTATTGTAATCGTTAACATCTCTTTAAAGTAAACCATTAAGCAATATATTTTTTAACCGTGATATATGAAATACTTTAATTTCCTATTTTTTTTAAAAATATACTTTTTACTTAACTACTATAAAATAAATATTTTGTATTATCTCACAATTATATCATTCATAATTTTTAAATCTCATATCAACTTTTATTTTTTTATAGTTATCTCATATTATGAATATTTATTCACCGTATATATCTTTAATACTTTAATGTACATAGGAGAGAGGGTGTTGAAAGTTGAAAACTTAAAAAATGTACAAGTATTATTGCATAAGGTACAAATGTTTAATGCATAGATGTTGAATCTTAAGCGGGTACAGGAATTATTGCATTGTGTACAATCCTTCATCTTTTATAACATAAAACAGCGCTCCTAAAAGCACAGACGCTCAAGAATTCTGAACCAAAACAAGTGACGACAAGCCTTATGCACGGATCGCTTCATCATTTCAGGTAAGGTTTCATAGTGCTTTCCTCTGTTCTTCCTCCACACAGTAGCCTAATCCATACCAATCCTACCATGATGTTCAAGAAGCACAAATCAGACGGTTCATCTCATTTGTAAGCCCTAATCTAACGGTTATCTCATTGTTTCACACGGATTCGTCTCTAATTTTGACGAGGATGGATCCTAGGTCGAATTGTATACTGTATAAAGTCACTACAAGATTCATCTTATTTCACACATCCATAGGATTTCAATTTCTGTTAATAATACTTGATTTGAATTTTTATATTTTTCTGTTTTTGATTAGGTCTAAATTAAGTCACTGCAAGATTCATCCTATGATGTTCGAGTATAATTTGTTCCATATGTTGTGTTCAAAATTTACTACGATTGTCACTGATTCCACGGTTTGACTGTAGGTTTTTCAATTCAGTAATATGTCAATGATTTCGAGGCGTTGAATGGAACATATGGACGATATAGAGCCAGTTTCATCGTGATTCCAGAATCATTCGAAGTCAGTTCGCTAATCGGAGTCTATGGTGTCACGAACGTCACCAGGTAAACCTTACTTCACAAATTCGTACAATCAAATTGAATTACTGTGAGTTTATTAGTTTAAGAAATTCATGTGCGCAGTTATTGAGGTCTTCATTCTCAACCTGACTTTGATAGTTCATCACAGTTACAAGATGTTAGGGGATTGAAGTTTCAGGATATAAGAGAAGGCAATTTGCAAATCAGGTCCGTTTCAATTATAATTGATCTTCAATATTCAACTAAAGTAATCTTACTAATGTCTCCTGGATTCAAGGTAAGCCATACCTTTCTCCCCTTTCATTGTTATTCACCTTATTATGTATTTGAACTTAAGCAATCTGCTGCTACTGTTTAGTGTATTTGAACTTAAGAGTATTTTGAATCTGATATTTGAATCTACTGCTACTATTTGAATATGCTTACGAGTATTTTGATTAAAAGAGTTAAAAATCCGAACTTAAGAATATTCTGAATCCAGTTACAACCTGCTGTGATGATATAAGGGGTATTTGGTTACAACTGTTATGGTCAAACTGGATGTGATAATATGATATATTGGTTACAACATTGGTGTTTTTCGTTGTTTGTTGATTATAGAAAAAAGTTAACCTCTTCAAACTGATGTGTTGTGGGTCTGCAAAATATTCCAAACTCACTTAGTAAAGATTTCCAAGTAAAGGTGACAATTTTGACTATGAATAGAGAGTAAAACAAGTTGTAATTTCATCTCAAAGAGGCCAACTAAAGCCAAAAGCATAATTAAAATCCAAAGTCAAACCTGAGAAGTAATCTTTATTCAAAAGTTTATTGGAGTAATAAAGTTCACATATATATGGAGGTTGTTTACCTGTGTTGACTTTTTTGGTCACACAGTTTACTATGGATATCAATGGTGGAGGTTATTAGGCTTTGTTTGGTTGTGAGTTTGAAAATGACTTTTGGCTTTTGGAGGAGGCAAAAAGTCAAAAATGCCCCTCCAAAAGCAGGAAAAAGCCACAATGTTGTGACTTATTAGCTTTTGGAGGGGTATTTTTGACTTTTTTTCTCCTCCAAAAGCCAAAAGTCATTTTCAAACTCACAACCAAACATGCTCTTATTGTTTAATATGAAAATAACCATTAAGAACTAATTCACCTAGTAGTTTGAACCAAAGTTTTTCTATCAGTACTGTTTGGTTAATAACTAAAGTTTTTCTTATGTTTTAAGTACCATAGTTTGTTTCTTTAGCAATATTAACCATGAGGACTGTTGGGATTTACAGTGGGATCCGGGTTACCGATTTTAATTTTCTAAAACCGATTTAAAGATAAAATTAATTCTAAATTAATTTAGCAGCGGAAACGAATTAACACGCGGACGCAACTGTAACAGGATCAATCACCGACACGACAAACACAGAAAATATATTTATTTAAATTAATAAATAAATACATAAATAAATAAAATATCTAATAAATTAGATATACCTTGGCGGGATCCGAGCAACCGCTCGAGACACCCGGATTCAACGGGCTCGCGCTAGGACGAACAGTGACGTCAGTCTCGAACCTTCAAGACAGATCATCGACGACGGCAGCGGCGGCGGCCATAGGTGGCGGCGGCGGCAGTGGCGGCGGCGGTGGTAGGGATACCATCGGTGGTGGTGACAAAACCTTCTCCGTCGGGATGGCCACCGGAACCGATCCCACGACAAACGATTCGCCGGAGATCGGAGGAGGTACGGCGGCGGCGGTGGACGGGTAGAGCGGCGGCGGCCACGACGACACGACCAGACGCGGTGGCCTCGGCTGCGCCGGCAGCGCGAGGACCACCGCTCGGTGGTCGCGCGGCGGCGCTGAGGGGGCGGCGGCAGCGACGGCTGCGGCGGCGGCTTGAGTCGCGGCTGCGGCTTCGGCTGCGGCTTCGGCTCGGGCTGCGGCTGCGGCTCGCGTTGCGACGGCTTCGCTATCGAGTCGGGCGCAAAAACTGGCTAGACGGGGATCCATCAAAGATCGCGAGGGAACCACGGTGGAGGAGGGGCGGCGATCGGCGGTCGGCGGCTGGGAGCCGGCTTCGGGTTCGCGGACGGCGCAGAGAGAGAGAGGAGGAGTTAGGGTTTTTTTTTGCTTATCTGCTTCACCCCATTTTTTCTTCTCCTCTTTCTTTTAATATTAAAATCGCGGACCGGGGCCTGCGAACTGGGCCCGGTCGCGATACTCCTTTAGTCCACCAACCGATCAGTCTGTTAATCCGGTAACAACTGATCGGTCCGTCTTTTGATTAGCGAGTAATTCTGAACCGACAGTTTTGTCGTTTTAAATAAATAATTAATATTTATATAATTCACCAATTAGTTCGTTTATATCTAATTAACAATTAATTAGATTTAATAGTCCGTTGACCCGGGTGTAACTCTTACGGGTCAATATCGGTCGGGTTCGTTAATTCGTCGGGTCAGGACACCCTTGTTTCCAACAGTCTCCCACTTGGACTGAACGCGACAGTTTAACGAGCGCAGTCAGAGGCACTCTAGCTATGCATGGCTACACCAACTAATATTGACACTTTAAGTCGTCAGCCAAAATATATCTGATTGAAAATCAAGCAGACTCATGACTTGTGCATTCATTGTCATATGTTCCTTTCTGTATAAGACATTGATGAATCATGGGACATGGACTCCCACGTTATATTCATCGATTTTCATTCCCGATACAATTCGAAGTGATCCAACAAACACACAGTAAGTTTGGGTGAGGCCTCACACTTATCACTTGGAATCAACGAGGGCGCCTTTATGTCTAACTGTTGCCAAAGCAAGAGTACAGAATCCCTTGTTGAGGCATACAGCTCCCACTAAACCTCAGAGCCATTCCCAAAAGTAGCCGTTATGGCTGGCAGTTACGCGACAACGTTAGGCTACAATCAAAGAATGTTCTTTAGTAGAGAGGAGTTCGAATATGCGTCTCAGGTCTAAGGATACATTAGAGCATGCATTTAATCAAGTAGGCAAGTTTTCCATGTTTGCGTTGCATGATGCGAGTTACGTCCAACGTCATTCACCAATGAGGTCTGTGAGTTTGAACGTTAAACAACTTTAAAGTTCAACTAGTCACAATAGTCTTACTTTAGTATAGCTCCCACTTACTAATCGACTACGGACATTTAGGACAAGAACTTATTGTCCATGGATTAAACGTACAAATATTGAACACAGTTATGTAATTCATTATTGCATAAAACAGATGGAATAAGAATAATATAGATAACCGTTGGTGTTCATACATCCAAATACTGAATCAAAACATGTCTTTAGCTAATCTAAGCCCTATCGCTTCTCTGTGGCGTATATGAGTCTCCTGAGTCATAGGCTTAGTGAAGGGATCAGCTAAGTTTTGATCTGTGTGTACTTTGCTTATCTTGATTTCATTTCTGTCGACTACTTCTCTTATGTAGTGGAATTTCCTCAGTACGTGCTTGGCCATCTTATGGGACCGTTGCTCTTTGGCTTGAGCTATAGCGCCTGTGTTATCGCACAGCATCTCGATGGGTTGCCTAATACTTGGCATAGCATCGAGATCGGATATGAACTTCTTCATCCACACGGCTTCTTTAGCAGCTTCTGAGGCGGCTATATATTCGGATTCAGTAGTAGAATCAGCTACTACTGGCTGTTTTGAGCTTCTCCAAGAAACAGCCCCTCCGTTAAGAGTGAATACGAATCCTGACTGTGAGCGAGAGTCATCTCGGTCAGTCTGAAAACTGGCGTCAGTGTAACATCTTACAGTGAGCTCCTCATCAACACCCCCGAATACGAGAAACATGTCAGTGGTGTTTCTCAAGTATTTCAGTATGTTCTTTACAGCCGTCCAGTGAGCTAGCCCTGGCGTCTGTTGGTACCGACTTGTCACGCTCAATGCATACGAGACATCCGGTCGTGTGCAGAGCATGGCGTACATGATAGATCCAATAGCAGAGGCAAATGGGATCGATGCCATTTGGCTTATCTCGCGGTCCGTTTTAGGTGCTTGAGATTTGTCCAATATTGTTCCCTTAGTCATGGGAACTGCTCCTTTCTTGGAGTTGCTCATATTGAACCGAGCTATGATCTTATCTATGTATGTGCTTTGACTGAGTCCCAAAAGGCGCTTAGATCGATCTCTGTGAATCTTGATTCCCAGAATATAAGCGGCTTCTCCAAGGTCTTTCATAGCGAAACAAGATGAAAGCCATTTCTTAACTTCGTTAAGCATGGGTATGTTGCTTCCTATGATCAGTATATCGTCCACGTACAGTACGAGGAACAATACAGCGCTCCCACTTGCCTTTCTGTAAACACAAGGCTCATCTTTGTTTTGTTCAAAACCAAACTCTTTGACTTTTTGATCAAAACGAAGATTCCAGCTTCGAGATGCTTGCTTGAGTCCATAAATGGACTTGCTAAGCTTGCAAACCTTGTTTGGATTCTCTGGATCGACAAAAACCATCAGGCTGAACCATATAGACATCTTCTTCGAGTTGTCTGTTCAGGAAGGCGGTTTTCACGTCCATTTGCCATATCTCATAGTCATGGTATGCGGCTATGGCAAGGAGAATCCTGATCGATTTGATCATGACAACGGGCGAAAAGGTCTCATCATAATCAATCCCTTGAGTTTGAGTGAAACCTTTCGCTACAAGCCGTGCCTTGTAGGTTTGCACATTTCCATGCATGTCAGTTTTTCTTTTAAAGATCCACTTGTTCCCTACTGCCCGTGTACCGGGGGGTAGCTCAATCAAGTCCCAGACGTGATTGTCACGCATAGATTGCATCTCAGCGTTCATGGCTTCAAGCCATTTATCAGATTCCGGATCTGATATAGCAGCTTTGTAATTAATAGGTTCATCGTTAGAATCGGCTATTAATAGAACATCGAAGGCCTCATGATATCCAAGGTATCTATCAGGCTCATGTCGTATTCTTTTGCTCCTACGAACGCTTGTGCTTGTGTTTGGGTCTGATGGTGCGACAACAACTTGTCGGTCAGACACAGCGACCGCTTCAGGGTTAGGTGAATCTTGAATTTCTTCAAGATCCACTGGATCACTATTTGTTCCTCGAGTAAGAAATTCTTTCTCAAGGAATTTACCTTTCCGCTTGATGGAAACAGTGTTTGCATCGGGATGGTAGAAGTAATAACCGGTATTACCATAGTATCCAACGAAAGTTACCTTTTCGCCTCGAGGATCGAGCTTATTATCAGAATCACTGCTGACATAAGCATCACATCCCCATACCCTGAGGTATGAAAGTTTGGGAAGAGAACCATGCCATATCTCATATGGGGTCTTCCCTACTTTCTTGGTCGGTGCCAGATTTATTAGGCGAGCGGCGGTTAAGATGGCATATCCCCAAAAGGAATGCGGCAAGGTTGTCCTGCACATCATCGATCGAACCATGTTAAGCAGAGTTCGATTCCTCCTCTCACTAACGCCATTTAACTGGGGTGTGCCAGGTGGAGTAGGTTGTGAAACGATTCCACATTCCTTCAGATGATTTAGGAATTCAGCACTTAGGTATTCACCGCCTCTATCTGATCGAAGTATTTTAATAGTTCGAGTTAGCTGATTTTGTACTTCGTTCTGAAACTCTTTGAACTTTTCAAAAGTTTCATGTTTGTGTTTCATCAGATAGACATAGGCATATCTGCTGTAGTCATCGATGAAAGTCACGAAGTACCGTTCACGATTTCTCGTCTCGGTTCGAAAGGGTCCACACACATCGGTGTGAATAACGCCTAACAAACCTTGGGCCCGTTCACCTGTGTGGGTGAAGGGTGACTTGGTTAATTTACCAGATAAGCATGACTCGCATTCATCAAAGGAATCTGCATCTTGGGATTCGAGAATGCCAGCAGTTTGCAACTTCTTGATGCGGGCCTTGCTTATGTGACCAAGTCTATGGTGCCATAACGAGGATTCGTTACTATCAGCTTTGTTTCTTTTAGAAACATGATAGAGCTGGTCGTTTGTTTGAACATCTATCTCATATATTCCATGTTGAGGTTTAGCCTCGAAATAAAAGATATCATTAAGGTAAGCAGAAATCACATTTCCATTAAATTTATACCGAAATCCTTGTTCAAACAATGAAGAGACAAAAATAATGTTCCTGGATAAACCAGGTGCATATAAACAGTTAATCAAATTAACTACAAGGCCTGAAGAACATGAAAAAGAAAATGTTCCAGTAGCAAGTACTGGGACCTTCCCGTCACCAACGATGAGGTCCATGCGGCCTCGTTCTGTCTTCTTCCACTTCTCAGGTTCCTGCAAAACATTAACAATGTGGTAACCACATCCAGTATCAAATACCCATGAATTGGAGGAAACAGTGAAAAGTTCAATAACATTTATTGAAATACCTGATGAGCAACCCTTATTAGAGTTCTTGGTCATCTTCAGCTTCGCAAGATAAACAGGACAGTTGCGACGCCAGTGTCCCATTTTGTTGCACTCATAGCACAGGCGCTCCTCAGGAGGCTGAACCTGTGGTTTCTTGCCTTTGCCCTCTTTAACCTTCTTGGCTTTGGAGATCTTTGTATTCGTAACTTTGAGCACGTCCGGCGTGGTCCTGATCTTCACGTTGGGTATCAACGGAATAACCTCCTCGATCGACTGAGCCGAACAATTAATCGCAAGAATACGATAATGTTCTGGCAAAGATCTGAGTACTACATCAAGAGCCATCCCGTCAGAGATGGAGTAGCCAAGGTCGATCAGTCTGTCACGATACGCTTTCATCAGCATGACATGATCGTATGGAGAGGAGTCGTTAGCCATAGAGCAGTTCACAAATTGTGAAAGTGCATCAGCTCGCTCAGTCCTCTGACTCAATTCAAATAAATCCTTGAGTTTACGAATGATGTCATAAGCAGACATCCCCATGAAATTGTACCGATAATCCTGAGTCATGCTAGACAACATCAGGTCAGTGACGTCCTTATCATCGTCAGTGTGCTTTTGGAGCTCAGACCGCGAGTTCTCATTTAGCAAGTAAGATGGAATACTCGCGATCGGTCGGTCAATGACATAGAGTTTCCCGAAGAGCCTTAAAAGGTTCCTCAGGGTTGTCTGCCATGCGAGAAAGCCAGACTCAGTGAAGGGGTCGAGTTGTACCATTGAACTTAATGGTGGTGAGTTTTCTTTAGCCTTCTGAAAATAAGCAAAGTAAATTTAATCAGTATTTTCGATGTTTATTTTTCTTTAAAATAAGTTGGTAAAGTTTATTTTTAAGAAAATGAGAATTCGTTTAGACGAAATCACTTGAGACCGCCAAATGAGCCTCAGGAGCAAAACCGTGTAAACAAACTGACAACGATTGTCAATTGCGAGACTCAAGTCACAACTCTCGATATGAGGCCGCTATATACATACTATTGTATTTTGCGATACGTTTTGCCTCATCCGTGCCCACTTTAGCAGTACACATCCGTGGCGCGGTGTTGAAATACTCCAACACCACGAACATATACGTTTAAAGCAATAGTAATCCTAAATGGTCGATGTGATGACACGGTGTTGAAATACTCCAATGTCCTTCACCTTAGAAGGTACCCTCGGCACCAAGTGCGGTGTTGATATACTCCAACACTGATGCTCCGGTAAATACGTTCCAAGTTCAACTTGAGATAGGATGGCACCAACTATCAGTTTTAAGAATTACCATATAGGGATATTAGTTACTTTTAATATTTAATTATCGTTAGACACGAACGATAAAACCCTATCTCCACTCGGGACCAGTAAATTAATTTAACCTAATTAAATTACTAAGTTGACCCGGGTGTAACTCTTACGGGTCAATATCGGTCGGGTTCGTTAATTCGTCGGGTCAGGACACCCTTGTTTCCAACAAGGACTGCACATGTAACAAGCTAAATCTGAGGACTGTATATCTTTGTTAAGGCTGGCCTGCACATGTAACAAGCTCACCTTAACATGAAATGATGGTTTCAAAATGGGTTCAAAAATGGGTCAAAATGGTTCAGAATGGAAACTAACATGACATTCTGTTCTATTCTAATTTTTAACATGAGTTTGTTAAAGTAACAGTTAGTATATTTTTTTAAATACCTTATGTTGTAAGAATTTGTTTTATCCCCAGATTCTGCATTAATACCAAGTACAAACGAGTTGTTATTCTGCTACGTAAATGTCGCTACTTATGAACTGTATTGTAATCTGTTCGTTGTTAAATCTAGGTGTAGATTTCCCACAGTTTGTTGCCAAATTGTTGTTATCATTGGAAAACTTTGTCTTTGCATCTTGGCAATTAATCTTGATTGGTCGGAGACTGGGTTAATGTGTTGACGAAAGACCTTGCATTGACATTAATATATCATCTAACTGCAGGTTTCAAGGACTTCTAACCTGACTCAAATGTAATCTAAAATTTGCAATTAGTTGATGCATGATCCATCAGTTTGCAAGAATCAGGGCAGCATCCTTTTAAGATTGTGTGATGATTTCCATGAGTTTTAGATCTATATATGACTTTACTTTTCAGTTATGTGTGTTTTCTCTTCCTTCTAAATTGGTTTAACAATAATAAGTCCTGCAGCAGAGCACTCAACAGGAGATCATTCTGGAATTATTTAGGTAACCAACTTTAACTGTTTGGAATTAGGGTTGTTTATGGTCCAGATTGTCCATTTTTAACCAAAATTTACCTCTAAACCATTATCTACGGTTTTGAAAAACAGCAAGCCAAACAAGTCAGGTTGGTTGGATTGTCTAGACCCACCAAATGGTTCGGCTCTCAAGGTAAAAGAATTCTGCATCTTTTTTTACAATATCTTTTTTCTACTAATAACTTTCTATTCCATTCAATGGCATTTTGCTACCTTGTTAAATAACTATCAATTGCTTATCAGGTGCTTACCTGCTTTGTTATCATGGGGCATTCAACATAACTAATGGTTCACTGCATTGGGAGTTACTTCAAAGGTGAAGGCATGTAGAATGTTTTTATTTGTTACACACATTTCTCTATAATTCTATATATTCACACATGCTAATTTGGGACTGCTATACTAAAAGCATTCATGTAATACAACTATTGAAAGTAGTTCTTTGTGGTTTTACAGTTAGCTACTTCCATCCCAAAGTTTGGCATAATTAATAACAATTTTATTTTCTCTAAATCTTGCTAATAAAAATTCATTTTGATTTTTCGTATAACTCATGAAACAGTGGGGCTATTGGAAAGATTAATAAATTGTTACAAGATAATAGCAAGGTATATAAAGGTATAGATCAATTCATTTGTTTATCTATTGTAGAAGATGATGGCAAGGTATTTGTTTATCCAAACTGTTTGTCCCCTTTGTAAATTTCATCATCATCCATCAAAAGTCCAAACACAACCCAAACTTATCTGATTGGGTGACTTTTAAGCTTTAAATTGTTTGACATCTTCCCTTTTTAGCCATTTTTTGTTTTATTCATTTGAAATGAAACACAACCCAAACCTACCCATTAAATTGTTGTTTACTCTGTGCAGACCCATGCTTTGGGGCATAAGAAAAAAAAAATACAATTTGCGAGCATCATGATAAAAGATTTAACCACACATGATCAAGGACACAATAACATCATAATAGAACATGATCCTTCATTGATTATCAATCACAGACATCGGAAACTGAAATCGGGTCGAATACAAATAAACAGATAGACCGAAATGTTACATAACAATCTTATTAGATATTACATCGATTCATCCTATTGATTTATCCGGTTACAACCCGTTGACCCATTTCTTGCCAAAACATTTCACAACGGTTTTAATGGTTTGGGGTTTTATACCGACCCCTTCTAATTTGGTTTATTTTAGTTATTTCATAAGCAAATCAATACATATGCAACATTTACAATAGATTTTCTATTATCTATAGCTTACTCCCATTTTTAACGCGCTTTAGTATTTAAGTTATAAAAGCATCCTTAAAGGTTCGGGTCTTCACCATTACCTTTCTAACCATTATAATAATTTTTATAACATGCAGAATCAGTTCTTAGTCAGTTTATAATGGGTCTATCATCATCCATTATTTTACATGTTTTACTCGTTGAAGACCTTTCTCAATTTCCTCGTAAAGATTTGAACTTGATAAGCCAAGTAGGGTGTAAACGAGCCGAGCCAAGCCCGAGCTCGGCTCGTTTAAATTTAACAGAGCTCGAGCTCGGCTTGATTCGAGCTTTATTTCTGAAGCTCGAGTTCGGCTCGTGAAGAATTATTTAAGCTCGAGCTTGGCTTGCGCACAATCGTTTATTACTAATTATTATTTATATATATATATTTATAATTAAATTTGTATATATTTAGAATTATACTTTTTATATATAAAATAATACATATTATTTACTTATTTTATCATAATTTTATATGTAATAATCATTATTTTTAAATAATTTTAAAAATTAAATAAATAAAAGCTCGATATGGCTCGCGACCCGGCTCGAGCTCGATATGTAAATCTTGGGCTCGAGATCGGCTCGAGCTTGTTAGGCTCGGCTCGTTTCGAGCTTTTTATCGAGTCGATCTCGAGTAGCTCATGAGCAGCTTGGCTCATTTACACCCCTATTGCCAATTCATAATTATCTTATATATATATATATATATATATATATATATATATAGTTCCAATTTAACAATAATTATACTTTGACCATCCAAAGTTTCCAATTCTTGACCACTTGGAGAAATACCATCCGTTTGTATCTCATTAACACTTTAATTAGTACTGCATCAATTTCATCTTATTATGTGTGAATATCACATTATCAAGAATTTAGAGTGTAAATTGTACTTACCTTAAAGTCATCTGTTTCTCCTTTGCTATTTCATCCTTTTGACCTATTCGCATCCAAGCTTGCCAGCTAGCTTGTCAAGGGTCAATTCTAAACATAGGATTAGTCTATATAATGACTAGTTTACCCATATAGCACTAACCTTGTTTCTACACAATTTATCAAAGTATAACTCATGTTAGATTCATGGTTTTGCTTTGACTTTTAGAAATTCAAACCGGTGCTTAATACATGCACACGATATTCAACTATATATGTCACACTCCGGTCAACGGTATCGGGTATGAGCGAGAATGGAATCATAGTCGAGGATACATATAACAACATCTAATATATTTAAAACTTCATAAAACATTAAGTCATTGTATTGCAGCGGAAAGTGATAGTGGACAATGATAATGTCTTACAATTGAAAATAAGTCTTATACTAGTAATAAAAACACTCGACGGTTTATTAAGATAGTCGGGACTATGACTCCGAAAGCAGGTCCGATAGCATAAATAAGCCCCATTTGCATGTCTTCAGAAGGTGCCAAAATAATAATTTCCATTATTATTTCTACAAGTTCGGATAATTATTTGTAATTAAATAATTATGTGAAGTTCAAATCCTTATAAATAATTATTAACCAAAGAATAATTATTTAAAACAATATATATATTCTTAATCATTAAACATTGTGAAATCGTTTTGATATTTCATGTGTATGAAATATCCGTTTTTAAAGCGTTGCTCTAGAATATTTATTTGGCAACACTTAGATTTATTAAAGTCTATTTATTAAAATTCGTGAGTTGTTTTAATAAAACATAATAGGTAAATATTTACGTTTTCGCATATATCGCCGTGTGGTCCCGGTTTTGTTACTACGCAACGTAATTTCATTTTGATTACTTTGATTTCATCAAAGTAATCAAATCCATAAAAATATTTAGAGTCATTTGCTTGTCTTTGATTATTTCTATAAAAAATCTTTTATAAAAATATTTATTTCCACAAGTGACTTTTTATAGAAAAATGTCCATTTTTAGCATATGTTTTAGAAATGTTAAAACTTGTAATAAATCCAAGTATTTATGTCAAATTAATCATTTGACATAAATATTATTCTTACTATTTTGTAGCAAAAATTAAATATGTTCCTTTTGTCATAAAATTTTATAACACATTAAATATGTTATATTTTCATTTCAAGTAACATTCTTTTGTCCATTTTTATAAGTTATTAGCCATTTATGTGACCTATAATTACTTCCTTAAACATGGTTTTATTTGTTCATCAATTTTATGTCATGTAACAAGTCCAATATAAATATAACATGGTTTATATTAAAATCAACTAACACTATTTGTGTTAGGACATAAACATGATAAATCTATTAACACTTTCATGTTAGGACATAAAATAATAAACTATCAACTAACATTTTCATGTTAGGACAACATATATATAAAAACAACTAACATTTTCATGTTAGGACCAAAATATATAAAGATCAACTAACACATTTGTGTTAGGACAACTTAGTCACATAAGTTAGATATAACATTTGTTAGTCATGGAATCATATTTTTATAAGTTATGAAGGGGCTTGATATTGTTAATCAACTAACTTGAAATCAAAGATTTCATGAACAAGAATCATGGTGCACACTTGCTACTTTCATTTTGATTTCACAAATGTGTTTCACCATACCCTTTGGCTATTTTTAAGTCCAAAGACACCAAGAGAAGGGTGCTTGATCTTGGAAGAATGAGATAGAGAAAAGAGTGTTTTTGTTAGTTGATCTTAACAAGGCCAGTATTCAAAGAAAATAAGGATTTGGTTTTTAGTTGTCAAGACTTGAGGGATCCTTTGGGTGGTGAACATGTAGAAAAACATGGGAAAAAGGAGGATTAGGAGACTCACAATGGTTTGTGAGTGAAAACCGAGAGAAAGGGAGGGTGGTGGCGGTTTGGCGGTGATCGGCGGCAGGAGCTCCGGTGGTGGTGTTGTGGCTGGGCTACGGCGGCAGCAGCTGGTCAGCGGGGGCAGGAGGGGGTGGTTGGTCGGCCGAAACTTAAGAGAGGAGAGGAGAGTGTGTGTGGTGTGTTGGTTGTGAGGGAACAATGAGGTAGGTTGTGGGGTTCTCTTATAACTAAATCTTTAGTTAATAACCAAAAGACATAACCTTAAAGCCTTGGAAATTGGATTATGACAACTAGCAAGGTAGATTAGGTGTGTTGTCATGCTCCCATTCACCCAACTAGTCAAGCCTTGGAGGTTACTTCTCCTAAATCATTTTAAGTATTTTATAAAAGTGGTGGACTTTTATAAAATATAAAGGGATTAGGAGCTAATAAAAATTATAACTTTTATAATTTAATTCCTAGTGGAAATAAACTACAAAGGTGATGAAAATTAGGTTGATGGGCCAAAGTTTTATAAAAATTAGTGGGTTAACTTCTATAAAATCATTGGACCAAAATAATAAAATCACAAGGTTAGTGAGTTGGGCCGAAGCCTAATATGGGTTTGGAAGGAAATCGGGCCAAGGCCCATGTTGTTTGGGAACCGGGTACGGGCCAAAGCCCATGGGAAAATTGGTTAGGGAGTTGGGCCGGTTTCGAGCGGGCCGCAAAGGGAGAAAAGGCCGGGTTCGGCCCAATGCGTTTCGGGCCGCGGGTCGGGTCTCCGGGTTGGGTGATTTACTCGGTGAGTCGAGGTGAACCTTCGGGTAAAGTTTCGGGTTCATCCGGTTTACATTGGGCTTATTGGGCTTCACTGGGCCCAATAGGTTTAACAGTTTTTATTGCTTGGCTAAGTCTTGATAACGGCTGATTTAAATACGTTTTGATTTTACCAAAAGTTGTATCGGTTTAAATCGGTTTGACAAAATATAAAAATTACATTTTTATGTTTAAATTTCTTGTTATTAAAATTCCATATTTAATAATACGAGAACTTTCGAAATTTCACGGGCATACAAACGCGGGCGGGGTTTAAGTCAGTTAATCATTTAGCTAAACACAATTAATCATGTAGTAAAAAACGGTAAATCACGTAATTATCACGTAATAATATTTAACTAAAAGTCAACGGAGAGAGGGTTTGACCTGATTTTGGACCGGGTGTCACATTCTCCCCCAGTTAGAAGAATTTCGTCGCGAAATTCAGTCCTGGTTACTGGTAGATGCGACGTTCTCAAACAGACATGGATACTTTCGACGCATTTGATCCTCGCGTTCCCAAGTGTACTCTGGTCCTCGTCTAGAGTTCCATCGTACTTTGACTATGGGAATGCGGCTATGCTTCAGCTTCTTGATTTCCCGGTCAAGTATCTCAACAGGTTCCTCAATGAAGTGTAGGGTCTCGTCAACTTGAAATTCATCCAGAGGGACGATGAGCGTTTCATCAGATAAACATTTCTTAAGATTACAAACGTGAAAGACATTGTGAACGTTGCGTAGCTCGGCGGGCAGACGTAGACGGTAAGCTACTGGTCCGATGGTTTCGGTGATTTCAAAGGGACCGATGTAATGAGGGTTGAGCTTTCCTCGTTTGCTGAACCTGTTGACACCTTTCCAAGGTGACACTTTTAGCATGACGCGATCGCCCTTTTTGAAAGACAAGGGTTTGCGTCGGTTGTCGGCGTAGCTCTTTTGCCTGTCTCTGGCAGCTTTCAGCCGATCACGGACTTGAAAGATTTTCTCAGTTGTTTCAAAGATTAACTCAAGACCCGTTAACTGACTGTCTCCAATCTCAGTTCAGTTTAGTGGGGATCTACACTTTCTTCCATAAAGTGCTTCAAAGGGAGCGGCTTGAATGCTGGTGTGATAACTGTTGTTATAAGAGAATTCGACAAGAGGGAGATGCTCATCCCAATTGGGTCTGAAATCAATCACACATGCTCTCAGCATATCTTCAAGCGTTTGGATCGTTCTCTCGCTTTGGCCATCTGTTTGTGGATGGTAGGCAGTACTCATATCGAGTCGAGTACCCTAAGCTTTCTGTAGAGATCTCCAAAAGTGTGCGGTGAAACGGCTATCACGGTCGGATATGATAGATATAGACACACCATGTCGTGAGACGACTTCTTTAATGTAAAGTTTGGCTCGTCTATCCATGTTATCCTTCTCTTTGACTGGTAGGAAGTGCGCCGATTTCGTCAATCGGTCTACTATCACCCAGATAGCGTCATATCCAGATCTAGACTTAGGTAATTTCGTGATAAAATCCATGGATATTTCTTCCCATTTCCATTCCGGGATTACCGGCTGAGTCAACAATCCAGAAGGTTTCTGGTATTCGGCTTTGACATTCGAACATGTTAAGCATTTGCCGACATAGGTGGCTATTTCGGCTTTCATGTTTGGCCACCAAAATTGTTTCTTCAGACCGTGGTACATCTTGTCTGACCCAGGATGAATGAAGTATCTTGACTTGTGAGACTCATCTAATACTAATTGCCTTAACTCTCCATAGACAAGTACCCATAGTCTGTCCATGAAGTTCTTGGTTCCATCAGATTTCTCATCCAGTTGCTTCTCCATTCCACGTAAAGCTTCTCCAGTTAGGTTTTCTGGTTTGAGGGCTTCAATCTGAGCGTCACGCACTTGTGAAGTGAGATTTGAGCGTATGGTCATACTTAATGCTCTAACTTGAAGTGGTTTGACGCACTCTTTCCTGCTTAAGGCGCCAGCTACAACGTTAGCCTTGCCCGGGTGATAAAGAATCTCGCATTCGTTATCATTCAGCAGTTCCACCCATCGGCGTTGTCTCATATTCAATTCCTTCTGATTGAAAATTTGCTGGAGGGTTTTGTGATCCGTGAATATGGTACATTGGGTACCATAAAGATAGTGCCTCCAGATCTTGAGAGCAAAGACAACGGCTCCGAGTTCCAAATCATGGGTCGTATAATTCTTCTCGTGAATCTTCAGTTGTCGTGATGCGTAGGCGATGACTTTCTCTCGTTGCATTAGCACGCAACCTAATCCTTGATGCGAAGCATCGCAGTATACAACGAAGTCTTCGATTCCATCGGGTAGTGATAGGATCGGTGGATCACACAACTTTTGCTTTAATAACTGGAATGCTGCTTTAGTCTTAGCATCCCATATGAACTTCTTATCCTTTTGGATCAATGCGGTCAGTGGTTGGGCTATTTTTGAGAAGTTCTCAATGAATCGGCGGTAATAGTCAGCGAGACCTTAAAATTGTCGAATCTCGGTTGGAGTCATTGGCGTACACCAATCCTTGATTGCTTCAATTTTTGTGGGATCCACGTGAAACCTTGATTGTTGATCACATGACCCAGAAAGTGTACCTCACGAATCCGAAAGTCGCATTTGGAAAATTTCGCGTAGAGTTCTTCCTTTTTCAACAATTCTAGGATAAGTCTCAGATGTCGTTCGTGTTTCTCCTTACTATGGGACTAGATGAGGATTTCGTCAATGAACACGATAACAAATTTATCCAGATATGGTTTACATACACGGTTCATTAGGTCCATGAACACAGCTGGGGCGTTTGTCAAACCAAAGGGCATTACGAGGAACTCATAATGGCCATAGCGTGTTCTGAACGCTGTCTTCGAAACATCTTCGTCTATAACTCTGGGTTCATGGTATCCTGATCTCAGATCGATCTTGGAGTAGAAGCTTGATCCTTGAAGCTGATCAAATAGGTCGTCAATCCTAGGAAGCGGGTAACGGTTCTTTATAGTTAGCTTGTTTAGTTCCCGGTAGTCAATGCACATCCGGAATGTTCCATCTTTCTTCTTAACAAATAACACGGGTGCTCCCCATGGAGAGTGGCTTGGACGGATGAAGCCTTTATCTAGCAATTCTTGTAATTGACTAGATAGCTCTTGCATTTCGGATGGTGCCAGACGGTATGGAGATCTGGCCACGGGGGCGGCACCGAGTGCTAAGTCAATGCGAAACTCTACTTGTCGCGTTGGAGGTAAACCTGGCAAGTCTTCGGGAAAGACTTTCGGGTATTCGCGAACAACGGGAACATCTTCCATACACTTCTCCTTCGGTTTCTTCTCAGTTACGTGTGCTAGGATAGCGTGGCATCCTTTGTGAAGGAATTTTCGTGCCTTCATACTAGATATGATATTTAGCTTAGTTACACTCTTTTCGCCTTGCACGTTAAGACTGTTGCCATCTGCTAGTGGCACTCTTACTATCTTCTCATGGCACACAATTTCTGCATGGTTCCTTGATAACCAATCTATGCCGATGATTATATCAAAACTTCCTAACTCAACAGACATTAAATCAATACTGAAGGAATGATCGGAGAGTTCTAGTGAACAATTTTGGTAGATTACTTCTATTTCTACTAATTCTCCGTTTGCTAATTCTACTGAAAACTTAGTGTCTAAGGCAACAGGGGTAATTCCAAGTAATTGGCCAAATTCGGTAGACACGAAGCTTCTATCGGCACCAGTATCAAATAAAACAGAAGCGTAATGATTATTTAGTAGAAACGTACCCGTCACCGTGTTGGGGTCACGACGAGCATCTCCGACATTGATCACAAAGACCCTTCCTCTAGCTTGATTCGGCTCCTGGTTCCTTGTCTTCGGGCAGTCCTTTTTGTAGTGTCCGGTGGCTCCACAACCGTAGCAGGTGCGCTTTGGGCAATCACGTGCCACATGTATTTTGGTCTTGCAGATATTATAGTAGACATTTCCACAATCGAGGGTGTGGTGGAGGTTGCATTTGTTGCACAGAGGCGCACCACCGGTGTAACCGGCCTTTCGGACAACATGAGTAGGGGTTGTAGCAGCATAGACCTTTACTGGTCCGGTTTCCTTAGCAGGGGTCTTTTCTTCGCGATTCTTCCAGAATCCGCGCTTTCTCTCGTTGTCAGGCTTCTTGCTTGCAGAGGGAGTGGTGCTAGCATCAGGGGATTTACTCTCAGACAGTTTCTTGCCAAGGTTCACACCTTGACGATTAGCTTGGTAAACAAGGTTGTGTGCCAGACGCACAACATCCTGAAAAGTCTGAGGATTCGAGGAAAGGACATTCCCCTGAATGTGTGATGCAAGTCCCCAGATATACCGTTCGATCTTCTTGTACGGTGGAGTGACCATGTTTGGACAGAGGTGTGCGAGTTCACGAAACCTCTTGGTATAGCCAGCAACATCGGCTCCATTCATGGATAGGTTCTAGAACTCAGCTTCGAGTTTTTGAAGTTCTTCCCTAGGGCAATACTCATCGCGCATCAGTTGTTTGAGTTCGTCCCATGTCATGGCATAGGCCAAGTCAGTTCCCATAGCATCAGCATGGGAGTTCCACCAGGTTAGTGCACTGTTAGTTAGTGCGCATGTGGAATACTTAACCGTGTACTGCTCAGGGCAGTTGCTTATTCGAAAGACGGACTCCATTTTCTCAAACCAGCGAATTAAACCAACAGCGCCTTCAGAACCCTTGAAATTCGAGGGTTTGCAATTCATAAAGTCTTTGTATGAACATTCACGGGGGCCTGCAGTTGTTAGATTGAAACGTTTGAATACAATTTGGTGAAATTGTAGTCTAATGTTTTCTAACGTTGTTTAATTCGTACTTACCGCGTGCTCCATCGTCATTCTAATGTTGGGTTTCAGCAGCGGCTATGGTTTCTGCGACACGGTGAGCAATCATCTCCTCGATTTCAGCAGGGGTCAACGGAGGAGGAGGTGGAGGAGGTGAAGTGTTCCTGGTGGTTTGGCGTCTCGGTGGCATGATTTTGCTTTAGGTTACCAAAGTCAACACAAAGGAAAAATTTTAGATAGTATGTAAATGGGGTTATTACATGCTCGAGAATAACTGCCACGACATATATCAACGATGCCATAACATGATACGCGCCAACGCAACCGAGAAACATAGGTTAGAAGAGAGAAGATAGAGTATGCACATATGATAACAATAATATAAACAATATAATTTCTACTATGATAGTTTGTAAGATGATAGCATAATAAAAGAAATCACAACATAACAAGAGATATTCATACTAATAACATTTCCATAGCATACCAACTGATAGTCATAACATACATCAACCATTGTTTGTTACCATATTATAGACGAAACATATCAAAAGGAACAAGTTTTTCACCCTGGGCTCGCAGTCCGCGGTCATATATCAAAATCAAAAGACAATAACATGTTTCATCTATAAAACGGTGATCCAAAAGGCTAGGTCAAATCTACCTAGAAAGGTGGTGGGGGTGGGGGACCAGGATGCATGAAGAAGAAGGTCGGGCCCTGAGTCATGGCATGGAGGGTGGAGAGGAGTCGTCCGGATATAAACTCCAGCGCTGCGACCCTCCTCTGCAGGCTCTCGTGTGAGAGGAGCAGGTCAGTGGTGGCCATGCTGACCCGGTCATGTGGGCATGAAGGGACCCCATGGCGCCGTGAGTAGCGCTCATGCGTTCCGATGAACGCGGTCATCTGGTTCCTAAGGAGTGTCATCTCAGGATGTGGTCGGTAGCTGGCGAACATCAGCATCAAGCTCCCCCAGGTCGGTCTCAATGCGCCTCAGACGAGCCACTAGAAGTGGTATGGTGTCAGATATAGGCTCGTCAGTGAAGGGCGAGATGCCTAAGGGCACATGGCGGGAGGGGTCAGGGAGTGAGGACTCTCCTCGAGCATAACAACTCGGGAACTCCTCCATCATCCGCCAGTGCTGAACCTGGCCTGGCATCCATGCTAGGTGAGGTAGCTCAAACACATAGCGCCGCTTGGGCGCGGGCTCCTCAGGGGTGTTTCCAGCCTCACGAGTCCGGGATGGACCAGGTGCCCGTCCCGGGGTGTATCCCCGTCTACCGCCACCAGGTGTGGCGACATAGGTCTTCACAGACCGATCACGGCATGCGAAGGGGTCGGTGGTGCTTGAAGAACCAATGGGGGCCTCACCGCCAGCAGTGGCGGTGGGAGCAGGGTGGTCACGGGTATCATCGGAGGTCAGAGGCATAAGTGGCCTAAGGAAGCTGGACGGGCGGGCAGACAAATGGACGGTACCAACCGTGGCTGCCTCGACCTCGGGACTGGATGGTATGTGGTCCTCCGGCGAGGGCGTATAGTCCTCTGGTGCAGGGTCCTCAGGCGAAGGGGTGTAATCCACGCTTGGTTCCTCATCAGAATCAGCAACGCAAACAACTTCCTTGGAAGTCATCTCTGCGAAAATATTCCAACCGGAATCAGTGGTCAGTAACATCATGATAGTATAGAAGCTAAAGTAAGGAAGCAATGCATATGTAACACATAAGCTAGCATAAGTAAACATATTGAAGATGAGGTCTTGCATGCAAATGGCAGCTTCGGAGTGGGTTATCGTCCAGTTTCAGTTTTCGTTTTCTTTGTTTATCCTGGTTCGCTATAACTACGGCTCTGATACCAATCTGTCACACCCCGGTCAACGGTATCGGGTGTGAGCGAGAATGGAATCATAGTCGAGGATACATAGAACAACATCTAATATATTTAAAACTTCATAAAACATTAAGTCATTGTATTGCAGCGGAAAGTGATAGTGGACAATGATAATGTCTTACAATTGAAAATAAGTCTTAAATTAGTAATAAAAACACTGGACGGTTTATTAAGATAGTCGGGACTATGACTCCGAAAGCAGGTCCGATAGCATAAATAAGCCCCATTTGCATGTCTTCAGAAGGTTGCATCAGTTACCTAAGAAATCATGAGTTTAAAAGGTCAACTTAAAGTTGGTGAGGTTCACAGGTTTATGATTTATCATAAGACATTTGTAAAACAGTTTTCGGTATACTTAAATACTACACGGGTTTATCGTTGTGGATGTATGAGCTCACCTGAATCTTGATTTCAAATACTAACGATTTACCCACCCATAGCATCTCTTGCCCAGAGATGTTAAACAAAGCAGAATAACTGACGTGTACCCCCAGACAATCCGGAGTCAGAACTGGAGCTACCAGTTAGGGCAGGGTTATCAACCCAAATAGATCCATTCACTAGCTATCGTTTCATACAGAACTAATTGAAATCAATTAATGGTGGGATACGGTTGTACAAACTTTCATAACAATAATGTACCAAGTTGGGCAATCAGTAAAAGAACAAGTAGTCATACGGCTAACAGATAAACCATAATATTAAGTAAAAAGCATTTATCAGATTTCATGATTTCTCCCCCGAAGTATAAATTAGTTAAAAGAAAAGGGGCCGTGAAACTCACTGGATCAGCAGGAAGGCAGTAAATAAACAGTGTAGGAATCGGTAGCACGTAACGTCCTAAATAAATAAATAGGCACATGCATAAGGTCTATAATCATTTGAGTAACATAAGTCACCTAAGTGATACCGGTCAAGTCTTGACGTTTTTAATCCCGTTTGTATTCGTTAGAAAGCCCGTTAGTTAGTTCAAACACGTTTACGATGATTTATATTTATGTCAAATAAATATAACGTAATTTAAACATGTAATCAGTTTAATCAAGTTTTAAACATCGTGCCAATATAATAATGTCCATTATTATTTCTACAAGTTTGGATAATTATTTGTAATTAAATAATTATGTGATGTTCAAAACCTTGTAAATAATTATTAACCAAAGAATAATTATTTAAAACTTAATATATATTTTTAATCATTAAACATTGCGAAATCGTTTCGATATTTCATGTGTATGAAATATCCGTTTTTAAAGCGTTGCTCTAGAATATTTATTTGGCGACACTTGGATTTATTAAAGTCTAGTTATTAAAATTCGTGAGTTGTTTTAATAAAACATAATAGGTAAATATTTACGTTTTCGCGTATATCGCCATGTGGTCCCGGTTTTATTACTACGCAACGTAATTTCATTTGATTACTTTGATTTCATCAAAGTAATAAAATCCATAAAAATATTTAGAGTAATTTGCTTGTCTTTGATTATTTCTATAAAAATTCTTTTAACAAAATTTTTATTTCCACAAGTGACTTTTTATAGAAAAATGTCCATATTTAGTATATGTTTTGGAAAGGTTAAAACTTGTAATAAATCCAAGTATTTATGTCAAATTAATCATTTGACATAAATATTATTCTTACTATTTCTAGCAAAAATTAAATATGTTCCTTTTGTCATAAATTTTTATAACACATTAAATATGTTATATTTCCATTTCAAGTAACATTCTTTTGTCCATTTTTTATAGGTTATTAGCCATTATGTAACCTATAATTACTTCCTTAAACATGGTTTTATTTGTTCATCAATTTTATGTCATGTAACAAGTCCAATATAAATGTAACATGGTTTATATTAAAATCAACTAACAATATTTGTGTTAGGACATGAACATGATAAATATATTAACACTTTCATGTTAGGACATAAAATAATAAACTATCAACTAACATTTTCATGTTAGGACAACATATATATAAAATCAACTAACATTTTCATGTTAGGACCAAAATATATAAAGATCAACTAACACATTTGTGTTAGGACAAGTTAGTCACATAAGTTAGAAATAACATTTGTTAGTCATGGAATCATATTTATTATAAGTTATGAAGGGGCTTTATATTGTTAATCAACTAACTTGAAATCAAAGATTTCATAAACAAGAATCATGGTGCACACTTGCTACTTTCATTTTGATTTCACAAATGTGTTTCACAACACCCTTTAGCTATTTTTAAGTCCAAAGACACCAAGAGAAGGGTGCTTGATCTTGGAAGAATGAGATAGAGAAAAGAGTGTTTTTGTTAGTTGATCTTAACAAGGCAAGCATTCAAAGAAAATAAGGATTTGGTTTTTAGTTGTCAAGACTTGAGGGATCCTTTGGGTGGTGAACATGTAGAAAAACATGGGAAAAAGGAGGATTAGGAGACTCACAATGGTTTGTGAGTGAAAACCGAGAGAAAGGGAGGGTGGTGGCGGTTTGGCGGTGATCGGCGCCGGGGCTGGGTGGTCCGGCAGGAGCTCCGGCGGTGGTGGTGTGGCTGGGCTGCGACGGAAGCAGCTGGTCGGCGGCGGCAGGAGGGGGTGGTTGGCTGGCCGAAACTCAAGAGAGGATAGGAGAAGAGAGTGTGTGTGGTGTGTTGGTTGTGAGGGAGCAATGAGGTGGGTTGTGGGGTTCTCTTATAACTAAATCTTTAGTTAATAACCAAAAGACATAACCTTAAATCCTTGGAAATTGGATTATGACAACTAACAAGGTAGATTAGGTGTGTTGTCATGCTCCCATTCACCCAACTAGTCAAGCCTTGGAGGTTACTTCTCCTAAATCATTGTAAGTATTTTATAAAAGTGGTGGATTTTAATAAAATATAATGGGGTTAGGAGCTAATAAAAATTATAAGGTTTTGGTAATTAATGCAAATCATTTTTTTGGCAGGGCAATTGGATTGTATAACGCAAAAATTGGATCAAAAAAAGCGAGTAAATTTAATTGGGTCAACTCAGCGATGAGTATTTATGTTTGTTACCATTGTATATGAATCTTTAATTGTAGCAATGAAGTCATATCATTCTGTTTGCTTTCTGTGTGGTAATCTTAATCTCCTGCTGCTGTTTATAATCTTAATCTGCTACTGCTGTTGCTTATCTTAATACTTCTTAATATAAATTCTGCTGCTGTTCTTATCTTAATATGAACAGCAGGTGCTGTTCTTATATTAGTTTTAATCTGTTGCTGCTGTTCTTTTTATAATCTGCTGCTGCTGTGCTGTTCTTTTTATAATCTGCTGCTGCTGTGCTATTCTGTTATGGTTTAAGTTCTTAAAATGTGTTTAACTAATATATATATATATACTAGATTATATAATCTGCTGCTGCTGTGCTGTTCTGTGCCAATATTCCCTTAAAAAACCCAAATTCAAATTAGTATCCAGTCTTTTAAACCATTTAGATTCTTCTTAAAGTGCACCAGTTGATGATTATATGTATATGGGTCAGAAATGGTATTTTGTTAGAATTTGGGGAATTTTTGTTTTTATGGGTCAGAAATGGTATTTGTTCAGCTGCATAATTGGTATGGTGAATTGATGTGCCTCACTTCCATTTTTAGTATGATGTGGTAAAATGGTATTCACTCATCTGTTCCAAATAAATTTTGCCATCATACAAGAGGACTTTTGCTATCCTCTCCTTCCATCCACCTTCATTCACAAAATTCAAAATTGGTCCACACCATGCGTGTTTCTAGGCTACCACTTTAACCATGGGATTGCACTTTTGTTTCTATTTATCTTATTTCTTTTTGTATTTTGTGTAGTGTCCACTCCAGCCAGGAACCACTGAGTGTGGCTATTATGTGTTGAAATTCATGAAGGAGGTAGTTCGGCAAGGGCTTGTAGTCCTTGAACAAAACAAAGTAAGTTTTCTCATATTCTAATTAATTAAATTTATTTTTGATGATATTATTTTCTCGTATTTTATCTTTTATACAGATTGGTGGAGATAGTAATGCTTATACAGATGCTGATTTTGATGAGATTCGTGAAGAATGGTTGACCTACGCTTGCAACTTCATTTACACGGACGAGAAGTAGTAGTAGTGATCTAATATATATGCATGTAAACTTTGAACACTTTACTTTTGTCGTTGTGATCGAATTGCATGTATGAACTTTGAACACTTTACTTTTGCTATATGTATGAAATGCATTGTTTTGGTACACCAGCAATTCTGTATTTTGGTTTGTGAAATATGATTTAATAGGGAAATCAGTAATTTTAGAATAAAATATTAAAAAAAAAACAGTTAAAAGGATGACACGCAAGAATGAGTGTCATAAAAGGCATGACACGCAAATTTGCGTGTCATAATCAGACGACACAAAAAAAATATTATAAATAAAAATATATTAATCACAGACAACACCCTTTCTTGATGCGTAAAATGGATGTCAAGAATGGAGTGTCAAGGATAGCGTGTCATTGTTCGCGCGTCAAGAGCTTCTTGACACGCATTTTGCGCGTCAAGAAGCTTCTTGACCCCGGCTTCCTTGACGCGCATTTGCGTGTCAAGAAGGCCCTTTCTTGACGCGCAATGCACGTCAAGAAAGCCAGTTTTTGTAGTAGTGGGTATACTTGTAAAATTGTCCCATTCTTTTCTTTTCTCTTCAACTCAACTCACGACAACATAAAAAATTTCTTTTTTTTCATTAAAACCATGGAATATGAAATTTTCTTTTCTCTCTTTAATTCCACTTCTTTTATTTTCTTTTGTTAATTAAACTCGGGAATGTAACATTTTCAGTTTCACCATTTCATAAAACCCCAACCCGCTTGAATTTACATGTAGTTTCAGTGTTCAATTTGATAATCATCGGGAAATTTTATGTTACTCATTTTATAATAACTCATATGGTTTATGGCCATCATATTTCATATTCAATGGAGTTCTTAAGTGGGCAAATGTTTAATTGATTAAAGAAAAAAAGGGAAAAAAAATAAAATATGCTGGAACCCACCCCCTCGCGTGTTGCACGGGGAAGCCTTCATAGTCTCATGACCCAGGAGTAACCATCAGACCAAAAATGGGTTTTTTTCTTAAATTTTGGTAACTTTTACCAAATCAATCCCCATTTATACTCGACTTTAACTCGGTTTTCAATTCCATTTAATCCCTAATGAACTTGGACGACCTTATAACCCTATTCCACAATCGAATTATGTTAATTGATTCTTTCAAAATTACTCAAATTTACCATAATCTTCTCCAACCTAAATTCGAATCATACGACGTCCTTCTGCTATACATAAGACAATTGCCCTCTTCCTTGAACCTCTACTCGTCAATTATCCTCTGCCACTTTGAAGTTGGAGCTCTCATTCACGAATTCAAAAGTCATCGCAGTCCAGTTTGACCGGCCGATTTCAAAGCCCACTTCTCGGTTTCGGGTAATTTTTCACCATCGTATTTGTTTTACAAAGCTCTTAGTAACCCTCTATTTTAGTCTTTTGAAATTAAATACTATCGATTTGGTTTCTAAGTATTCTAATCGGTAGTTACGATTCTTCATGATGTTTCAATGGCTTTACAGCTGACTTTTAATTATAAAGTTTGAATCGTTATCTAATTAGCCACATAAACCATGTTTTCTCAACTCTAATCAACATAAACTTTGATTTGGATAATTTGTAATTTTCATCTAAGTTGTATGTACATGTGTAAGGTTGTTAAATCCCTAATGATGTTTCACATGCCCATTGTCATTAAATTAGTGTTAATTTTGCCAAAATGGTAAATCATGAATTAGGTACATTTAGATAATTTATAAATTAATGTTATTCTAATAATAGTAATCATAAATTGTATGATGGAAAAAAACTATTTATTTAGTGTTAGAATATTTTACAAAAGATCATTTACCTAATTAAACTATTTTAGTGATGATACTTAGAGGTGACGAACAAGTACTAACTGGATGGGTGAAAACACCGATAGTTAAGCTTTTGTCTATGAATGAAATTGCGAATATATTCAAACCTACCCTTGGACCCGGAAGCCTACCTGGGAAGTCTTAATTGGAGTGTCATAACTTATTAGGCCAAAACATGTCTAGTAACATCTAAAAATGTTATTACTTGCAAATGAACTATTCTAAATTATTTTATCACAGTAACAATGTCTAAGACACATCCCCAATTTCTATGAACATAGAAGTCTTTTTTCACATTATCCCTTAATTCATTTGGCATTTGGCCTATACATTCCATTAGGGTAATTTCTCGTGGTTTATCTTCATCGATCTCCGTTGCTATTTTCTTGTGGACTTTAATCACTTATAATGTGAGTATTCATAGCACATTTTCTCTTCAAATGTTTTAGGGTGTGACATGTATACCTATTCCTAAATCAAATTCTATGTTTATCAAATACTATGTGTAACTATGAATGTCTATGTGTGTGATTCTTGATATGCTATAACATGTGTGTGTCAAAGTCTATTTTTATGTTATGTGTTATGTGTTTGAGCCTGTGGAAATCTATAGTCCATATATAGATATGGCATCCTGAATCTGTGGTATTCTTTAATCACGCGTAATCATTAACAACACCAAGCCTATGGGGACAATGATAAATCAATCGGTGTGATGACCCACCTGATTTGACTGGTTTTTGCATTGGGTGATTGGAACCTAATCATTATGAATTAAACTTCGGGTTAAGGATGATAGTCATCAGAGGTTTGATTATGCAGAATCTGATTCAGAATCTATTTCGGAATCTGTTTTGATGACAATTGCAAATTTACATTATAATCTATTTTAAAGTCTATTGCAAAGTCTATTTCAAAGACTAAGTCTTTAATGTTTATCATATTCTTGAATACTATCATATGAAATCTAATCGCATGTTTTCAACTACTATGCTATATATAAAACCTATGTTTACTCACCAACTATTCGTAGTTGACCTTTATCTTATACATATTGTAGGATTGCTAGTTGACGATCACTATATTATTACATAGGACGCTGAACTTAGATTATAATCTTATATATAGTAGATAAAGTGTAGTACTTCATTATTCTATGTACTTGATCCTTTTTGTCAATGCAATGTGGTTTGACTAAGTATTATAACATTAATAGTTGTCATGTACTATTGAATAATCTGCATGCCCTGATATCCCGCCGTCGGTTGGGGTGTGAGGGGAACGCAGTGTTAATGTAATATATCTTATATTTTCACATAATCTTGTTACCTACCCGAGTATTTGGTTAAGTTATCGCCTCTCGCTATTTGGATGTTATGGGAAAGTAATTAAAGCTATTCACACAAATAAGAACAATTCCTTGAACGACATCTCGGTGCCGTCAGGGGCATCGGGTTTG
>JBCNJP010000023.1:53880244-53931371 GCA_039602395.1 Deinandra increscens subsp. villosa
CGTTGGAGGAATTGGAAATTGATGAACATTTGAGATTTATTGAGCAACCGATAGAAATCATGGGACGCGAGGAGAAAGCCCTCAAACGTAGGAAGATTCCGATCGTCAAGGTTCGATGGAACTCAAAGCGTGGACCAGAATATACTTGGGAACGAGAGGATCAAATGAAGAAAAAGTACCCCCACTTGTTCGAGCAAACGCCCACGGAAATTCAAGGTATGATTTAATTTTGGGGACCAAAATTCCTTTAACAGGAGGAGGATGTGGCAACCCTAAAACTTTTGCTTTCTTTCCCCAGCAACGACAAGTAACCACGACAGCTGAGACTGCGAACGCTACAACACAAGAATAATTTTCGGGACGAAAATTCCATTTACAAGGGGATGATGTGACATCCGGGAATTTCAAGGTTTACTTCCGTTAGACAATCTCCGTTAGTTACGTTAATAGTGTTAACTTAGTAACTAATGCTTAACTAGGCCGAATACGTCCATGACCTTTGGTTGATCACCGAACCCGTCCATATGTGCTATGTATTTATTTATATGTTGTTATTATGAGAAACGTGATTTAAATGCATGATTTTTATTAAAAAGAATGACTATTTAATTATTTGATACATTATGTGACAAATTGCCTAATTATGTGATTATATGTTTAACCGGGTAACTAAGTGTATGCATACATGATTAATGATTGGGCTAGTCATTAGACTAATCATGGGCTAATGATGGCTAATCACTGGGGGCCCAAATCCCAATGAAAGCCCATGATGGCCATTAGTATTTAAATGAAGCCTTAAACCCTAATTACCCATTTGCATACATCACACAAGAAACACACACACACTCTCTCCCTCTTGCGATTCTGGACCAGCCTTAGAGACCATCAAGATCAGCCATCTTTTCTGTAGAAGAAGATCATCCATCGATCCTAGATCAAACCGTGAGTCCCATGACCATGTTTCTTGCTTTTCTATGTGTTTTCTTTATAAAGCATGCCTAGATCTCCATGTAATCGTTAGATTTTCTGTAAGAATGCTTAGGAATACTAGATCTATCATAAAGACTACAACTTTACGTGTGAAACTGATCCATAATAGAGATTCATGCTAGATTAGGTTATTTTGTGTAAAATGTGTTCTTCAAGATTTGATGATGAAAATACATGTTTATGATGTTAAAAATGCTCCTGTGATGTTCCCAAATGATTATGTATGCTTGAAAATGAATTACATGAAGTATGGAGGCCGTTAGAAAGATTTTTAGTCAAATTTACGGGTTTTTTAGCGACCAGCGACACTATGCATTCATTAGGAGAAACTATCCAGCGAAACTATGCATATCTCCTTCCAGCGACACTGTGCAGCGAAACTGTAGTGTCTCTCGTGAACGAAACTGACCTTGTCCCTGAACGAAAGTTCAACCAGTTCCTGGCGAAACTAGCTAGCGAAACTAGCAGTTTCTCTAGCAGTTTCTCTAGTAGTTTCTCTAGCAGTTTCTCTAGCAGTTTCTCCAGCAGTTTCGCCAGACTAAACCCAAACTTGTGCAACTTATTAGAATGCTATGCTATGACTTACATGATTATGCTATGATAAGACATACTATTATTTCTGTATTATATGAACCCTTGTTTATGATCAACCATTGGTGTCGTGTGTCGGTATGTCGAGTCGTAGTTCCAATGTGCTATGTTATGGGCCATAGTGACGTAAGTTAAAGATTAGACACAAAACTAATACTTAAGACCTAAACGTGTTCATAGGTCTTCGATAAGCAATCAATATTTGGATTATTTAGCAAGCGTAGCAGTGCAACCAAAGGTGAGTGTCACTAACCCATTTACCGTGAGCCCGTTTGGGTTACACAGAATAACTCAATGAAAGACAATGCTGACAACCTTAGGAGTGCTATGCACCTCTCTAATGAACTTGAAAACGTAGGAGTGCCTGGCACCCACTTGATGAACTTGAAGTGTTTTATGGGAAGCACTTGTGAAATACTTAAACAACTATTTCTAAAACAAACTGAAAATGTTTTCGGGATTCGTGAAAACCCAAAGTAAACCATTTTAATATGACTAGTGTAGGTTAAAGTCTAAACCACATGATATCACATGATTTCTAAGGATTGCCTTATAACTGAAAAAGTCCTCAACTTAATTGTACCATTAATTGTAAAGCGAGGGGATATTGGGTAGATATACTGGAGTTTGACAAACTCCGCCTCGTGACACTGGAGGTGCATGGAGGTACAATATCAGCCTATCTGACCGTGGTCCGGAGAGGACACGGGGGAGGCAAAGCCGCGATGACGTAGGTCCGCAAAACAAAATAGATGATGGCGCTGCCACTACAATTATCCGTCAGCTTTGGTACGAACTTCCTTAGTGCATGGAAACCGGATTAGCTACCCGCGATATCGGTTGACCACTTTAACTTCTACTTAACTAGTGCATATTCGATAATTCAACAATTGGAAATGTTTGCCAAACTAATACTTATTATATGTTGATACATACGCTTATGAGACCGGGCCAATGCATGACATGCCCACCGTGAACTCACCAACCGTTAGGTTGACACTTGCGTGGTTTAAACTTTTGCAGATCGCTAAGGAGTATCCGGATCGGGTTGGCATGGCACACGAAGACATTTTATTTTTAGTTAAACTTAATTGAGAATTTAAAACACTGATTTTGTAAAGCACGAGGTTAGTGCTAAAGACAATGTTTTCCGCTGCGTACTGTTAAACTGTTTTTATTATTAATGTTTGGACTTTACTCTGATTCGTTTAGTATTTGTAACTAATGGTTGTGGTCCTGGTTTGCTCGCACCCCTTAACGGTATAAACTCCGTTAGTGGTTAAATTTGGGGTGTGACAACACACGATTATCTCTTCACTGGTTTCCGTTGGACTAACGCTCTACGGGCTCTTATCACCGGTTGGATAAAAACTACCTCGATATTTTCTTTCTCAGTCACTGATTTAGCGACGTTCCACGAATCGGTGCATGGAGGTAAAAAGAAAAGAAAACTCATACAAGCAACTATATTCACCGGTTGTTGGTGTATTCAGAGGGTAAGAAGCGAGTCGATACTTGACAACAATACAACAACGGCAAAATAATTACTAGGGTAAATCAAATCTCTCACCCACCTTTGGACTGGTAGCAGGTCGCAACATGATATAGATTGTACGAATTGGTGGAATTTTACGATTTAAATGTAACCTTCATGCATCTTTATTTTGGTATTTTTCCTTTTTTCTTTCTATATTGTACCTTCTTTGCTAGCTTCCGGGTAGTGTTTTTTTTTAATCTTCGTCTTTTAAAAAAATTAATTGTTTAAAAGTAATTAATATTAATTTTTTAAAGATATTAAATAACTATATTAAAGTTGTAAAATATGCTCATATTTTATAAAAGAAACTAACAAATAAGAAATCGTTCGCCGGTCGACTGGGTTAAGGGATTAACATGATTAATCGGAGACCCTAATTTTATTATAAAAATTAAAAAATTAAATACAAACATGTATATATTACCAATCTAATTTAATAACTATATAACCAAAAAAAATCATAATCTAGTATCTAAATAAACATTTGGTCTCTTATTTTTTCCCTGTTTGTACGTTTTCTCTTATTTTTGTGTATATTCAAAGCTGTTTTGTTCAGACACTTTTCCTTTAACCCGTTAGTCAAAAGTTAAAGAATTTCTTTAACCATTTCATTACCAAACTATTTTATTCATCCATTATTCATTTTTAAAACTTTCATCCATTATCCCATTGGCAACTAAAGTAATGTTGCCAATTCATAAATATAATACATATATCTATTTGTTCCAATTTAGCAATCATTATATATTGACTATCCCAAGTTTCCAATTCATCACCATTTGGAGAAATACCATCCGTTTATATCTCATTAACACTTTAGTTAGTACCGCATCAGTTCCAACTTATTATGTATGAATTTCACATTATCAAGAATCAAGAGTGTAAATTACACTTAGCTTGAAGTCCTCTGTTTCTCATTTGCCGTTTCATCCTATTGACCTATTCGCATCCAAGTTTTACATCTCTTCACCGGGTGCCGCTTGACTAACGCTCTATGGGCTCTTATCACAGTTGGATAAAAACTACCCTGATATTTGCTTTCTCAGTCGCTGATTTAGCGATGTTTCACGAATCGGTGCATAGAGGTAAAAAGAAAAGGAAGCTCATACAAGCAACTATATTCACTGGTTGTTGGTGTATACGGAGGGCAAGAAACGAGTCGATACATGACAACAATACAACAACGGCGAAACAATTACTAGGGGAAATCAAATCTCTCACCCATCTTTGGACTGGTAGCAGGTCGCAACATGGCATAGATTGTACGAATTGGTGGAATTTTACGCTTCAAATGTAACCTTGATGTATCCTTAATTTTGTGTTTTTCCTTTTTTTCTATATTGTACCTTCTTTGCTAGCTTCCGGGTAGTTTTTTTAATCTTCGTCGTTAAAAAAAAATTAATTTTTTAAAAGTAATTAATATTAATTGTTTAAAGATATTAAATAACTATATTAGAGTTGTAAAATATGCTCATATTTTATAAAAGAAACTAACAAATAGAAATCGTTCGGCGGTCGACTGGGGTTAAGGGATTAACATGATTAATCGGAGACCCTAAATTATTATTAAAAAATAGAAATTTAAATATAAACATGTATATAGTACCAACCTAATTTAAAAACCATATAACCTTAAAAACAATCATAATCTAGTACTTAAATAAACATTTGAGTCATAAACTAGAACTGTACAAGTACAATTCGTTTAATAATCTTAAAAAATGTGACATTCTGGCCCTTCGGGTGGGACCTGAGCCTTATAAACGGATAAAACTGATAAAATCAGCAAATCAGGAGATGCGTATATAGGCGTAGTATGTCAATTAAGGTATTAGAAGAGTCTAGTAGCCTTAAAACACTTCACAAACATCACACACAAGTTGGAGTCTCGAGACATGGTGATAAACTGAAAAGTGCTATGTGTCATGAAATACGTGCAAACTGTACATGAATTTAATTGCACGATCGTAAATTGTTATTTGGCAAGTTGATAGTTGATTCTATTAGATTTGATGTGAGAAAAAAATGGTGAACAGAGGAAAAGCCAAATCATTGAAAAATGTGACCAAAACATCAAAAAAATGTGAAAAGTCAACAAAAGGCAAAGGGCTGCCAGACGGGAGGCTCTAGGCGTATCGCCTAGAGCACGCAGCTCCTGCAAGAGATATGCTTGCTGCTTATTTTTCAGCAGAAATCCTAATTGCTCATATTTAAGCACACTTAGCCTCCATTTTCTCACTTATGCACCTCAAGAATGTCCCATAAGCTCTCTTCATGACCCTAAGTCATTCCTCACTCAAAATTCATCAAGTTTCTTGTTTTTTCTTCTAGAATCAAGTCCTGATATCATGCTTGATCATCATACATTCATTCGGTATGTGTTTCTTCTTATTTTGCTTGTTTGAAAGTTGTCAAGATCCAAGCTTTATGTTAGATCTAGGGCTGATTTGTAATGATATGATGATATCACGAGTAGATCTAGTGTTTTTGATGATAAAGTTTGCATCTTTGGATTAAAAATGTGATTTTTTTGCAAGATATAATGATCCATGCTAGATCTAGGGTTCTGCATGGTTATACATGATTGCGTGTGAATAAAACTTGAAGATTGATGCAAGATCTGTGTTCTAATTGTTTGATAATCATAGATCTAGGGTTGTTGTGCAATAAAGTTGCTAACTTTACGTGAGATCTATGATAGAAACCCAATTTCGGCAGTCATGCATTGACCACCTTGACACAAAAGGACAAGAAATTCGTTTGGGATCACAAAGCCGAACAAGCTTTTCAGACACTGAAGCAAAAGCTGTGTAACGTACCCATACTATCCTTTCCAGAAGGATGTGAAGATTTTTGTGTTTACTGCGATGCCTCATACCAAGGTTTAGGCTGTGTGTTAATGCAACGAGACAGAGTCATTGCTTACGCTTCGCGACAGCTAAAAGTTCACGAGAAGAACTATACTACTCACGATTTGGAACTTGGAGCCGTCGTCTTCGCCCTTAAGATTTGGAGACACTATCTCTACGGTACTGAATGCAAGGATTATACCGACCACAAGAGTCTTCAACACATCATAGACCAGAAGGAGTTGAACATGAGACAACGCCGATGGATTGAACTGCTCAGTGACTATGACTGTAAAATCTCGTACCATCCTGGAAAGGCTAACGTCGTTGCTGATGCCTTAAGCAGGAAGGAACGTGTCAAACCCCTTCGTGTCAAATCTCTTGTCATGACCATCCAAACCGGTCTCGCCACTCAGGTTTTGCAGCACAAGCTGAAGCTTTGAAAGACGAAAACATCCGTGACGAAAGTCTCCATGGCATGGATCAACACCTTGAAACCAAGCCTGATGGATTACGGTATTTCGTTAACCGTCTGTGGTAACCCGTCTATGGAGATCTTAAGAGCCTAGTTCTTAATGAAGCCTATAAAACTCGATATTCCATTCACCCCGTAGCCGATAAGATGTACCACGATCTGCGTATGTTATATTGGTGGCTGAACATGAAAGCTGAAATCGCTAAGTACGTTGGTAAATGCTTAACTTGCACCAAAGTCAAGGCCGAGCATCAGAAACCTTCCGGTTTACTCGTCCAACCCACCATCCCCGAGTGGAAGTGGGAATGCATTGCCATGGACTTTATCACCAAGTTACCCAAGAGCCGCAAGGGTAACGATTCCATTTTGGTAATTGTCGATCGTTTGACGAAATCTGCTCATTTCCTCGCCATGAAGGAGAAAGATTCTGTAGAACATTTAACAAGGATGTACATGAAGGAAATATTTAGTGGCACTTAATTTTTATGCCACTAAAAGATTATTATAATCTCTCTCTCTCACGCATATATATATATATATATATATATATATATATATATATATATATCTATTACTATATATAATACATATTGGAGAGAGAAAGTGAATGTCTTAATTTTTAAGACGCGTACCACTCTTAAAGCATGATGTACAATCACTCATTTCATAAACGTTTTAAAACCCCTATTAGAACCCTAGATATAAAAGATTGAAGCTCTCATTATTCAACCAGGAACCCTACGTCCGTCGCTCTCTCAAATCGCCGCTCTCTCAAAATTGTCGCTATCTCAAATCGCCGCTCTCTCAAAATCGCCGCTCTCCCAAATCCGTTAGCTTCTCAAATCGTCTCTCTCACTCTCCGTTATCATACAACACCTTCATTCTCTTATCTTTTCAACGGCGGAAATTGAAAACCGATTAGGGTTCCGGCTAGAGCAAACGAAGGCAGCTAGCTATTGAAGGGTTCCGGCTTTGCCCTCTCTCGAAACCCCCTTCTTTCTTCGGAAATCCTAGATAAAGCACAAAAACGAAATCAAGGTAAGTATTTTTCTCGCACTTTCGATTAAACTTCATCTTCCTTCTTGCTTTTTTTTTCCAGAATTTCTGCTCTTTGATCTAAGGTTCGTCTTCAATGGTTTCAGGTTTGTGTACTCATCTATCTCTCCACATATGCACGATATGTGATTTGTAACGGCGGGCTTTGAATCTCAGTTGCTTGGTTCGGCCTTGTAGGTTCACAACTTTGTTCATTCTGGATTTTTGTAGGTTTTAGTACTCTTGGTGAAGCCCTAACGACGCCGCTTTATTTTTTCGTTTTGCTTTGATGTTCATGCCATTACAAATAGTGGATGACCTGAACCTTACGCCACACAGGTAACTTTGAGCTCTTATTTTAGTCATTCGATTTGAGAAAAACCAAGAAATATGTAACTCGGTATTGTTCATTTTAAGTTATAAGGCTTTGCTTTTGTATTAGGTGTTTTTAACATGTTAGATCCAGATCCTCATAACTATTGAATCTTGATCGAATGATTTAACTTATATAGCTTAAATATATTCGTTCTCTTTAACTTAAGTTTTACCAACAATTGTACCACCATATAGGAGGGTTATCAAATAAGTTTTAGAAGCCTATAAAAGTATACAGTTTATCTTTTTTTTTTGCCTTATGTAATTCATCTCTTTATATATTTGTTTAATTAGTTGTTGATTGTGTCTTGACATCAATTCTGTTATTGTTTTATATATAATTTTTCTGGGTAGTTTATTTTTTCCTTTTTGATGTCTCCCTTTAATCTTTGCTTTGTTGTATGTCTATAAAAGAATAGTTAAATTGTCTTCTCTTTAAGTGTTCAGGTGCTGATGGGGATTTGAATGCAGTAGAGAAAGTGTATTTCCTCTGATTAATTATGCTATATTTATAATTGTTTGTTTTAGTTGTTGTCATCCAAAATGAGATACATTCCTGCCCTAAAATTATTGAACATTCCTTCAAATGTGTCTCTTTCTCTATCGTTTTACTACCATTCAAGATATACTTTTTGCAACAACTAGCTAATTTCTTATGTCATTGTTGTAGAAGCTTTCCCCTGAATGGAAAAAGCCTGCAAAGAACTTGCAGGGAAAGGTAAAGCTCGGTAATTTTAACTGTGGTCATGTTAACTGTGATGATCAGAAGGTCAACTAAAATATATGGGCTTGCAAGGAAACTGCTGAAATGGGTCGGTTTGTGTTATAAACTTGTGTTCATCTCAAGTTTCTCTTGAGGTTATTTTAGGTAATTTAAAAACTTGCAATATGAAATAATATCTGCAAATTGGGCTCTGATCATTTGACCTTTCTGGATCATTTTGCTATATTGAAATCCCATTTTTTTCAAGTAAAATTTCTCATTATCTTTGATGGGTTAGTTAAATCTGATGCAAGTAAACTTTCTTATTATCTTTGATGGGTAAAGCTATCCCAAATATCAAGTAAATTTTATCTTAGGAAAAAGGTACTAGAAGCTTCTAACACACAATTATTTACAACACATAATTATTTACAAGTCATGTTCTAAAGAACCTATGATAAATATGAAATTTGTAATTATTTTTTGATGACAAACTTCTAGGTTGATCCAAGATTCCAAGGTATTCTGAAGTTTGTATACTCCTATTAGATCTGCCCAGATGGAGTCAAACTGGTTGGGTAAAAAAAACCAACTCAGATCAACCCATTTACAATCAAATGGGTCAAACATGGTACTCAACAAATACAGTGTTTTCTTTGATCTGTTTGGGTCTTTCATTTTTCATGTCTTGATCTGTTTCTTTATTCTTCTTGCTACATCTTTATATATATTTATCTTATACCATTTAAATATAATGTTTTTATTCTTAAAAGACTTATTTTTCATGGATGGGTTGGTAATCTATAATCGCAAGTTGTTAGTTGTTAAAACCTTTCTTGGAATCATCTAAAACTTTAGTATCATATTCACACGTCTCAAATTATAGATATTTTGGTTTAGGCATTTGTTTTTTTCTATGTTCTATGTGGTGTTTACATTTATGTATGCCTTATTTGTTGATTTATCTTTTTTAACTTTATGTTAGTTTCTTATATCCTATGTCTACTAATACAGTTGATGGTCTTTTTTTGTTTGTTTGTTTCTCGAACCTGGTTCATGAGCCTGAGTAGATGGACTGACCGAACCAGAAGACTGGTTTTCCGCGCCAACTTTTTAAAAAGGTAAGGTTTAACATCAATGTCATGATTAAATACTTGGATGTTATATGATTCTATTTTTATTAACAGCAATGCCATAACTAAAGTATTCACTTTCTACACCATGTATGTACACCATATTCTTTGCGTAGAGCTTACTGTTTGTGTATATATAATTAGTATGCTAACAATCGACCCACTAAAATGCAGGCATATAACTGTACCATCGGACCTGTCATTAAACCATGTGGTGATCTTCGGGCCTGTAATCATCTCAACGATTTCAGCACCTCCAACTGTGGGTGTTGATCTTCATCCAAAAATTACTTCCGGGAAGAATGCAAGTCTGGTTTGTCAGGCACTAGAACTCTAGAAGTGAATTATTACCGGGGTGAAAATTACTTGGAGGTAAATATAAATTACTAATTTTGACTTTATAGGTCAAACAAACTAACTTCAACACTAAATTTTAAAATGAAGTTCTGTAAGTATCCATAAATTTTGGTAACTTTGCTTAAACAGTGGAACATTAGTAGAGTTTAAAAAATCAATTTCATAATTGTTAAATGATTAGTATTAGAATTAAATCCAGAAACTACTATGTTGACTTTAGACCCATGTATCACGTCTCATTTAGGTAAAACTTTTGAATTTGACCTGTTTCCAGGTAAATTGGTTAAGTTTTCAAGTGGCCCATTTATATACATATGGATTTAGGTTTTGTTTTGACCTTTAATGAGCCGAAGAGGTGGAAACTATGCGGAACATATAAAAATGGGTTGATTTGGAATATGTTTTTTTCTATAATGGGTCGAACTATGTTATGTTTTACTTACAGGCTACAAAGTATGCGTATCAAACCAGATTTCACATTTCAAACCCTCATTGAAGCGACTTGAATTCTCTTACTCCAAGGTTTTGACAAGGGTGCAACATCTGTGAACATTTAAAATCCAGTAAAACGGATTCAATAGGTAATTTGTCTACAACACTCTAAACCCTAATTTTTTTTGAGATGATTATGAATATATTATTTTTGATGAATCACATTCGTGTATTGTTAGGTATTTGATTGAACTTTTATGAAAATGATGTAATTAATTGTGAACGTTTGACTGGGAATTTCATTAGATTGGTATTAGACATATTTAGAGCTATTTAAGTGAGTTATGCGTGTATATAATCATATAATAACCAACACATTTCCAATGTCATTTTTCTCGACCCAAATTCAACCAAGCCGTCAAACTATCAAGAGGGCTCTAACTTGAGCCATGTTTGAGCAATGTCACTTAAGTTTGGTTTACTTTTCTTTTTTCCTTTTTCCTTTTTTTAACCCCAAACTTTCACACATTATTACAAGAGAAATTTAGATTGTTGTAATAAAACGTTACTAAAGATTTGGATTTAGCTTGGGTTTAATTGAAATTTGTAATAAAAGATGCATAAAGCATGATCAAAATAAGCGCTAAGTTAACAGCTAAACATTAAAGACATATTGTATTGTATTGTACTTTTAAGCAACCTCATCTAATCACGTGTATAATAATATAAATTAAATTAATTAGTCACAAAGATTGACATGAATCTTATGTGATGGTAGGGATTTTATCTGAAAACAACCAAGCCAAACAAGATTCTAGACTCTACACATTTGATCATGTTCAAGACTCCCGATTTTAAACCAAGCCTTTTGTAAATTGATCAACATGCAGCAAATCTACCTTTGAAAGTATGCTCCTTCCTCTCAACTTCCTAACTATGTAACACTAAAAACTAAACTATGGTTATCGTTGCCGGTATCGCTTTTCGTCGCTATCATTGACACTTCTTACCGCTTTTGAACCACCGCCAGCTAACAGACGTATAATACAATATATCATAAGATGATTGATAAACTAACAAACTATAAGAACTAAGTTTTTTGATTTTTGTCACCGCCGCATCGCGCTTGTCGCACCTTATGTCACGAGTCTTGTAAATTGTTGCCACCGTCACACGTGCATGTACCGCATTATAAAGTGTTATCACACTGTATCGTGCTAATAGTAACGAATATCACGTTGTAAATTGCCGCACCGCCATAACGCGTGAACAGATGACGAATAACGTGCTATAAACTGTCGCCGCCGCAACGCGTGGGCACCATGCTAGTATATATATATATATACTTATTTTAATGACACATGCAACAAAAACCACATTATTTACATTATAAAATATAAAATAAAATATTGATAAAATGATTAAATTGTAAATGTAGGTCTAAATGTTTACAAAAGTAATTATAACATTAGAACATGTTTCAATTTTCAGATGTTTACACAAATAGTTTAAACATTCAAACATAGCTATCATTCATCATCAACCATGGAAACATAGCTTCTAAACCTCTCATTGTATCCACCCTATTATCAACCATATAATTAAGCATTAGTATAGATTTAAAATCATTTACCTATTTTCTTTCTTTCCTTCACGTTTAAACCAACCCGTCACCCTATCCCTCCTCTTTTCCTTCGACGGTTCGAACCGGGTTTCGAACCCGTCCCCTCTCCTTGTTCGACAGATCTAAGCAACCAAACCACCACCTTTGCCACTTAATTGTTTTGGTTAGATCTTGGTTGTCTAGTTGACCAAAGGAGATGCCAAACTTGTCATCCTTACACCCCTAATCTCCTTTTGACAACATAGGGTGGCCATGTCTCCCCAAGTATACCTCCTTGATATCCAATGGGTAATGTGTTCCCACCCTCTTATCTTTCACTAACTCATGTACATATTACTTGCACACACAAGGGTCATGGAACCATAGATTCTTAACCATGGATCAAGCTCAACACACTTGAGAGTATTAGTGTGTGAACCGACCCCAAGGGACTCGAACCCGAGCCCTCCTTTCTTCCCTTTTCGGTCCGTAGCCAACACACACACACACAAACACTTAGTGTTTTGTTTCAAACCATAACACATGCTAGATGTTTTATCACTTTTAACAATCCCAAACACCTCACTTTCTTTCCCTCTCCTCTCTAACCCGTCTCTCACTCTCTCTCGGTTACACTAGAACCGAACCACCCCCACAACACTTACCAAACACACCTTTACTTACTTACTTCCATACTTAAACTACTTTTGTAAACCCTAGCCTCATTCATCATATTTACCTTGCAAGAGAACTCTCTCCTTCTCTCTCACTTCCACCAAAACCGCCCACCTCTCTCTCTCTACTCTCTCTCTAAAAAGCCTAGCAAATCAAGGATCCTCTTGAAGATACAAGGTGCTAGGAAGCAAGAGGAGTCAAGAATCATCACCATCATCTCTATTTTCGGCCTCCACCTTCTTCCAACAAGGTTTCACCTTCACTCTTCTTAGTTAAATCTTGTTCTAACAAGAATACTTAGTCTCCTTTCATGACTTGAACACTCCATTAGCAAGTCTTGACTCACATTGTTGTCTAAACATCATTTTATCCCATAAAAGCTTACTTACTTGTATTTATCTTCATGTTCCACCGTGTATTTACCTACTAGGAACTCATGATAATATTTACTTGCAATATTATGTTCAAAACTTAGTTTGGTTGGACTTTTACACGAGTATTTGTTTAGTTTGCATTTTTAGACAATAACTTTGTATATATTGTGTGTTATGTGTTGTTCTTGTAACTTTGGAACCCTTTATGCCTATAACACGTTTTTAGACTCTTAATATAGTCAAAATATGATATCTTGGACTTTAGAAAGAACACTAGTGCTTAAACTCACCATAGCAAACTTTTACATACAAAAGTACACTTTAAAAACCCTAGAAATTGCTTTTTACTATAGATCCGTTTTGACCAGAAATTTTAGACTTTTAAACAGTAGGTTATGATTTTTTAAATGAATTTATAACATGGCCAAAAGATCCCTTTACAAATTACTTGAATTTGAGCACAAACCGGGACTAAAACCGACACGTGACGGGCCCGGAAACACTATTTTTGTAAGGAAACCCAAATCTGGTCCAAATGAACTCATAGGGTTATTTTAATGATGAAAACATGTTTACAAATTCTTATGATGAATTTAGGGACCTAACAGTGTCATTTAACGGGCAAACGGGACCAAAACGGCAAAACCGACACTAAATACACAAAACCGACAAACTAATGCAAACCGACACTTAAAATAATTATCTACCCATTTTGGAAAGAAAATAATCATATTTTATTGAACTTGATTGATTTTTAACTTAAACGGATAAATATCGTGTAAACGGCGGTTACCGCGAAATCGCCCGGTTTTTTACTAACTAGCCAAAATAACCAATTTTCATATAAAAACCCTCATTTTGACTTAATATTTATTTCTATAAATATTCACCATCTTTAAATATTATTTGGGATTTTTATATATTTTATTTAGTTAAAAATATATATTTTACATTATTTCCAAATAAACACATAACCGGATACATTCACTTTGACTTAACTCGAAGGCTACCATGACGTCAATACTTGACCTACCTAATTGGAGTGACATTAATGTCAACCCAATTACTTATTATATTGCATGTCTTATAATTATCTAGGCTTGCATTTCCCGTTGATCATATTTCCGACTACCGTTTCTGAATCATGTGAGTTTTTCACGGCCCCTTTTTCCTTTAACTATCTTATCTTTGGGGGAGAATTCATATATACATTTTTCCATGTTAGACAATTAGACCTTGTTATCATAACTGTTTCATGTGCTTTTCCATTGTCCACACTTGTTATCTCATGTTCATTCGTGCTATAACCCAAACCCCACTATTAACTGAATCCGATTAATTATCATTTGCAAACGGTAACGTTTGAATAAATCTATTGGGTTAACGCCCCTGCTCTGATTGGTAGCTCTAATCGTGACTCCGTCTTTTGTCAAAGAGTACAAATTGTTATGTCATATCTATACGGTACCAACCGGACAATAGGTACCAAGAGTGGGTAAACAGTCAGTGTAACACCCCAAAATTTCATGACTTAAGTTATATACGTGTGCTATATGTGTTAAGTAGCTAAAATACATGTGAAGTAATATATATACGTAGAATAGAGAAATGTCGGGATTCACGTACGAATATTCGACACGACATTCGAGGAAACGTCAAGATGTGAACTTTATAGAATATGATAGATAACGAAAAATAAAGACCGTAGGCGCAAACGGATCTCGAATCCGAGTTATGACGAAGCGGGAAAAGGCAAAATAGTGATTTGGGCCCGGTTTGTAATGAACCGTATTTAAGCACGAACATTACTAAAATAACACCGAAGAAAAAGTAGAATAACATGTATTACTAAATAATTGGGTTATAATTGTTATAAAATATAAAAGTTATATTAGACTCCCGTAATATATTAGTTATTCGAGAATTTCTATAAGTCGTCTGTGAAATATTAAATTATTTAACAGGTTCAGAATACGAGGTATAATAATTATTATATCCTATAATATCTAAATGTCTTGGTGTCTCAATATCATTCATTAGAATGATTACTTATTATGACTCATCAAATTCTATTCTAGTCACATACATATGTGTCTCAATATCTTTCATTGGAATGATTACTTCTTATGACTCATCAAATTCTATCCTAGTCACATACTTATGTGTCTCAATATCATTCATTGGAATGATTACTTCTTATGATTCATCAAATTTTATCCTAGTCACCATGGGATGTGTCTAGACCATATTTCACACCTTATACTATAAATAGGAGCCTTAGTTCATCATATTCACTATCTAATTCACAAATCAAAGCTTAGAAAAACCCTAAAACTCTCAAGAATGTTCATAGCTCAAAATCGGTTGATCCAGGAGGTCTTAGAAGCTACTTTTCTGCAGTGGGTCGTTATTAGGTATGTATTACAAAAGCCCTCAATCAATTTCATGATTCATAACATCTAGATATGCTTTTTAGAAAAGATCCGAAATTAGGGTTCTTAAGCATGATTCTTCAAAATTGAGGAATCTGTTTGGAATTAAGGTCTGATTTTTGGTATGTAAGCTTAAAATAACATGTTTTAAGAAAGCCCTAAGTTTATTTCATGATTTGAAAAGGTTTGGTATGAATTTGTGGAACAGGCTAAAATTAGGGTTTCCAAGACAATGTTTTGCTAAAAATTAATGATCGGGATTGAATTAAGGTCCCATCTTTTGAAGTATATCATAAAATGATATTATGAACAGAAGCCCTAAGTTTATTTGATAATAAAAAGAGTTTTGATGATAGTTTGAGAACTACGTCAAAATTAGGGTTTTGAAAGATGATTATCAAATATATATTGGGCTATCTATAAGGAATTGAGAGTTGGTTATTGGTATTAGAACATGTTTTAAGAAATCCTTAAGTTAGTTTCATGTTTAAAGAAGGGTTGGTATGGTTTATCCATGTTGGTTATCAAGAACAAGTAAACCAAGAACATAGTAATTCCGCCTCCTGGTCGTGATAACGCCTATACGGTCGGTCATGATCATCACCACACTAAAACACAAATATGGGTGATATCTCATAGTAATCCCGCCTCCTGGTCGTGATAACGCCTATACGGTCGGTCATGAGAATCACTCATCAAGTGCATAAAGGCTTGGACAAGGGTAATGATATTCAACAAAAGAACATGTTTTTATATATAATAAGTATATATAAGTTCAATTGTGATAATTAGTAAAATATACCGAGCTATTCGGGTACTTAGAAGTTCGTGCGGACCGGAAGGGTAAGCACCTGTACACTGGGGTTTCTGGCATAGCGAGGATGTCGCATAAATCCCAAATGGGACCTGGCATCCCTCACTGGGCGATCTCGGAGTGAGCATTTACTTATAGGAATGCGCGTCTTCATATTATAATTAGAAAAGTTATATTGCCTATAAAGGGCATTTTGGTCATTTTGACCCCTGAGAAAGTATAGTCTTAGGATTATAGAACATAGAAGATGTTTATAATATAAAGCCTTGCATTAATCCAACCCGATACACGATTAGGTTTGGATCGAGGCCTTTAGTGAAGATTCTTCCTGAGATTATTCGAGTAAAAGACAGAGGTGAGTCTTTCTCTCACTGGGCAATTACTTTTATGAAACGGGATGTGTTGTTCTGTATTAAATTGTATATTTGACTCCCATTAGTATCTATAAATGTTGAGGCCAGAAGGGTTAGATACGATCTTGGAAGAGGGCCCATGTGACACGTACAAATAGGTAGTATGCATACAGATAGACCTAGTTGCCTGGACGATCATTCCCGATCCTGATTCTGTGATCCCTGCCATGGATATACATGTTTATATGATGCTGTAGTCAAAATTTAATTACATATGAACTGCTACGTTTATGAAACTCACCAGCATTATGCTGAGCCCCAAATGTTGTCTTTTTCTTTTGGACGCACATCTTAGGTACCATGTAGTAGCAGATAGCTAGACATGGATGGGACGAGGAAGAAGCTAGTATAGAAGTCTGAATTTTGGTTGGACGAAGACATAGACTTCTCATTTCAAATAAGAACTTCAATGTTGTATTATCTTTGTACTTTGTAGATCCTACAACATTTGTTATGAATAAAGTTAAAAGACTTCCGCTGTAAACTTTGATTAGTGCCATGTGCTTTCTTTTATTTCGATGCGTAACACTCCCTAGTGCTTATCCTGGGATGCGGGTGTTACAGTCAGTTTCGGTATTCAGGGTACATGGTAACATTATCAACTAGTTTTATCAAATATTGTCAACTATTAACATGAACTGTTTTTCAATTACTATTTTCGTTCAACCTTTAACTACTAGCACTTTAAACATGTGGAACTCACCAACAATTATTTGTTGACCGTTTTCTCGTATGAATTCTCAGGTACTTGAACTTAATTGTTGTGCATGCATCGGACCTGCTTGCTTGTTTCCTGCCCTTGCATCTTAGGACTTTTCATTTGTTTCTATAGTATGGTTTAGCCTTTGGAGATTTTCTTGACATAACACCTAACGGTGTCATGTCCTAAAAATCTTTTGAAACTTATGTGTTGTAAACTTAAAACTATTTACTTTTCTCATTACAATTAATCCGCTGCGTAATGATATTAGAAAAACTCCTATTTACTCCAACATCTTAACAATTTCTAAAAACGGCTCTAGTTGTTGAACCATCCAGAGTACGTTCCTAACCTTGACTGTGATAACCTTTTCGCATCCCGACACGAATCTTACAGGGTGTGACAAGATAACCATAAACTTTTGTTCACGCTCATAACTTTTTCTTTATCACCATCAGAATCTTGAAGTTCCTTATACTCTCCATTTTCAGTTGGACGTATATACAACTTTCGAATCGGAATCCATAAATCAATATCATTTGTGCTGATGTATGCAGAAAATCGTTGCTTCCAATTTTGAAAATCTTCCAACTTTAACAGCTTAGGAACTTTCTGACTTGTTCCTATTTCATTATCAAAATTGAGCATAGCTTGTACCGTGCTTTGCATAGCCGCAAACGCTTGAAAATCCAACATCTTTTCCGAAATATGATACTTCCAAAACTTGTAACTCAAAAGTGAAGGTCTTCCAGGTGGATTTTGGGTGTCAAAACGGAGGGTACTGGCCGCTAGGCGAGTAAAAGTCTAGATCTCGTCGAGACGGTTGTTTTGGTTGGTATTGGGTTCCGTAACTCTTAACGGTTCTCAAGTTACGTCGGTTTTAGTAACGACTACTTTTATAGCCAGCGGACCAAACTTCTCAACGTACCATCTCCGGACCAAACTAATGAGCGGACCAAATCTCGTACCAGAATAACCAACGTACCAGATTTACCAACGTACCAGCAGCGGACCAATATGGTACGGCATAGCTGCTAGTGTACCAGTGAGTAACCGTCACGTACCAGACTTGAAGATTCCCTAGCGTACCAAATTCAAGCGTACCAGAAACTGATGAATATTGCCTTACGTACCAGTAGCATACCAAAGGTGTACCAGTTATTCTTCCGGCGTACCAACGGCGTATCACACTGAAATCGACGGATTTTTCGAATTTTCGACTTTTGAAACTGGAAATTGATACAGTGAGGTGCGCAAATACACTAGGAACGTTCAGAAATCCTTTTTAGCATCAGAAACACTCGGAATTGGAAGAATTTGAAGAAAAATGTAAGAAACCCAAACTTTCTCTCTCTAAAAATCCGAAAATCGATCAAAAACACAGCAGTAGAGCAACCAAATGCTCTGATACCACTTGTAAAACCGAGATACGATCTTACTACTACATGCTTTGATAAATGTAGTGAACACGAGATGTAAATAAGAGAATTTGTATTGAATCACTTTAGATTACAATGAAGATTCTGTAGTTTCTCTCTCTAGAAAACACACATAGACAGTGTAGATTGACTAAGAGTGTTAAGCTATCATTCTAACACATGGTATTTATAGTTAGTGACAAACTGGCATGCGTACCAACTGGCGGACCATTTGGTACGGGCGTACCAAATGGTACGGCATACCATATGGTACGGCACCATTGATATTGTCACTACAACTCACAGGCTCGCTTTAATCTAGATACAATACACGAGACACATCGTAGCATAGGGATATGCTCAAACATTTCGATTAAAAGTGTGACCGTAGGTCTTTTTTAATTTTTCCAGACATGTTTCGGTGACATTTTAGATCGTTTTGTGTGACTATTGCAAGCCCCATCAATTAATATGGTCACACTTTTACATTACATGTGTGACAATTACGAGTCACATTTCGAACAATGTGACCAAAATGTCACCATTAGCGACTTTTTTCTGATAATATGTAGGAGTGACTATAGATACGTATATGGTCACATAAAGCAATTGTTTATGCAATTAAATGTGGCTAAATGTAATATATATTGACACGTTAATTTTGAGTGAGATTGTAGATTAAACATATTTTGGTCAAAATAGTTACTGGTGTGACTGTAAGTTTCAGTTTATGGTCTCATTTCTAATTTGGACGTGTGACTAAAGATAAATAATCGTCACAATAAATGGGCAAACATGTTACTATACGTATCATATGGTAATATTTTTCATTTTCTTACGTGTGACTAAAAATTAAAAGTAAGAAATTTTATGCAAGTCTAAATTATATATGGTCACAGTTTTAGTTTTGAACTTGTGACTAAAGATAATTCATAGTCATGGTAAATGGGAATATATGTGACTATAAGTATAATTTGGTCACATTTCATTTTATGACAATTTGATGTGTGACTAAAGATGAATTCTGGTCATGATAAATGAATAAAATATGTGACTATAAGTATAATTTGGTCATATTTCGTTCTATGACAATTTGATGTGTGACTAAAAAATGAATTCTAGTCATGATATATGAAAAACAAATATGTGACTATAAGTATAATTTGGTCACATTTCATTTTATGACAATTTGATGTGTGACTAAAAATGAATTATGGTCATGATAAATGAATAAATATGTGACGATAATTATAATTTGGTCATATTTCTTTCTATGACAATTTGATGTGTGACTAAATATGAATTCTAGTCATGATATATGAAAAAAATGTGACTATAAGTAAAATGTGGTCATATTTCATTTTATGACAACTTGTTGTGTGACTAAAGATAAATACTGGTCACGATAAATGAAACAAATATGTGACTATAAGTATAATTTGGTCACATTTCATTTTATGAAAATTTGATATGTGGCTAAAGATGAATTCTGGTCATGATAAATGAATAAAATATGTGACTATAAGTATAATTTGGTCATAATTCGTTCTATGACAATTTGATGTGTGACTAAAAATGAATTCTAGTCATGATATATGAACAAAGAAAATGTGACTATAAGTATAATTTTATCACATTTCATTTTATGACAATTTGATGTGTGACTAAAGATGAATTATGGTCATGATAAATGAATAAAATACATGACTATAATTATAATTTGGTCATATTTCTTTCTATAACAATTTGATGTGTGACTAAATATGAATTCTAGTCATGATATATGAAAAACAAATATGTGACTATAAGTAAAATGTGGTCATATTTTATTTTATGACAATTTGATGTATGACTAAAGATGAAATTTGGTCATGATAAATGAATAAAATATGTGACTATAAGTATAATTTGGTCTTATTTTGGTCTATGACAATTTGATATGTGACTAAATATGAATTATGGTCATGATAAATGAATAAAATATGTGGCTATAAGTATAATTTAGAAATACTTAATTTTATTGGACATGTTAAAAATATATATATTGTTGACACTTGCAAGGATTCGAACTAGCATCTTATCAAAGAAAATCACAAAACTAACCCGTTGTGCTGGCCCCTGAGAATGGAAGTTTTTACAATAATAATATGTTCAACCTTTTCTGGCCGTATTATATTTATAGCCTATAGGTCCGGGTTTGAACCCCGACAAAAAGGAACGTAAGACTCGAACGCGAGACCTATAGAGGACTAAAAGGAACGTAAGACTCGAACGCGTGACCTATAGAGGACTATACGAACAACCAAACCAGCTGAAGAAACACGACATTTGTTTATACTTAATCAAATTATGTCCCTTATCTTGTTAGTATGTGGAATAGTTATTGGTTTAAAAGAACATTGATCTTTACAAATGGACTTTAGTCATCCTATTAAAGTGAAATAGTTAGGAATATCCAGATCAACATCTTTTCTCAGAGTTGATTATTCCGGAAGAACAGAGGTTGTTGCATCCGGGACAAGTTCTTCCGGGTCAACTTCTTTCGTAGCAAATCCTTCCGGAACTAGTAATGCAATAAATTAAAATAACAAAGATATTTAGAAAACAATAGAGACTTAAAAAAAGACATAATTTTATAATTCATGATCGATAAAGTTCATACAAAAGATAGATCTATACAATCCATCCTTCAAAAAAAGAAAAAAAGGATCTACGTTAACCACCACCATCAAACAGCATCCGCTCTCGCTGCGTATTGTTTCTTCATCTGACGGTGCATCATAATCCTTGGAGCAGTTTTCTTAAGCCTGTCTCGAAGAAGCTTGTTCTGTTCTTGGATATTGGTAAGCTGGACAAGAACGGGCAGATTTTGCACGTAGATGGCATCACTCAATCAAACTTGTTCTAGGACAATTTCCGTCTCCTTCACAAGTTTGTTCTGGGTGTAGGTGACGGAATTCATATCTGCCGCAATGAACCCGACATCTACAAACTTGGCAGCCCGATACTCACTGCTAGTATCGGTAGCATTTTGGGAGTTGGAGTAGTTTGGGAGGGAAGTGTAAGAGTTAGAGGCCATTTTAATTGAAATTGTGTTGATTGTGGTTTTTTTGTGAGATTGAGGGATTGTATATATAGGATCTGGATTTCTAAAAAAGTGAGATAAAATTGGGGGGAAACCACATAGTTACAGGGCAACTAGAAAGTCCCTGATTTGAACTAAAAAATTGTAAAAAAATAATGATATTTTATTGTTTACTTAATTAATAATGCGAAACAAGAAACCAATGGTTTCTTGTGGGGTCAAAGTGATAGCGTATAGGGTTTTTGACACGACGTAAAGCTATCAACGAAAATCGAGGCGCAGTTTGTGAAATCATGCCTTATAAGAAGCCGGCCTATAAGGTAAATCTGTTTATTCACTTTTCATATCTCCCAACTCGCTTATCAAGGTGTTAAAATGGCTGACACAAAGTTCACTGACGATTTCAAAATCATTGATGATCTGGAGGCGATGCTTGCTGACCATCTCCGTCATACGGCGGAGGTGATCAAGGTTTTGATGAACAACATCAACATTCTGGATGCAGCCGCCGATAATAGAGATTTGGTGGTGGAAAGGGTGAAGCACTTCCAAAGAACACGTGCCCTGTCATTTGCAAGACCAAACCTTTATTATCTCGAAAAAGAATGTGATTATGATCTGGCCCTGAAAGTGGAGCTCGAACAGATGCTAGCTATCATTCAGGACCTGAACAAGGACAGGGAGAAACTGCTAAAGGAGGTTGGTGTTGTTGATGATATGGTGGATGATTGAAGAAGCTCTTTTATTTTTTTTTTTAAGGGCGGGGGGGGGGGGGGGGTTGTGATAATTATGTTTATTTTGTAAAGCTTTTTATGTTAAGTTTTTTTGGGGATGGTTGATCAATGAACGTATGATCTGCTTTGTTTAGGTTATGAAGTGTTTTATGAGGCTTTTTATTTTGGTGGAACAATGATGTAAAAATTTAAATGGTTGAATGCATGAATAGTTGGTGATTTGAATTACAGATTTTTCATTTTGGAATCTGCAATGTTTTTTAATGCGTGCATTTTTACATGTTACATATTTAGTTTTTAATTAATAGCTTTTTGTACCTTAAAGACGAATGTACATACACTAACAACAATGAAACGATGAGTTTGTAAGTTAAAGTAAGATGATAAACCATATATATATTTTGTTATTAAATTTGTCAATTACATTCATGAACACTTTTTAATGAAACTGAAAGGAAACGATTAACAGGATCAGTATGGTGGGGAGCCAATCCGTGTCTTCTCCATCAAGTTAAGTGTCTTGAAATGACATCGTGATTAAGTGCTCTCATGTGGCAGATACAAACAAATATTCGCATTAGATAATGAATTAATTTGTCAAAGAGAATACTTGATTGTACAAACTTAAACGAGGACATGTTTACGTTTGAACTAAAACAAATGTAAGCATTACACTATGAAAAAAAGATATATACCTTACGTATGACTATACCCCGACATTCGTCCTGGAAATAGTTGTTTCTGGATTGGTTACGCAACTCTAGTGGGTCTAAGGATGGCAATATATTCTCATTGTCAGGAAGAACCACGGTACTAAATTCCTCATCTTCATACGTATCTCTATAGTTTTTTGGGAGGATTCTTGAAGAAAATAGACAACCTCTTATCAAGTTGGCCTGCAACGTAAAATACTTGTTGGGCTTTTGAGGCCAAAATGAAAGGATCGTCCTTGTGGCCTAATCTACTAAGATCAACCAATGTGTTGCCAAGACTATCTTTCTAAAATGAAAATCGAGTACCCCATTCTTATTGTCAACCCAGTCACACTTGAAAAGAGGAATTCTTCGAAAATGATAATCGAGTACTCATATTTCTTGTAAAATGCCGTAATAATAAGTTTGGTCATAGGATACAACCTCTTTAAAAATGTGTATGTCGGTCGCAACTACACTAACCCCACTATTTTGATAAACTTTATCTTCACGAGATTTTGTACTAAACGTAAATCCATTGATGTCATACACTTCGTATTTCACAACGTTCCTATGTGGGACATGTGAAATCCACCTAATGGTTTCTGATATACTATCTCTAGAGACAGCTAACTCGCTCTCAACCTAAGATTATTTACAATTTGAGGTTCTGCAAAAGCAAAAAAATAATAAGAAGAAGAATAATGCCATAATATGAAAACAGTTCACCTCGTCTCGTAGCCACTTACCAAATATTCTACTATGCTCCTTCTCTAGCCATCCTTTTCCTTTAGAAAGGTGTTCTTTTCCAGATAGTTCTTGTGCCGACTGAAGAATTGTTGGGTCCCTTGAAGGGCTCTTTAACAATGTTGGCACAATTTGATTTAAACAAGATATATAAGTTGCGGAAAGTAAATCAAATTGGAAGACAACAATTCATAAAAGGGTTATTCTGTATATCTCAAATGTAAATAATGGTTTACACGATTTTATAGTATAACTATGTATCAACAGAAATAACTTTCTATGGGAGTAAGGTTGTAATTGCTTTGAGAAGATATTGAATTGTATGCTTGATGTCTTGCTTTGTTTGGTGAAGTCAGCTTGCTATTTATAGGCAAATGTAGCAAGTTGTATGGATAAGGTGGTTAGCGACGGTTGATGTTGGAGTGTGTCTGAGTATATAGAGATAAATTAAACGTATTCAATATATCTCTTTTTCAACTGTCTTCGACTGCTTTGTTGATTAATGTTAAGTTGACATTCGTTTTGCTTGTTCTTCACACACAGATAGAATTTGTTCTTCTCGTGATATTAATCTTCTGATAATCCAGAACTCCTTCTGGACTCTTCGTTGAAGACTTGTTTATGCTTCCCATTAGAAGCTATCTACAGAAATGAGGATTTCTGTAGATTTAGTATGTACAGAACTACTTCGGAATTTCCGGAGTAGTTCTGTATGAATACAGAAATCATGCAGAAATCCGTAATTCATATAGATTTTTGTTTCTTTGTCTTCTAAGGATGTGTCTTATCTTTTCTTCTAATACTTGATTGTTTTGTGTTACAATTATATTATGTTCTAACAATCTCCCCCTAAGTATTTGAAGAAAATAACTAAAAGGAGAAAGTAAAGTAATCATAGATCATTTTTGTTGATCCTTTCAAGGAATATGAAAGACTTCTATTCTATCATAATTTGAAGATTTACATGTCTTTTCTGATTTTTGCCCTACCAGTGAGTGAATTGATTTCAAAGTTGTATTCTTTAGTACTTTCTTCCAGTGGGGTCTTTAAGACAGCTCTTTCCTTCATTAGTGCATTGATTTCCGACTTGATGATTTCCTTGATGCTGTTGTTGTTGGTCTTGCATTTCTCTAGAATGAATAGGAAGAATTCTAAGGCTAGGTTTGTATATTTATGCATTTCTTTTAGCCTAAAGAACCTCCTTTCTTCAGAGAGATCTTTGAAGCAAATACTAGAGATTTGGCTGAGAAATGCTGTACCGGATCCTCTCCATGAGATTTCAGGTAGGACAGTCTCATTTGGTTTTGTCAACAGTAGTAGAGGGATGTTGGATTCTTTTGCTAGTTCAATATCCACATGTGCTTGTCTTCTGAATAATCTTTTATGGCCTTCAGTTCCTTGGTATAATGCAGTGCTTACCCTTTCTGTTTTTGAGGGTTGGTTTGAGAAGTATCTTAAAAATGACACCAACTGTACTGGGTTAAGTTGCTATAGGTCTTTGTCAGTAAATTCCCTGAAGCTTTCATTTTGTTTTCACTGTGTAGCAGTTGAAGTGATCTACCCAAAGATGTTTTGTTAGTGGTTGTGCCTTGAATTTTATGAACTCAGTGATTGAAGGCATTGTGAAGTTTGGATCTTCCTCAACTGGTGTTCCAGTTGACCTGTCAAAGGCTTTTCTTGATAGAGGGCTCATTGTGGGCCTATCTTCTTCACGTTTGTGCATTTTCTATCAGAGTTCTCTGACTTCTTCCCAGATGACCCTTTGCATATTTTGTTTTTTCAGAGTAATCGTCTTCAATGTCTGATCCAGATATGAAAGATCCAGCTAATGAGGATGATTGTATTTGAGTCTACTTGGCTGGGGTCTTCTTTGCTATTTCGGTGGAGAGAGGTTGAGAGATAGTTGATTTCTGGGTAGTTTTTGTTGGTGGCTTAGGAGAGGAAGGAGGTGGCGGAGGTGGCATTCCTTCATGAGCTTCAGTTGAAGGTTTGCACTTATTTGAGTTCTTTCTCTTGAGTTATTCTTCTTCTTTCTCACTTGAACTGCTGCTTTGAAGTTTTGACTTCTTTATTGGAGGTTCAACAGAGACTGTGATTGGCTTTCTTCTCTCATCTGTTGTTTTTACTTTTTGTTTCCATTCTCTTTCTATATTTCTCATCTGATCTTCTTGAAAAGAGTGTTTGATTTCTAGGTTAGTAGAGATCTGCTGATTTCTTGTCAGTTTGCTTCTGACTGACCTTATTTCTTCTTTTGCTCTCTTTGCTTGATTTTTGCCCATGTCTTCAAGAGTCCTTTTCTTGTTTTGTAATTCTGCAGAGAAACTTTTAATGATTTGTTCATCATTGCTTATCTCTACAGTTTGCAAATTTTGAAGACCTTTGCTTATTTCTTAAGAAATTTTGTTGGCCTCCTTGCTCAGTTCTTCTTTCCAGGTTCTCGGCTCATCTATTAGAGTATTTAGTTGTTTGGTTTTTTGAGTTGTGCGTCTTTCCACCTTCATGAGCTCTTCAGAAGTTTGAGTGTTTGAGTTTTTCTAGCTCATGTAGGTCAATATTCTGATCTCTTTTGCAGTTGAATATTTCCTATCTGATTGATTGAGAGAATTCTAAGAGATCAGATTTGAGTAGGATTCTAGGTAAACTTGGAGTTGGATCAACAGATGATCTTTCTCCTTCTAACATACTAGTGGACAACACATGTCCAGCAGTTTTACTAACATTTTCTCTATTAAGAGTTCTGTTAATGCCTAGAATACTAGAAAAATCTAATGTTCCTGGGTCTTCCACATTCAATGTCTTTATCCTATATGATTCAGTCTCATGTGTTCTTTGATAATTCTTTTCAGAATTCTCATGTGTTAAATCCTCACCAATCCCTGTGGGTTCTTTCCAAGTTTCCTTAACTCATTGAGTCTCCACTTGTTGGTGCTTGATGATGACTCTAAGAGTCATCAAACAGGCTGGGCTTGGTGGCTATATCGGGAATGTGGATCTGTGGGGGTGAGTTTGGTGGACTGAGGTTGAAGTTTTTATAAGCTGAGGTGGTGGAATGTGATGCGGGAGAGTCAGGTGAACCCTTGTTTAGATTGATTGATTCAGAAAAGTGAGATGTTTGTGGGCTTTGTTTTGGGGTTGGTTGTTCTGGTTCATATGGGTTCTATTCTAGAAGTTCTATTCCTTCCTTGTACTTCATTAGAACTGGGTAGCTATCTGGAATATTCAAAAGTAAAGAAATAGGTATAGAGGATATAGAATGTGTTGTACCTAATTCGAACTTTTTTAGAATTTTCAGGGTGGTCGACCCAAGCTTGGCTCCCTTCATAACCAATGATCCTTCCTAACATTTCTTGAAGATGAGTAGAGAAAGAAACCTTATAAATGGAATGTGGACAGTTTCTTTCTTCTCCTTCTGTTTATCTTCAATTCTTTTCACCAGATTCCTCCACAGTATAGCTCCATAGTCTATTTGTTTATTCAGAATTATAGCGACCATTATGGAGTATACTGATTCACTAGTTTGATCAGATGAGCCGATTTTAGCGGTTAGGCTGTAAATGAGTGTGTGCATCATCAGTTTCCACTTTCTCTCTATCTGATTAATGTTTATGCATGAGATTGTGGTAAAGCTTGTTCCTTTGTTCAAGGAATTGATGGTTTTGAGGATTTCTGTTTTGGTTGGAGGTTAAGCAGGATTTTCTGGAGCTTTGAGGTCAGTAACTTGTCTAAAATCTTCTTCAGAAAACTGTAGGGTTGATGTGGATTGATCTTCATTTTCAATGAGCGCTTTAATCCATACCTTGTTTGTTGCAGTTTCAGTTTCCAATTTTACTGTTGACCAAACATTCATAAGAGCCTCTTTGGTGACTTCTTCGTCTTCGGTGAGGGCTATCATGAGAGGCGAATATCTTAGTGCTTCTATGATAATCTGAACATCATTGGAGTAGGCAGGCGGATTTAGATTTGCTCGCATATTGTTTTTCTCTATGTAGAATGTCTTGAATAGCGAGATTTGGGAGGATGAAGCCATTTTTTTTATTTGAGGAAATGCTTTGCTTGGTGAGGATTGTAATTTTGTGAACGGTGGTTGATTTTGTGGATGAGTGAGGGATTTATAACATTCGAGAGATTCTATGGTTTTAACGGCTCTTTTTCACCGATTGTATTGATTGGGTGGTGAAACGGATGTCTATTGGATCATTGATTCCTCGTAACTGAAAAAAGTTACCGTTCCTATTTATTGGAGCATTTTCTTCATTTTCGGTTGGGATTCTTTGTTGAAGATTTGTTCCAACCCTGATTTTAATGGGGAAAAATTGTGTTTCTCCTTTATCAACTCCAAATTTTTCAGAACTTTTCAGTGGTTCTTTGTCATTCCTTCTTTCTTCCTCTTACTCCTCCCCTTTTTTGATTTGTGTGTGTGTGTGTGTGTGTGTGTGAGTGTGTGTGTGTGTGAAGATGTGTAAAATATTTTTCATTTTTTTTTTGTTTTATCCAGGCATTCAAACTTTTGTACAGAACTACTTCAGAATTTCCGGAGTTGTTCTGTATGACCATTTTTTTGTGATTGATCAAGAGCATGCGTTTGATGGTCCTTTTAGTTGCATATTGACATTTCTGCCCCTGTACAGAGCTACTTCGGAATTTCCGGAGTTGTTCTGTATGACCATTTTTTGTGATTGATCAAGAGCATGCGTTTGATGGTCCTTTTAGTTGCATATTGACATTTCTGCCCTTGTCCAGAACTACTTCGGAAAATTTGGAGTACTTTCTGTATGATTAGATCCTTAATGATAAAGTACAAAATTTTTATGCAATTTTGACCTTTTCTTGCAACGTCCCCAAAAGATTATATTTCAAAATTTTTTTACAAAACTGACACCTAATACAGATCTTTATTTAAACATTAAATTTAGGTGAAAGCATGTATTTTTATAAGTACAGGGTAAGATGATTCTGGTGGGTATAGGAGGATGTGCTCTGGCTTCAAGTTGGAGAGGAATGTTATTGTGAGAGATGGGTCTCAGGTTCTCATCATCTTCCTCTATAATGTCATTTGGAAGCCCAGTAATATGAAGACTAAGAAACCTTTGGGAGGGTAGGAGTTGGGTGTGCTATTCACGAGGAATTCCTTCCCATTGTTTGGCTTGGCAGATTATACTCGTCACAAAGCGAGGATACATAATAATTCTCTCTTCTACGGGTAGATAGTAGTTCTTTTTCTTGGTTTCAATGACTTGGGCCCTGTTGAAGTGGGTGGCCCCATTTTTGTCATTCAGACAAAGGGCTGAGCGAATGGATTCCTTAGTGACTTCAAAGGTAAGTCGGTTCACTCGTGTTCTTATGGGGCTTCCTGGTAGGTTGGGATCAGATCTTGCATTCACCCAAAAGTCCCTCAGAAATTCATATCTTAAGGGGGTGTTCTGAGTGAGTGCAAGACGGATGGTGCAGGTTTGCAGTGTTGATACCTGATATGTACGTCGTGTGAAGTATCAAGCAAGATCAAGATCAAGTCAAACTAGGTCTGGCCGAACTAGGTCCGAACCTGAAGTTCGGACTGGCCGAACCTGAGGTTCGGACTGGCCGAACCTGAGGTTCGGCCGAAGCTCCGACCAGCGGGTATATATAGATGTTTGGTCTTTGTAATTGAAGGGGGCTGAGCGTGCGAGATCTGTTAAGTGTGTGTTTCTAAGTGTGTATTCTCTGAGTCTTTTCTGAGTGTTTCACTGATTGTAATTGTTCGTTTTGATCAATAAAACAATCGGTTAATTACGTTTCGATGTTCGAATAGCTAGATCGAGTAGACGATCCAATGCTCACGCATTTTCAAGTGGTATCAGAGCTATCTGGTTCACTCTACTGATCTGTGGTTGCTAGTTTCGGATTTTTGAAGCGTTTTTGAAGTTTCTCGAGTTTGTTTTCGTGTTTTTCATCAATTCTATTGAGTGTTTGGTGTCAAATCTGTTTCTAAATCACTTTCTATCAGTTTTTCTAACTCACAGTATCGAGTTTTGTCAAAATCCGTTCATTTTTGCGCGTTTTTGAAAAATGAGTTCGAAGTTCGGAGTCTCCTGATCAGATTCGGAGTAACTGCTCCGAACTTGAAGTTCGGTCGATAATCGGTCAGGGTTCAGAGCTGTCTCGGTCAGGGTTTGGTCTATCTTGGTCAAGTTTGGAGTTCATTTACGTTCGGTCAAGGTTCGGAGGTGGTTCGGTGCTAGATCAGAGTATTTGAAGAGATCGGACAGTTCAATTTGTTTCGGAGCACGTTCGGACAGAGTTCGGAGCTTGGTTTTAAGTTCGGACAGAGTTCGGAGCTTAGAAATAAGTTCGGAGAGAGTTCGGCCGGCAGAATCTTAATTTTTCAAACGATGTCGGAATTTCAAGCGTTTGCTGCAATGCAAAGTGCGATGCAAACCATGTTGAATTTTGATAATGAAATTGGAATAAGTCAGAAAGTTCCCAAATTGTTGAAGCTAGAAGATTATCAAAATTGGAAGAAACGGTTTTCTACATACATAAGCACAAATGATATTGATCTATGGATTCCGATTCGAAAATTGTATGAACGACCAACTGAAGAAGGAGATTATAAGGAACTTCAAGATTTTGATGCTGCTGAAAGGAAAAGTTATGAGCTTGAAAAGAAAGTTTATGGTTATCTTACAATGGCTTTACCTACTGAATTGTTACATCAATTCAGCACTTGTAAGAAATCAAAGCAATTGTGGGATGCTCTCTTAGCAAGATGTGAGGGTAATGATGATTACAAGAAGAGTCGGAAGAAAGTATTGAACAAAGAATTTGATAATTTTCAAAACTATGAAAATGAGAACATTACTGCTCTCGTTTCACGGTTTTCACATCTAATGAGTGAATTAAAGGTAGTTGGTATTGAGAAATCTGATGCTGATTTGAAAGAGAAGATTATGGAAGCTTTACCTGAGAAATGGGAGAATTATGTTTTGCTGCTCACTCATGACAAGGATTATTCAACAATGACATTTCACGAGCTTACTGGAAAACTTCATGCTCGAGAAATGGAAATGTTAAATTCAAAGAAATCAACTGCTACTTTGCAAAATCCTGAATTGTATCATGGTGAGAATACGGCAAGCATTATCAACAGGCACATGCAAGCAAGCCTGGTTTTACTCAATCACCCAAGCCTGGTTTTACTCAACCATCTACTAGTAACATAAGCAAGACAACAGCCTTGACGGCTCAACATGATGGTGTTTATGATTGGGGTCAACAGTTTGGGTATGATTCATCTGCCTTGATAGTTACTCATGATCAACAAGAGGATTTCTGTTCAGACACTAGTTCTGATACTAGTTCAAATCCAAGTTCTTATGAATCTGCTGAGAATATGGAGAGTCTGATGAAAGAAAATACTTTATTATTGCATGAAATTCAAATGTTTTCTGGAGAATTGACGGATGTAAAGGCAAAGTTAGAGGTGTCTAAAAACAATGAGAAGGAATTGGGTATTAAGAATGAATGTTTGTTTAAAGAGATCAAATTGTTGAATGAAGTTTTAGAAATTTCTAAACAAGATAAAAGAGATGTTGAAGCTGCAAAAGCTAAGATTTGTGAAGAAAGGGATGACTTGACAAAAGAAGTCAAGAAATGGAAGGATGAAGCGGAGGATACTGCTTCTGATTTCACAAATTTGTTTGATAAATCAAAAGTCAAGCTTGATCTGCTCACAAAGAATGTTGAAGAATCAACTGCTAAGAATGAAGCGTATCAAGTTGACATGGGAAGCTTGTTGGATGAGAAGCGGGAGTTGGTCCGTGTAAATAAAGTTCAAACAACAAATTTGGAGATTCAAAAGAGGAATGAAGATAAATTGAAGAAGGAACTTTATGAAGGCCTTGATAATCTTCGTCTACAAAAATTTGAAACTCACAAGGTTGCGAAGCGTTTGATTGCTAAAGAAAAAGAATTTGCTGAGGCTCAACAGAAAATTTATGATATGAAAATTCAAGTTCTTGATGCTAATCGATTGCTTAATAATGTTTCAAATTCTCAAGTCCTTACAAGCTTTTTAGTTAACGATCAAAATTTTGAGAAAATGTTTGATAAGACTGCATCACCTTCTGCTCATATCAAAGAAGCTGTCAAGGAAGTGAAGGAAAAAGTTGACGAAATTGATTATTCAAAGATTTCATCATCTACTGTTGAGAATGAGAAAGTTGTGACAAAGAAGAAGAACAGGAAGAATAAGAAAAAGAAGGAAAAGAAATCCGAAGTTTCTCCTGCACCAAAGTTTGTATCTGGTTCATCTTCTGCTGATAATGAGAATTCGACTACTTCTAGTGACAAGATTCAGTCTCAACGTGAGTTTGATGAAAAGATCTTTTATGATCAAAAGAATGTTACTGCAGTGAAAGCTGAATTTTCTCGTTTAGCAAAGAATGGACATTGTTCATCTGAGGAGAAGATTTCTGCAAAGCATGAAGGATTGGGTTTTCACGGGATGACAGACAAAGCTGAGAAGGTTCCAGCATCTTCATCTCATGATTTGAAGAAATTAAAGATGAAACAAGTGAAGAAGGAAGTTTTTCAAGCTGATAAAATTCAACCTGAGCGGTTTTACAAACTCAAGGGATCGGATCAATTATTTTCTGACAAAGAATTTCCACTTCATTGTGTTGATGCTCGGAAGATTGCTGAGGTCTTTGTGAAAGCTACAATTTCTTCTGAAAGTTCTCAATCTCGAAGCCCTACATCTAAATAGGTACATGATCACAGGCATCAGGTATATGATTCTCATTCTGATCATGTTCGAGATATTCATGTGTGCTCCTCGCAGGTACATCAAATATGGGACAAAATGACAAGAATATGTTATATTTTCCGTCGCCCAGGGCATATAGCAAAAGATTGTCCACTACCTGCTGATTCACCCCAAAGATTTCACAAGAAATCAGTTTTTGGTAAACCTGCCACAACAAAGTTCTTCGATGAACGAGGCAGAGTTTTTGATGACGTTGAACCTACATTCTTTAACAAACAAAAATGTTTTGTTCCAATGTTCTTAAAGGTTCAAAGTGTAGGTTCATCATCACAGTCACCTGTGATTGTTTCATCAAAAGCTGACTTACCAAAACAACAACAATGGAAACCTAAGGTGGTTTCTAAGCAAAACAAGGACACTGGTCGACCAGAAGCAATTCGCTTCGGGTCATTTTTGGACTAATTAGTTTGACCAGTGTGCAGGTTCTTCTAGAAGACCTATTGACGATTGCAAAGTTGTTGATGGAGGAGTATTCTGCTTAACTTAAATTTCATGATAAATTTTTCTAACTTGCACATTTTTTCTGAAATTCTAAAATTTGCAAACTATCCGTGTTGATTGATCACTTTTCTTTGCTTTCTAAATTTTCTTAAAAACCCAAAAATAGAGTCTTGTTTTTGTGTAAAATGAAAATCCAAAAATAGTGTTTTCATTTTAAGGGGGAGAATTGTAAGTAAATGGGAGTAATTGAGAAAATGCATGTTATGGGGAGAAGGTGAATACATGCCAAATATATATGAAGGAAGGTGAATACATGCATACATATAAAATTGTGAGAAAGTGATCATTGGAAAATGATGGTACATTGGCTAACGTATCTGACTCATGGATAGAGTAGATGAAAGGGCCATAAGATCATTGTTTGATATGCTTGGTAGGCTCGGTAAATCAGAAAGTATTCAGATGTGATATACGTGAAATACTAATGCTTGACCATGTGGATAACATCTTGATGCATATTTCATGACACAAAAAGAAAAATAAGTGTGAAATTCAAAATGAGTAGTCACTGTGTATACATGTGTTCATTTTGCAAAGAATTAAACTTGTTTGATTTTCTTTATTTTGTCAAACGATCGGACTTTCTCTGCGTATCGAAAGATCGACCTGATCGTTGTTCGTTTGACATTCTGCTTTATTTTCTTTGGTGTTTCGTGTAACTCATCGGACTTTCTCTGCGTGTACGGAAGTACCGACCTGATTGTTGTTGAGTTATACAATTTCAACTTGTTTTATTTTCTTATTTTGTTAAATATGAGGCCTTATCTGCGTATCGAAAGGTCGATCTTAAGGTAGACGATTTAACGTTCTTATTTCTTTTTGCATGGAACACAATTGACGATATCATGAAAATTCTATGCATTGTGAAAAATCACAAGTGCTGTCACACAAAAGGAAAAAGATAGAAAAACTGAAAAGTGTTTGATTATGTCTGATAGGGTGGGATACGCTGGTCAAAGCAAATCTAATCAATACCTTAACATATCCAGATGTTATGAGTATGATTCTGCCTGAGTTTGAGCTGGACAAATTATACCGGCAATCATCATGACTTTTGTGCTTCGATTAATTGAAACTAAAGTGTAGTTCAGTGCGTTATGTTCAATATGATCCCATATAGTGATCTTTCTCATACCAAAAATAGTGTTTGATCCTGTATTGCAATTTCATTTCATTTTAGAAAAGAAGAAAAAGATTTTCGGTGTGTTTTAGCATAATCTTTGAAAAGCCAAAAAGATTTTGTTTCTGCTTTATTTTCGATCTAATCAACACGTGATACAAATCAATTTTCAAAATCATATCTTGGAGTCTCAAAGAGACGTTTTGCACCAAGATTATTTAAATGCATGAGCAGGTTGCTATGTGCAAGATATCACAACTTCAAGTCTTCTGAAGATGTTGATGAAAGACCAGAGATACACTAAAATGTCATCAAGTATTCAAGATTAAGCTACGATCGAGTTAAGGAGTAGTTTGTTTGCTGATTCATTTCATTATACAAACGGATTCTACACTTGAGGGGGAGCTTGATTGAAGATACAAAATTTGATGATGTTGAAGAGATACTTCACACGACGAGGGGGAGTTTGTTGATACCTGATATGTGCGTCGTGTGAAGTATCAAGCAAGATCAAGATCAAGTCAAACTAGGTCTGGCCGAACTAGGTCCGAACCTGAAGTTCGGACTGGCCGAACCTGAGGTTCGGCCGAAGCTCCGACCAGCGGGTATATATAGATGTTGGGTCTTTGTAATTGAAGGGGGCTGAGCGTGCGAGATCTGTTAAGTGTGTGTTTCTGAGTGTGTATTCTCTGAGTCTTTTCTGAGTGTTTCACTGATTGTAATTGTTCGTTTTGATCAATAAAACAATCGGTTAATTACGTTTCGATGTTCGAATAGCTAGATCGAGTAGACGATCCAATGCTCACGCATTTTCAAGTGGTATCAGAGCTATCTGGTTCACTCTACTGATCTGTGGTTGCTATTTTCGGATTTTGAAGCGTTTTTGAAGTTTCTCGAGTTTGTTTTCGTGTTTTTCATCAATTCTATTGAGTGTTTGGTGTCAAATCTGTTTCTAAATCACTTTCTATCAGTTTTTCTGACTCACAGTATCGAGTTTTGTCAAAATCCGTTCATTTTTGCGCGTTTTTGAAAAATGAGTTCGAAGTTCGGAGTCTCCTGATCAGATTCGGAGTAACTGCTCCGAACTTGAAGTTCGGTCGATAATCGGTCAGGGTTCAGAGCTGTCTCGGTCAGGGTTTGGTCTATCTTGGTCAAGTTTAGAGTTCATTTACGTTCGGTCAAGGTTCGGAGGTGGTTCGGTGCTAGATCGGAGTATTTGAAGAGATCGGATAGTTCAATTTGTTTCGGAGCACGTTCAGACAGAGTTCGGAGCTTGGTTTTAAGTTCGGACAGAGTTCGGGGCTTAGTAATAAGTTCGGAGAGAGTTCGGCCGGCAGAATCTTAATTTTTCAAACGATGTCGGAATTTCAAGCGTTTGCTGCAATGCAAAGTGCGATGCAAACCATGTTGAATTTTGATAATGAAATTGGAATAAGTCAGAAAGTTCCCAAATTGTTGAAGCTAGAAGATTATCAAAATTGGAAGAAACGGTTTTCTACATACATAAGCACAAATGATATTGATCTATGGATTCCGATTCGAAAATTGTATGAACGACCAACTGAAGAAGGAGATTATAAGGAACTTCAAGATTTTGATGCTGCTGAAAGGAAAAGTTATGAGCTTGAAAAGAAAGTTTATGGTTATCTTACAATGGCTTTACCTACTGAATTGTTACATCAATTCAGCACTTGTAAGAAATCAAAGCAATTGTGGGATGCTCTCTTAGCAAGATGTGAGGGTAATGATGATTACAAGAAGAGTCGGAAGAAAGTATTGAACAAAGAATTTGATAATTTTCAAAACTATGAAAATGAGAACATTACTGCTCTCGTTTCACGGTTTTCACATCTAATGAGTGAATTAAAGGTAGTTGGTATTGAGAAATCTGATGCTGATTTGAAAGAGAAGATTATGGAAGCTTTACCTGAGAAATGGGAGAATTATGTTTTGCTGCTCACTCATGACAAGGATTATTCAACAATGACATTTCACGAGCTTACTGGAAAACTTCATGCTCGAGAAATGGAAATGTTAAATTCAAAGAAATCAACTGCTACTTTGCAAAATCCTGAATTGTATCATGGTGAGAATACGGCAAGCATGAATGCCTAAACCAAGTCTGAGTTCTGCACCTAGTACAGCTTTCTTGACTGGAATTTCTGATAATTCTGATAACAAGTCTTCACGGGGTTGTAGCTTTACAATTCCAAAATTTTCAAGTCAGAATGCTTTTTCCGCTGAATCAACAGAGGATTGTGCTAAAATGATTTCTGCTTTGATCTCTTCATCTTTTGGTTCGATTATTAAGAATGCTGCTGATGCAAAGTTAACCAGTGATGATCTTGATGCTCTTGATGATGATCAACTAACTGAATTGGATATATCTTGGCAATATGCTATGTTATGTCAACGATCGAAGAGGTTCTTCAAGAAACATGGAAGGAATCTTTCTGGTGATAAATTGGGTTTTGACAAGTCTAAGCTAAAATGTTATAAATGTTCACAGCTTGGACATTTTGCCAAGGATTATCAACAGGCACATGCAAGCAAGCCTGGTTTTACTCAATCACCCAAGCCTGGTTTTACTCAACCATCTACTAGTAACACAAGCAAGACAACAGCCTTGACGGCTCAACATGATGGTGTTTATGATTGGGGTCAACAGTTTGGGTATGATTCATCTGCCTTGATAGTTACTCATGATCAACAAGAGGATTTCTGTTCAGACACTAGTTCTGATACTAGTTCAAATCCAAGTTCTTATGAATCTGCTGAGAATATGGAGAGTCTGATGAAATAAAATACTTTATTATTGCATGAAATTCAAATGTTTTCTGGAGAATTGACGGATGTAAAGGCAAAGTAAGAGGTGTCTAAAAACAATGAGAAGGAATTGGGTATGAAGAATGAATGTTTGTTTAAAGAGATCAAATTGTTGAATGAAGTTTTAGAAATTTCTAAACAAGATAAAAGAGATGTTGAAGCTGCAAAAGCTAAGATTTGTGAAGAAAGGGATGACTTGATAAAAGAAGTCAAGAAATGGAAGGATGAAGCGGAGGATACTGCTTCTGATTTCACAAATTTGTTTGATAAATCAAAAGTGAAGCTTGATCTGCTCACAAAGAATGTTGAAGAATCAACTGCTAAGATTGAAGCGTATCAAGTTGACATGGGAAGCTTGTTGGATGAGAAGCGGGAGTTGGTCCATGTAAATAAAGTTCAAAAAACAAATTTGGAGATTCAAAAGAGGAATGAAGATAAATTGAAGAAGGAACTATATGAAGGCCTTGATAATCTTCGTCTACAAAAATTTGAAACTCACAAGGTTGCGAAGCGTTTGATTGCTAAAGAAAAAGAATTTGCTGAGGCTCAACAGAAAATTTATGATATGAAAATTCAAGTTCTTGATGCTAATCGATTGCTTAATAATGTTTCAAATTCTCAAGTCCTTACAAGCTTCTTAGTTAACGATCAAAATTTTGAGAAAATGTTTGATAAGACTGCATCACCTTCTGCTCATATCAAAGAAGCTGTCAAGGAAGTGAAGGAAAAAGTTGACGAAATTGATTATTCAAAGATTTCATCATCTACTGTTGAGAATGAGAAAGTTGTGACAAAGAAGAAGAACAGGAAGAATAAGAAAAAGAAGGAAAAGAAATCCGAAGTTTCTCCTGCACCAAAGTTTGTATGTGGTTCATCTTCTGCTGATAATGAGAATTCGACTACTTCTAGTGACAAGATTCAGTCTCAACGTGAGTTTGATGAAAAGATCTTTTATGATCAAAAGAATGTTACTGCAGTGAAAGCTGAATTTTCTCGTGTAGCAAAGAATGGACATTGTTCATCTGAGGAGAAGATTTCTGCAAAGCATGAAGGATTGGGTTTTCACGGGATGACAGACAAAGCTGAGAAGGTTCCAGCATTTTCATCTCATGATTTGAAGAAATTAAAGATGAAACAAGTCGAACCAACCTAACCCGTTTGGACTTGTAAAAAAAAGTAACCCATTTTCTTGTACAGAGCTGCAGATCAAGAAAACATATCAAAAATGAATGTTTACTTACATGCAAGAAAATACTCCAGTAAAAATGACATCTGCAAAATCAAAAAACGAAAACATACTGAAAATCAATCTTTGGCACAACTGCAGAAAACTTAAACCCTTACAGTTGAGGGTCGATTCGAGGCCAAGTTTGCAAAACACATTTTTTAATACCTGAGGAGGCTATAATGGAAATTGCAACACTATTCTTCTATTTCTGCAACATATACTATACATTAGTATGGAATACAATAGCGAGAGATGGAAAACAAAATAAGCTAGCATAGAGACAACCATTTTCCTATAAGCACGACCTCGGTTTGTGATAATGCAATTACAACCGAGGATCACAATCATAAAATATGCTGATATATCATATTTGCTGTTTTTAAATAAATAAAGCATCTTACTATTAGGTGAGTCACTCCTCTTTTTCTTCTCAACATGATTTAACACCACAGTCCAGTAATCAACAACATCATATGTGAGTAAGGCTCCAGGTATCACTGAATTAGCAATAATAACTGAAATATATGCAACACTCTGCAGAAAAACAAAAAATTATTTACAATGACTGGTTGCTAGCAGCCAATCCTCCCTTATTCAAATCAGAATTTAACAAAGCAATAGTTTAAATAGAATCATACAGTGAAGTCTTGGTAACCCAGACTTGTTGCAAATCAATTCCTTCGCATTAAGCACTGTATATGTGAAGTAAAAAATTATAGAAGGATAAAAATCATTAGATAAACAAAACAAAACATAAGCAAATATGAAGTCAAGCTGGTGTTGTTTCACTGATAACTTTGAAAATATTGCAATTTTAGGTCAATAAAGCTTTGCTTGAACTCATAAGTGCAGCAAAAACTCGGAGACTTTTCTAGTTCCCTATTCCTGTAGTGGAGCTGTACTTTTGACATAGTTCCTGAAAAACAGCACACAATATAAGAAACTTTTTATACTAAATAATGTTTGACTATTTTACTCTAGTTATTTTACAAATAAACTCGCCAGGAGTGTCGTATCATATCATCAAACACCACGTCAACCTTACCTAAGCATCACTAGTAAAAATGACTCTGCTCACCTCTCATCTCTGAACTCGTAACCCTAGATCTACCGATGTGAGTAAGAGGCAGGTGTAATTAGGGCATGACAAACAAAATCAAATCAAGAATCCAACTAAGAGTTTGGGTGGGTTCCAGTTGAAAATCGAAAAAGAAAACACATCAGTAGAAAACAGAAGCCCAATTTCACACATACCTTAAGAGTTTCCTCCTCTGCCGCCCCTAAATCGTTTTTTAGGGTTCTTGATTTTGGAAGAATCAATGGCCAACGTTGAACCTAGAGAGATGAAGCAGACGAAGGTTTTAGGCATAAATGATTTACAGATCTGGAGAATACCACCGTGAATTTGAATTTTGAATTGGCCGCCAGAATTGAAGATCACAAAGGACGATTCCTTCTTGAAATCAAGTCCACTTCAAATCGAGAGAATGAATCCGCGTGAACAAATGATACCAACCCTCAGATTAGGGTTCTAAATGAGTTAAACCGTCGATTTGAAGGATGATCAGAGGGAAGGTAGCGTTCGTTTTTCAGATTTCTTGTACGGGGCTTGGAAGAGATTGCTTTAGGGTTTCTTTAGGGAAGAAAACACGCGGGTCATAAAACCCATCGGGTGACCCGATTTTTTGTGCTTTAAACACCAGATTCAACAATGTTGAATAAGTTCAACATCATGCTTGTTTTATTTGTACACAATGCAACAATAATTGTACCAATCTTAAATTTTCAACAATTTCGTTTTCTCTCTCATATATGTATATTAATGTAGTATAGATATATATATATAAACTAACAAAATACATGTAAATAAGACTCATGCGATATAAGGTTCAACCTCATATGTATTTTGCATCACAAAGAAATGTGCTTTGATGAAGATATCTGGAGATACTTCAGTCGGTTTACCGGCTGATAGTGGATGCCCATCCCTATTACTTTCAATGTCATTATTTGCAAATGTTTTCTGCCTGTCAGGTGGTAAGCCAATAGTTGTCAAGTTTTTTTTGGAACTCGCTCAGAAACTCAATCGTCTCTTCCATAACATTCTCTTCAGCAATGCATCCTTCTGGCTTATTTTTGTTTCGCACGTGCCCCTTTATAACCTTTATACATCTTTCAATTAGATACATCCATCTAAAGTATACCGGACCACATAACTTCACTTCCCTTGTTAGGTGCACAGTCAAATGAACCATAACATCGAAAAACGAGGGGGGGGGGGGGTGGAAAGTATTTCTCTAGAAGGCATAATGTAACACATAATTCTGCTTGTAATTTATCAAGATCCTCCACCTTGATTTCCTTGCTACATATTGATTTGAAAAAGAAGCAAAATCCGATACACAAAAGCATAATGTATGACGTAAATGTAAATGCAACTACTTTGATATATATGTGAAGTAGAAACGATATGACAAAAATATACAATTCAAAACATGATTATAGCATTTCTTGTGTGTTTCGGCATAATAGACCGTATTGAAACGGGCAAAAACTATTGCATGAGCATGTGGTAGTCATGTGATTTAAGTCATATGAGCTTCCTATCCTTTAGACTAACCAAAGTAGAAAAATTAGAAGAATATCCTTGTGGAACCCTTAACTTGTATAAGGTATCACAAAATTTGTCTTTTTCCTCGGTTGTTAATGTGTAACAAACTGCCGGAAGTATTGTTTTGTTGCCTTCTTTCTTAGCTTTTAATTCTGGTCTGAAACCAAATGACTCCAAATCCATCCGAGCCTCCAATCCATATTTTGTCTTTCCTGGGATGTGTAATAAGGTACCAATCAGACTCTCAACAACATTTTTTTTATATGCATAAAATCTATACAGTGGTTGAAAGAATTATAACACCAATACTTAAGACGCCGAAACTATATATTAATTTTCTTCCAGTAAGTGTCTTCTTTGCTAACAACGTTTGATGTACCAATTTCTTTTGTTCTCCTTTTCCTTTTTATCTTTCCACCTCTTCCATTGGAAGTTTGTTGAATGTACTGATAATTTTTCTTATCACCCTTACCCCATTTATTTATAACATATTGGACCTCGTTATATATTTCTTCCCCATTCATAGGTTCCGGTGAAATTTTAAGCTTTTTTTCTCCATTGAATGCCATCTTTTGACGTCTGAATGCATGGTCATAAGGTAGATAACGTCTGTGTCCAGCATTACTTTATTTCTTTGAGTTAGGGAGTCTAATATATTATGTTCGTTTCCTAAACACTACACAACCTTTGAATCCACTATATGGACAACCACAAAGTGTTACAAGGCCAGGATAATCGTTTATAGTCATAACACAACAGCACGCAGTGTAAACTTTTCTTTTAAGTATGCATTGTTTGCTTCGACTCGCACTTCGAATAAGATTTGTAATCATCAATCAACGGTTCTTAAAAAACATCAATATCGTTACCTAGTGTTCCCGATATCAATAATGCAAGCATGATGAACTTTCTTTTCATACACAACCAAGGTGGAAGGTTGTAAATGACATATAAAATTGGCCATACACTGTGGTTTCGATTTCCTCGATTAACGTCTACCCCATCAGCTGAAATGCCTAGGCGCAAACTTCTTGGATCATTAGCAATTTCTAGATATCTGTCATCTATAGCAGTTCACGCGGTTGAGTCTGTCGGGTGACGTAAAACACCATCCTTTATTCTACTTTCCGCGTGCCATCTCAAATCACATGCAGTTGTCTTTGACTGGGATTGACGTTTCAACTGTGGTATTATGGGAAAGTACCATAATACTTTTGTCGGAACATTCTTGTATATCACTTTTTTTTATTCCGTCCACCTTCCATCTAGATTTTCTACAAGTGGGACATACTTGCAAATCTTTGTAGTCGACCCTGTATAGTATGCAATCGTTGATACATGTGTGTATCTTCGTATACCCTAAACCCATTGCTTTGAACGTTTTCTTAGCCTCATATGTACTGTTCACCATCTCATTGCCTTCAGGCAACATCTTCTTTATCAAAACTAACGTTTCAGTAAAGCATTTATCTGAAACTCCATACTTACTCTTCAAGTTGAAGAGTTGTATTAGCGCGGACAACTTTGTGAAGTCGGGACACCCTTTGTAAAGTGGCTTCTCAGCATCTTCAATTAGTTTTATGAACTTCTCATGTTCATGTTCCATGAAATTTTCTTCCGTAGCTTCAACCATATCAATTATTTCGGCGGCATCTGTTTGAAAATGCGAGAGCATAGGATCGTCCACTCAATCTAATTAACCGATTGTTTTATTGATCAGGGATGAACAATTACAACCAATATGCACTCAGAAAACAGACACAGAGAAACACCTTAGAAACACACACTTAACAGAATCTCTCACGCTCAAAGCTACTGATTACAAAGAACAACAAGCTATTTATAAGCACTGGCCGAACCCTGTCCGAACTCCTGGTTCAGCAGGTCCGACTTTCAGGTTCGGACCAGGTTCGGCCAATCAACCTTTGGCTTGAACTTGATCATTGACTTGATGTAACTCGATACTTCACACGACGCACATATCAGGGATCAACAAACTCCCCCTCATCGTGTGCAGTATCACTTCAACATCTTCAAATCTGTATCTTCAATCAAGCTCCCCCTCAAATGTAGAATTCGTTCGTTCAATGAAATAAATCCTCGTACAAACTCTTCTTCAACTGAATTGTTGCTTGATCTTGAATACTTGACGATGTTTAGTGTATCTCTGGTCTTTATCAACAGCTTCAGAAGACTTAAAGTTGTGATATCTTGCTCTTTAGCAACCTACACAATCATATAAATAATCTTGGCGCAAAACGTCTCTTCAAGACTCCAATAGATTTTGAAAATTTGATTTTGTATCACGTGTTGATCAGATCGAAAATAAAGCAGAAACAAAATCTTTTTGGCTTTTAGAAAGTTTATATCAAAACAAACCAAAAATCTTTTTGATTTTTTCAAACTTATGCTAAAACATACCAAAAATCTTTTTGAACTTTTCTTGAAATGAAATGAAATACAATACAGAATCAAACACTATTTTTTTTGTATGAGAAAGATCACTATATGGGATCATATTGGACATAAAACACTGAACTACACATCAATTTCGATTAATCGAAGTACATAAGTCATACTGATTGCCGGTATAATTTCTCCATCTTAAACTCAGGCATAATCATACTCATAAAATCTGTATATGTTAAGCTATTGATTAAATTTGCTTTGACCAGTGTATCCCACACTTTCAGACATATTCAAACATTTTCTATATCCTTTTCTTTTGCCTTTTCTTTTTATGTGATTACACTTGTGAATTGTCATAAAGTATAATATTTTCATGATATCGTCAACTGTGTTCCATGCAAAAAGAAATAAGAACGTTAAATCGTCTACCTTAAGGTCGATCTTTCGATACGCAGATAAGGCCTCGGATTTAACAAAATAAAGAAAATAAAACAAGTTGAAATTGTATAACCCAACAACAATCAGGTCGCTACTCCCGTACACGCAGAGCAAGTCTGATGAGTTATACGAAACACCAAAGAAAATAAAGCAGAACTTCAAACGAACAACGATCAGGTCGGTCTTATGAACACGCAGAGAAAGTCCGATCGTTTGACAAAATAAAGAAAATTAAACAAGTTTAAATCTTTGCAAAATGAACACATGTCTACACAATGACTTTTCATTTTGAATTTCACACTTATTTTCTTTTTGTCATGAAATACGCATCAAGATGTTATCCACATGGTCAAGCAATAGTATTTGGTGTATATCACATCTGAATACTTTCTGATTTGCCGAGCCTACCAAACATATCAAGCAATGATCTTATGGCCCTTTCATCTACTCTATCCATGAGTTAGATACGTAAGCCAATATACCATCATTTCTCAATGATCAATATTGTTGGAACCTATTTTGTTGGCAACACAAACTATTCACCGTTGATTATTGCTGGTGAAGACCTTTTGATGTCCTATCTAGACTTGATACTTTGTTTTGTAATTGACTTTGAATTTGTACTTAGAAACATTTTGATTATGAATCTAGCGTACTTGTTTTTCTTCTTAGCGGACTTCTGATTAATTGAACTTAGCGGACTTGTTTAACACTTAGCGTACTTGTTCAATGTTTGTCTTAGCGTACTTATTTTGTTCCTAGCGGACTTGTTTACTTAGCAGACTTGTTCCCGATCTTAGCGAACTTGATTTTCTCTTAGCGAACTTGTTAGCGGACTTGTCTATGTTTAGCGAACTTGTTAGCGGACTTGTTTGTACTTAGCGAACTTGTTAGCGAACTTGTTAATGCTTAGCGGACTTGTTAGTGAACTTGTTTACTCTTAGCAAACTTGACTACTGCTTAGCGAACTTGTCTGTGCTGATGGAATATTTTGCTTAATTCAAGGTAATGATTGTGTGTGTCAAACATTCTTTTTGTCCTATGCTCTCTTGTAGTATATAAATAGTTGAGAAAAACCCTATTGAGGGACGACACTCCTGGATTATTCTTCAAGAGAGCATTTGTGTGTGTGTTCTTGGTGTTAGTGTGTGTTCTTGAGCTTTAGGAATCATCAATGGGTGAGCATTGATGCAGATTCATCTAGAATCGACCATCACACATTATTTCTGCACTTGTGTGATGAATCATATGAGAACATGTTGCTCTAATTTGGTCCTGACAATTGGTATCAGAGCCATGTTCTTCATTTTTTTTGAAGTTTTTCTCAAAATGGAGAAAATCTCATATGAGTTGTCAATTTTGGATGGATTTGCTTGTTGTTTGAGTTGATTCTTGGTAGAAATCACTCAAGAAACACATTGCTTTACTCAGATTTCAGTAAAACTCAAGATATATAGTCGAATTTTTGAATCTGCCATGAACAGTTCGTAACTTTTCTTAAGTCTGTTCTTGAGAAAAATTTTCAAATTTGTTTTTCTGTTGATTCTTTGTTAAAATTGATGAATGGCGAGATTTACACATGTAAAACCGAATCAATTGGCACTGATTTCTCTCAAAAACATCAAGTATAGGTGATTTTAGAAGCTAAAAGTGGTGGTTTTTGATGATCTTCACATAATCTTACTATTCCATCAAATTAGGTCATTTAGAGTGGTTTTTGGAGTTTGTGTCAGTTAAAAAACGTATTCCTACATGAATTTTGAACCTATTGATGATCTCAAACATTGTTTTTGTCAACATTGATTTTTGAAGTTTGAAATTACTCAAGAACAAGCTGTTCAAATTTTGGCTAAGTATGAAAATTTGACTTTTCAGATTTTTGCAAAAATCTCACTTGCTGATGACTAATTATGTTTGTTAATGTTTGTGAATGTAGGATTTGTGTGAATTCAAGCATTCTACAAGCATTTGAGCATTTTAAACCAAACGTTCAATCCGTCCGAACCGTTAGTCAATTTAGCAAGTTTGTGCTAAATTTTCGTGTTTCTCATTTCCAATGGCTGAAGGCAATCAATTTGCTCCTGTCATGCAAGGTCACAATCGTCCACCAAAACTAATGGGCGCAAGTGAATTCGATGATTGGAAAGGGAAGTTTATGCTACTTCTGGAGTATGTTGATTATGATCTTTTGACTTCAATCGTTGAAGGTCCGGCTGTGTTTGAAATTGAAGAAGCTACTGCTACTAGCACTGTTGTTGTTACTGTTGCTGATCCTCCTCATCCCAAGAAAAAGATGATTCCAAAACCTTTGGATATGCTGACTCCTGCTGAAAGGGCACAAAGGAAACTTGACATGCGTGCATTGGGTTGTATAAAGATGGCATTGAATGATGACTTGCTACATCAATTTCGTGAGGCTACTTCAGGCCATGAGATCTGGCTTGGTTTGGAGAAAAAGTATGAAGGCAATCCGGCTAAAAAGGAGAGAAGACTTGAGAAATTGAAGTTGGCTTTTAACACTTTCGCTCACAGAACTGGAGAGTCGTTTGAAACACATGTCAACCGCTTCTGCAGAATCATTACCGAAATGACTACTAAGAAAATTCGTCCTGACTCTAGAGATATCATAAGGAAAATCTTGCATTCTTTTCCTCAGGAATTTGTCTCGTATGTCACTTACCTGATAGAAAGTACCGATCTAACTCAGGCCGACTATCTGGATATGATACACAAGGTGAGAGACTATGAAGTAAGAGCGGTTGAACGTAGTGGCAAGTCACTTATGGGAAATGTGACTTCAAGGGGCTCATCTTCCTCAGCTCCTAATGCTGCATTTGTTGCTTCTGCTTGTGAGGAGAATTATCAGTTTTCCAACTCGTCTGGCTAAACATTTCCTGCAATCGCTTCATCTCCTGTACCAGCTTCTATTCAAATTGAAGTATTTGCACCACATGCCACTCATCAACCTTCAAATGTTACATATGTTCAACAGCCACCATCTGGGTTCATGGTTTAGCAGTTAGCACCAATTTCATTAAACAACACCAGTTTGGACCAAGATTTGTGCAATGCTTTCCTGGCTTGCATGAACTCTCAAATGTCAGGGAACATTGAGACAATGACTGTTTGTCAAGAACATCTTGACCAAATTTCTGCTGATGATCTGGAAGAGATCGACATCAAGTGGCAGATGGGTTGATTGCTGCTAAAACGAGGAAGTTCTTTAGAAAGGCTGGGAGGAAGTTGTTTCAACCTCCTTCAAATGCCAATATCGGGTTTGATAAGTCCAAAGCTCAATGCTTCAACTGTCAAGAGCTCGGACATTTCGCACGTGAATGCCCAAAACCAAGAACGTAGAATGCTCCTGCAAGCTCGGGCGGAGGTAATCAGGCTTTTCAGAAACAAGCTGGCAATGGAAACCAGTCATATCAGAAGAAGAGCAACTCATCCTATCAGAAACCTTAGAATGCCAACTCTAATGTCTCTCTTCCCGGCTCGTCTAACTCTTAAGCTGCTCAAGGAGTCAACAACGGTGGCAAGGCATTAGTCTCACTCGAAGATGGTATCTATAACTAGACATCGTCTTCATCATCTCAACCTTCAAGCCAGTCAGACTATGCACTAATGGTCAATTCTGATGGTGAAGAGCTTTATGAGTCAGTTGAATTTGACCCTCTCTTCCCAACTGATTTATCTCTGATTGTCAGGACCGATTTCTTTAGCCAAAGATCATCATTTGATTCATCACACGAGTGCGGAAATCACGTGTTGATGATCAATCTTGGTTGGATCAGCAACATTGCCTCACCATTCGCCTCTGAAACTCAAAGAAAAATACCAAGAACACACACACAAACACACAGTGCTTCTCAGGAGGTTCTCTCAAGGCTTGTTTAGGGTTTCCTAAGGATCCCTATTTATATCCAATGAGGAGCACAAGTGTTAATGCACTGAATACAAGGAGAATCACACATCACATCAAGTAATCATTAAAATCGTCTAAGTCTTTTGTCAGATCCTTAAGTTGTACAGGCCAGATCGTTAGTCACAGAGTCTGGTCGTTAAGATACACAGGTCAGATCGTTAACCTTGTAGTTAGATCGTTAACTTTATAGTCAGATCGTTAACTAGCAGTCAGATCGTTAACTTAAAAGTCAGATCGTTAATCCTATATTATCTAGTCGTTATAGCTCTTACAGACTGTCAGATTGTTAAGCATATGAAGGCAAGTCGTTAGGAGGCAGATCCTTAAGTAGATAACAGGAGGCAGGTCGATAAAGAGAACACACTCAGATCGTTAAATCTATTTATCATGCAAGTCGTTAAGGCTAACACACTCAAGTCGTTAAGACCTTTGTTGGTAGATCGCTAAGCACAACATGGGTCAAATCGTTAAGAGTAAATCTGCCTAATCAATAAGAACTCAAACATGAAAAATATTCTAAGTGTTTGAACAACCAAACATACAAACAGAAGATCAACACATATGTAAATCAAGCTGAACCAACATAAGATAATAAGTAAACACACAATATAAGTATTCAAAGTTCAATATAAACTAAGTTATTACAAACTGAAATGTTCAAATACATAGATACCAAAATACATGTTGGTTATGTAGCTTCACTTGTGATCTTGTTCTTGGGTTCGTTTGTTCGTGTTATCACCAACCTCCAGGTTCCAACAATTCCCCCTTTGGTGGTAATGCGAACAACCTCCGTCATCATCATCTTAACTGTCCAAGAAGCTTTAGTAGGAATCTCCAGTATCTTCTAGCCAACCTGTTGTACTTGCGTTCGTAGCAGTAGATTTGGGTTTCCCATAGCACCCAAAGATCTTTTCTTGCAAATTTCTTCAGATCTGAGTAGTGCCACATTTCAAGCTTCCTGTCTGAGCCTCTACACAGATGACTTATACCACGACTGTCTATTTCCCATCTTTCCAAGTTCGCCAAACTCTCAGTTTTCATCCTTCCGGCATTAATGCATTCCCAGCTCCACCATCTAAGGAACAGTAGGAATTCATTTGCATCAACTACCTCATAGGGCTTCAGTCTGGATGGAACTGTTTCAAGACGACCATAGAAGAACCAACGTAAGTAGCAGATGGGTAGCAGCCTGAGCTCAATGGCAACAAAGAGTCTGATTGGTTCTGCATTTTCTCGTTCAATCACTAACTCATGAGTTTGAGCACTATAGTACCAATCCTTGATGGGATTTTTCTTCAGATTACCCTCAATCTTCTTAGTCTTTATGTTCTTGCCAATATTGGAGTAGATCTGCTTGTAAGGGACTTTAGCTCGTTTCTTCTCAAACCGTTCATATTCCTTCTTCTCTTGTTCTCTGGTCTGCTTGTGATATCTGCTGAGGTATGTGTTATGCACTAAACTCTGAGCTATCACAGCAATCTCAGCAATTGAGTGATTGACAATTTCGAACCGTCTCAATTCTTTGAGTTCCCAGGAGAAGATCTTCATGAGGTCTCTGATAGTTGCGAAGAATTAAACGAACCCATTTCTTCTTTTGATGATGAAGGCCCCGAACTCGTGATCATACTTCCATCCCAGTATTTTCATTGCATCAGGATACTCAGAAGTAGAAGGCATCTCCTTCAGCTTACGAGCAGTGAACTGCATTATAGCTTTAGTGTGCGGGAGCATCTCCTTCCATTTGTCTACCAAAGTGGGAGCATCTCTGACTCGATGACTTTCTACCCTCTCCTGTTCCATGGTGTTGATTTTTCTGTTCCTGGACTCAGCATCATCATCCATAAATTGCTTGGCCATCTTTCTTAGTCCTGGCAATTGCTTGAAAATGTAGTCTTTCCTTGCAACATTCCTGACTGATAAGAAGTCTCGAAACTCTCGTTTGGTGATGTGTTGTTTGGTGTATATAAAAAGTGGGGTTCTACACTATCAAATTTTAAATTTATAAACTGGTTATTCACCAGGGGACTATACCAACACACTAAGGCAAGTATACCTGTCGTGCGTAGCACAGTATTGGTAAACACCGGGTTGTCGAACCTCAGGGACACGAACTTGTTGAAAACAGTCGATTCATAATTCAGCCGGTTTTTGTTTTTGTTAACTGATTTTAATTTAGAAAAATGGAAATGACAGTAATTAAAATGTTGTTTGAAAAGCAGATATTTGGTAAAGGATCACTTAGGCATGGCTCCTCCAACTTAGGTTTGACAGGTGTATCGGTAATGCGTGACTACTTATAAAGTCAAACCATGGTTGGATTCGCCTCGCCTAAGCGATACGATGAGTTTAGCCAACCATGTTAATGTTTAAACATATATAGATCTGATTCAAATAGAAATTCATGGCTAAATATAAATACAATACCAAATAGAAGCTCGAAATGGTGAAAAACGCTAAATCTCGACTCGTTGAATGCTTCAAAACTTCAAATCTTCAAAGGGCTTCAACGAGGGCTTTCTTTGGCTTCTCCTCTGCTCTCCAAGATGTTTTGAATGGTGAAAATGAGCCTGGTATTTATAGGGGCCGAATTCTAAAAATTTCCAAAACTGATCCCAGGGTCCCTCACGGCCTGCAAGCCGTGAGGTGCTGCTTCACGGCCTGGGCTATCCAGGGACAGGAGCTTCACGGCCTGGACAGGGTCTCACGGCTTGGGCTACCCAGGGAGAGGAGGTCTCACGGCCGTGAGAGGCTCTCACAGCTTGCAGGTCAGGCCGTGAGACAGTTTTCACCGGTGACAGGTTTGCGGCTCAGCATCACAGCTTGGTCAGGGGCTTCACAGCTTGTTCCAGGCCGTGAAAGGGTGTTTCAAGGCATGCAAGCCGTGAAGATTTTCTGCAACTTTTTATTTTGACTTCCGCGTTTGACCGGTTGACCCGAACTTTGACTTTTCTTCATTTTCACCTCGTTTTCCGTGCCAAACTTGTTTTAACCTGAATACTCACAATAATCATCAGAAATAATTATAATTTGATATTTTCAAGGTTATTTTGACGTTTTTCAGCCCGAAATCAATTATATTTTCATATCCAAAACCAC